>CM062231.1:3411980-3949771 GCA_031216185.1 Syzygium aqueum
TTTTATAAATCATTCATTTTATGTTAAACAAATAGTGCCTTATTATTCAGATTTAGTGTCGATATAGAATACCGAAATTTTTAATTTGGCATATTAAGCTTTTTCAAGGCAATGGATACAACAATAATTCCAATATCGCATGAAGAGAGCACGTGAAATAAATAACCAGAAGGGTTAATACCACGAAAAACCCTAAACTGGTACATTTATGACAATTTTACCCCGAACTATTTTTTCGACCACAAACAATCCCAAACCGGTACACCTGTGATAAATTTTCCCCGAACTATTTTTTTAAACACAAAAAATCCCAAACTGGTACACTTGCGATAATTTTACCCCGAACTATTTTTTTTACCACAAAAAACCCCACATTTGTACACCTGTGATAATTTTATTTTCGAACTAATTTTTTGACCACTAAAAACCCCAAAATGGTATGTTTGTGACAAATTTACCCTCTATTAGTGTCCGTTAAATTATATTAATATCACAAAAAATCACAAATTGATAAATTTATGACAAACAGAGGGGTAAAACTCAAAATCGGTATATATGTCAATTACCAGGTGTCATTAAACTTATCAATTTGACAGTAAAATTTAACGGAAACTAATGGAGGGTAAATTTGTCACAGGTGTACCAGTTTAGGGTTTTTTATGGCCAAAAAATTAGTTTGGGGGTAAAATTGTCACAGATAGACCATTGTGTGGTTTTTGATGGTCAAAAAAATAGTTTGGGGTAAGATTGTCACAAGTGTACCAGTTTAGGATTTTTTGTGGTCAAAAAATAATTTTGAGTAAATTTATCACAGTGTACAAGTTTGGGATTTTTCGCGGTATTAAGCCTAACCAAAAAAACCTCTCGAAATTATTTTTATTTTTAAGTAAACGAACTGACCAGGGACGAGTCACGTTAGTTCAGCTGGCAATCACGCACGTTGCCACCTAACACGGCGGTGGACTCCATTACCATTTCGCCACGGACTCCGGCGATCAGCTCGTCGGAGCAAAAGCGCGAAACGGAGATGTCGGCGGCGAGCACCGCAGCGCTCCGGCGGGACGAAGAGCTGAAGCTCTTCGACGGCGCGAAGCTCGGCGTCAAGGGCCTCGCCGACTCCGGCGTCTCGAAGATCCCGCCCTTCTTCGTCCACGCCGGGGACGCAACGGCCGACGGCGCCGACCTCGCGATCCCGACCGTCGACCTCGGGGGCGTCGCCGGCGGCGTCGGCGGCGGGGATCTCCGGCGGAGCGCGGTGGAACGTGTCCGGAGGGCGTGCGAGGGCTGGGGCTTGTTCCAGGTGGTGAACCACGGGATCCCGGATGGCGTGCTGGAGGAGATGATCGGAGGGGTGCGGAGGTTCCACGAGAGCGAGAGCAGGAGAGACTGGTACTCGCGCGAGAAGGGGAGGAAGGTGCTGTACTTCTCGAACTTCAATCTGTTCAAGGTGGCGGCGGCGGATTGGAGGGACACCCTGATCTGCGAGATGGCTCCGAGCCCGCCGGAGCCTCAAGAACTGCCGGAATCGTGTAGGTACGTACGACGACCTGACTTATAGATTGCTCGATCTCTGACTTGATTTTTCTCGAGTTCTAAGTCAAATTCAACTGGCTAGTGCTTGTTTGACTGATTGAAAATCGTATGAATACATTTATAGATACTGCAAATAGCTACATAACCTAGTACTTAGTCTTGCATTTTTGAAGAATTTGAGGTTGAATTTGAGCTTAATGAAGTCGACCGTGCTCGAGCTCGGGAAATCAAACTCGAGGCCGCCGGAATATCGACATGCCCAATCAAGTCGGAATCGAGCTCGAGTACTGAACCCTATCGGCCTGACTGAACTCGACTGAACTCCTGTTCTGGACAGTGGTGCCGATGCTCGAGATTGGCGAATTCCCGATTTGCCGGCAAGAACTTTCAGCATTTACTTGCTGAAGACCCCGACAGTGGTCCCGAAAAATAGACCCAAATCCAGTAATTTGATTTTGGTTACGCTTTGAAGAATTGAGTGCTTGTGTTTTGCATTGCTCGCAGGGACATTGTGATCGAATACTCGGAACGAGTACACAACTTGGGGGTCACATTGCTGGAGCTGTTGTCCGAGGCGCTAGGCCTCAAGCCGAGCCACCTGAAGGACATGCATTGCGGCGAGGGATTAGTCCTCTTGTGCCATTACTATCCGCCGTGCCCCGAGCCGGAGCGAGCCATGGGATGTAGCACTCACAACGACGGCAACTTCCTGACCATACTCCTGCAGGATCAACTGGGCGGCCTTCAGTTCTTTCATGAGGATCAGTGGGTCAATGTTCTTCCCCAGAAAGGAGCTTTGCTAGTGAACATTGGAGACCTCATGCAGGCAAGCAAGCTAAAGCTATAGCCCATAACTATGAGTTGCTCTTTTCCTCTGTTGTAATCATCTCATCTTTGCAAATTGAGAATTGTCGCCACGCCCTTGCACGCACGCTCACACGGACACAAATATTCGCTCATTCGCTGCGAATTCTACCATTCAGTCTTTGAACTGATTCTTGTTTCTCGTTCGGGTCGATGCTCCACGTACTACAGCTGGTTTCGAATGACAAGTTCAAGAGCGCGAGCCACAGGGTGTTGGCTAAAGCCACAGGCCCGAGAGTCTCCATCGCGAGCTTCTTCAGGACGAGCTTCGGAATCGAACAGGCCTCGAAGCTCTACGGACCCATCAAGGAGCTGGTGTCGGAAGAGAACCCGCCGCTTTACCGGGAGACCACGGTGCCAGGTTATCTGGCATCCTACTACGCCAAAGTCTGGGAGGAAAACAGGCTTGACACCGACTCTCCGCTAGCGAGCTTCAGATTGCGAAACTACGAGGACAGACAGATGCAAGCTGTTCCAGGACAAGAAGAACCTTGACGATTGGCATGTGCAGGTACGACATTCTATGATATGGGGTTAGAGAAATGTATGATCACATTATTGCTTTGGACATTCATCAAAGACTTACTGCATTAATCTTCGAGGCATCACTGCTGCGTCTCCGGGCACCCTGCGTCTCCGGGCACCGTGCCCCGAGAGCTGCTTTGCAGCACATGCTCTCATAGCGGTCCGCGCGTAGGGACGGCAATCGGACAGGGCGGGAGCAAGGTTTGCATCCCCCGTCCCCGCCGCCACGATAAGTGAGAAGGCCCCATATTCGTCCCGGTCCCCCGGCAGGGCGAGTTGGTTTGCCCCATCCCCGCCCCATCGGGACCTCGGGTCTCGCCATCACCTTTGTCTGGCCCAATATGTATATTGAACTTAACTTTCATTCAAAAATATTATTGAATTGTAGTATCGTGCTCTCTCGCCGGAATTGTTCCTGCGGCAAAATATGATTCATTGAAACTCGTTTTTCGGTTTTTAATGAGAGGAGACCAGATTTTGCGGCAACTCCAGATAGGAGATATCCATGCGTAAAACAAAGAACTTTGCTTTTTTTGATCAGCAACACAGATTCAAACCGTGACAAGATCCGATCAACAAGAACTTCAAACTTTATAAACAATTTAGATAGACCCGTCTAGCTACCGACTGGCGGCATCCAAACTCCATCGACACCGTATTACGGAACTACAGTGTTCAGAACATAAATGATTACAACTGAGGGAATTGAAAGTACAATGCTGAAAAGTAATGATAATTTAAAGATAGCATTTTGATTGTGTGTTCACGGGAGCTTTCCTAGCTGTCGAATGTTATTTATACAGACAGCACGATAATCATCTCTCAAATGCTATTTGCCAATACCTACCACTTATCCCATCTTTACCATTCCTTGCATGATATCTATCTACTAACCGTTTGTTTGACTTGGTCCTGGCTTTAACACATTTCCTTCCCCATGAGGTAACCGTTGTCGACACTACTCTATTTCGACACTTGTCCTTTCGTGAAAAGTAACCGTCATCGATCTTATTTTATTCTAAAGCCTGTCCTCTCACAAAAATTAACCATCATCCATCCTTATTCTAAAACATGTTCTTCTTTGCGAGATATCCGTCATCGATCTTATTTTATTTTGATGCCTGTCCTCCCATAAAAAGTAACTGCCATCGATCTTTATCCTGACACTTATCCTTCTTTGTGAGATATCCATCATCGATCTAATTTTATTCTGACGTTCAGCTTTCCATAAACAGTAACCTTCTTCACGTGCATTTCTTGTCGACAGCTTCGACAGCCTAGTTTTCTCATGGCAATCTTCATCGACAATCTATAGTACTAAAATCGAGCGGCATTCATTTTCTATGACGTCAGTCTCTTCAATTTCAAATTCCTGAATTTCCCGCCGGGACATTCCAATAGTTGTCAGCAGTCTACTATCATAATTTTGATAATTTAACTTTTACAGCTCAGGTTATCCTTCGACAAGCCACGTATATTTTGTCACTTTGCTCATCCCCTTTATAATATGTTACACCGTTGACGATCTAAATTTATTTATTGGTGTCAACACGTGCGATTCTTTAATCCGTGACAAATTAAGAAAATTGATTGTCAATTATTGTTGGGAAGGTTAAATTGCCCGTCCCTTCCCGCTTGTTCTTAAATTTTTGCGTCACATTTTAGAACGTGCAACTACAAATAAGGCCCCTTGCGACATGGGGGTTGGGGGCATATATTAGAAAGTCAAAAAAAAAAATAAGAAAAGGAAACCCTCACTTTCGACGTGGAAATTGGTCCTTTTTGGCTAAAGACTTTCTTTCGCGATTGGGCGACATGCAAGTGTGTGTCGATGTTAATTAGCGTATATTATGTACCGTTCATCTAATGGTTGAGTGTAGAGCGTTTGTTGAGTTTCACTTAAGTACACGAGACGCTTCAAAGGTGCATTTGTTTCTCGCAAAGCAATAAAAATAAGGGCTAATGCCACGAAAAACCTCAAATTAATACATCTATGATAAATTTACCCCGAACTATTTTTTTAATCACAAAAAACCATAAACTAATATACCTGTGACAATTTTATTCCGATTTTTTTGACCATCAAAAACCCCACACTAATCTACCTGTGATAATTTTACCCTCAAACTAATTTTTTGACCATAAAAAATCCTAAATTGGTACACATGTGATAAATTTACCCTCCGTTAGTTTCCATTAAATTTTACTGTCAAATTGTTAAGTTTAATGACACGTGGTAATTGACCTATGTATCGATTTTGGCTTTTATCCTTCTGTTTGTCACAAGTTTATCAATTTGTGATTTTTTGTGATATTAGTATAATTTAACAGACACTAACAGAGGGTAAATTTATCATAAATGTACCAGTTTGGGGTTTTTAGTGGCCAAAAAATTAGTTCAGAGGTAAAATTGTCACAAATGTATCAGTGTAGATTTTTGATAGTCAAAGAAATAGTTCGGGGGTAAAATTATCGCAAGTGTACCGGTTTGGGGTTTTTAGTGGTCAAAAAAATAATTCGGGGGTAAATTTGTAATATATTTACTTCTAAATTTTTTTTGTGACATAAAATATTCTAAATTTATATTCGTAAGAATCTGTCATATGGTATTTCAACCAAAATGACATTATTTTTATTTTTTTATCTTAGAAAGTAAATATGTCACATAAATATAAATTTAAGCGTTTTGGTGCCACAAAAGAAATTACGGTAAAAATGCGTAGTTGAGTTTAGAGTTTTTGACTGTTTTTTCTATAAGAAAAAGTGATAAAAAATAAAGTAAAAACGCACGTCCTCGTCGTACCTTGTCGGCAGCGCACTAATCGAACACCGATCGGCTTGTCGAAGCAAAGCAAAACCAAAAGCGAAGATGTCGGCGGCGGGTACCGCCGCGCCCCGGCGAGACGACGACCGGCAACTCTTCGACGGCACGAAGCTCGGCGTCAAGGGCCTCTACGACTCCGGCGTCTCCAAGATCCCGTCCTTCTTCGTCCACGCCGGGAAGTGCACGGCCGACGCCGCCGACCTCGCGATCCCGACCGTCGACCTCGGAGGCGTCGCCGCCCGCGGCGGCGGGGATCTCCGGCGGCGCGCGGTGGAGGTGGTCCGGATCGCGTGCGAGGGCTGGGGCTTGTTCCAGGTGGTGAACCACGGGATCCCGGAGGGCGTGCTGGAGGAGATGATCGGAGGGGTCCGGAGGTTCCACGAGAGCGAGAGCAGGAGGGACTGGTACTCGCGCGACAAGGGAAGGAAGGTGATGTACTACTCGAACTCCACCCTGTTCAACTTGGCGGCGGCGGACTGGAGGGACACTCTGGTCTGCGAGATGGCTCCGAGCCCGCCGGAGCCTCAAGAATTGCCGGAATCGTGTAGGTACGACCTTCGAAACGTTTCATTCCATCTCTTGACTTGATTTTCTCAAGTTCAAGTTCAACTGGCTCATGTGCTTGACTGAGTCGGGTTCGAGCTTAATCAAGAATACTTGCACTCGAATAACTCATTAGCGAAATCGAGCAATTGAGAATTGTATGGATGTGTTCATAAATGTTGTGGATAGCAAGATGATATAGTATTCTAGTCTTGCAATTTCAAGAATTCGAGGTGGAATTCGAGCTTAGTGAAGTCGACCATGCTCGAGCTTCTTGAGAAATCAAGGTCAGGGCCGGAATATATGCCCTCGAGTACCGAACCCTGTTGGCCTGACTGAACTTGACTAGACCCTGGTTCCGAGCAGTGGTATCGATGCTCAAGATTGGCGAATTCATGATTTGCCGTCAAGAACTTTCTGCATTTACTCGCTGATGATCCTGACGATGAATCCTTAATATAGACCCAAATCCATTACTTTGATTTTGGTTAAACTTCAAAGACTTTAAAGCGTTTGCGTTTTGAATTGCTTGCAGGGACATTGTGATCGAATTCTCGGAACAAGTGCACAACTTGGGGTTCACATTGTTGGAGCTGTTGTCGGAGGCGCTCGGTCTCAAGCCGAGCCACCTGAAGGACATGCATTGCGGCGAGGGATTAGTCCTCTTGTGCCAGTATTATCCGCCGTGTCCCGAGCCGGAGCGAGCCATGGGATGTAACACTCACAACGACGGTACCTTCCTGACCATACTCCTGCAGGATCAAATGGGTGGCCTTCAGTTCCTTCTAGACGATCAGTGGGTCAATGTCCTTCCCCAGAAGGGAGCTTTGCTGGTGAACATTGGAGACCTTATGCAGGCAAGCAAGCAAGCTAAAGTTGCTCTCTTCCTCTGTTGTAATCGTCTCATCTTTGCTAATTGAGAAGAGCAGATTAAACGCCCTTGCACGAACATGCGCGCACATACACACGATATTCACACATTCGATGCGAATTTGGCTTTTTGTAGTCCATGAAATGATGGAAGCTTTATGGTTTTCTCATATTGGATAGAGTTGTTTTGCAGATCTCCAAAAAAGCAACAGGTATGATTCTGTATGCTGTAAACAACGACAGGGACATAACCTAATCGTGAGCGAAAATCGTAATTTTCTGTACACGATACAAAAGAAACCCAAAAATGCTAGTTACACTGAAGTAAGTTTTGAATTAGACATGGCCAAAGAAGAGAAAACAACTTAGAGCAGGTCCCGCAGGGTTGCATGAGAATGATATCTACCATTCAGTCTTTAAACTGATTCTTGTTTTTATTCGGGTCAATGCTCTGCGTGCAGCTGATCTCAAATGACAAGTTCAAGAGCGCGAGCCACCGGGTGTTGGCTAAAGCCGTCGGCCCGAGAGTCTCGATCGCGAGCTTCTTCAGGACGAGTTTCGGGATCGAACAGGCCTCAAAGCTCTACGGACCCATCGAAGAACTGGTATCGGAAGAGAACCCGCCGATATACCGGGAGACCACAGCGCCAGGTTATCTGGCATCCTACCGTGCCAAAGTCTGCGCGGAAAGCAGACTCGACACCATCTCTCCACTGTCGAGCTTCAGATTGTGAAACGATGAGTTGAGGACAGACAGCGATGCAAGATGTTTCAGGCCAAGAACTTTGACAATTGACATGTACGTGTACAACATCCTATGTGTAAATTTGCTTCTGTATCTGGTATTTCCCCACAAGCATTGAGCATAAGGTTGACGATTCGTGTGTTCGTGTCGTAATGGTATCTTTCAACAATCTCGATTTGTCAAGTTTATGTCTCTCAATTAGTATTAAATCATGTAACATATGAATTTTTATATACTAAGGTAAAGTGCATTTAGAAGTAACTAAGCGGGTTAGCGTGTCGAGATGCAATTAAGGTGTCGTGCAGGCAAAATTACCCCAAAAAAATGTTTTAAATTTATTGTATGGATGTTAATTCGTCATAAATATTTCAATTTGGCTAATTTATTGGCTAGAAATCGTTGATATAAACAATAATCACCTTACATGGCATATTAGTATTGACATGGATAATTTTTATAAAATAATTTCTTAATTTTATTTCATTTAATTTATTTTTTTTTCTTTTTATTTTTTTTTCCATTGTGGCCGGGGGCCTAGTGGAAAAAGAAAAGAAAAAATGTAAAAATTTACAAAAAAAATGTTTATGCTAGCACTGTATGTACCAAGTAGGACGACCAGTGTTCACGTTAGCAGTTTTCAACCAAAAAAGGCCGAAACGACTAAATTGATAAATTACCAAAAGATGTAGGAGTTAGACTGAATTGACATTCGTATAATAGATTTATAACTTTTTGGATAATTATCGCGAACTTATTTTGGTCGCTTATCATACTAGAGTACTTGCTCTCGCATGGGCTCTGTAACTTGTTACAAAGAGCAAGTCAATTTTATCGAGAAAGATTTTATTTGTCTATTTCTAATAGGGAAAAAATCACCAAAAATCTCAAACTTTGCCACCTGTGACATATTTATCCTAAACTTTTTTTTGTGACACTAAAAATCCTAAACTATGTTATTTGTGACACATTTACCCTAATGTATTTTGGTTCATGGGCATTTTTGTCTTTTTTGCTTTTTCTTTTTTTTTTTCCTTTTTTTTCCTTTTTGGCGAGGGGGCCCTCGCCTGGGTGAGTGAGGGCAACCCTCGCCCGACGCCGGCGAGGGCCCCCCTCGCTGGAAAGGAAAAAAAAAAGAAAAAGCAAAAAAGACGAAAATGCCCATGGATTAAAGTACATTGGGATAAATGTGTCACAAATAACATAGTTTGAAGTCTTTTGTGTCATAAAAAAGTTTAAGGTAAATGTATTACATGGCCTAATTCCCTAAAAAACCCCCAACTTTAGCCTTTGTCCCAATTATATCCCAAACTTTTTTTTGTCTCATAAAAAATCCCAAACTTTTACTTTTGTCCAAAATCTATCCAGTTAACTTTTTGTCTAATTTTTTAATATTATTTTTTCAATTTTTTTATTTTATTTTTTTTTCCTTTTCTTTTTTTTTTTTCACCTTCAACCTCCGGCCGGTCGCTGGTCCGGCGACTGGCCAGAGGCGGGGGCCGATCTGGCGAGGCTTGGCCCCGCCGGCGACTAGCGAGATCGGCCTCGCCTAGCAACGGCGAGGCCGAGCCTCCCCAGTGGCTGACGGGGCCGACCCTCGCCGGATCTAGCAAGGCTCGGCCCCGCCGGCGACTGCGAGGTCGGCCGAGGCTGAACCTCACCGTTGTTGGGCGGGGTCGATCTCGCCAGTCGCCGGCGGGGCCGAGCCTCGCCAGCGGCCGGCAGGGCCGAGCCTCGCCAGCGGCCGGCAGGGCCGACCTCATCGTCCCCAGCCTCCGGCCGATCGCGGGACCGACGACTAGCCGAAGGTTGAAGGTGAAACAAAAAAAAAAAAGAAAAGGAAAGGAAAAAGAAAAGAAAAAAAATAAAAAAAATTCGAAAAAATAATATTAAAGAATTAGACGAAAAGTTAACTGAGTAGATTTGGAACAAAAGTAAAAGTTTGGGGTTTTTTATGAGACAAAAAAATTTTGGGATATAATTGGGACAAAGACTAAAGTTAGGAGTTTTTTAGGAAATTGGGTCTATATTACAGGTGGCAAAATTTGAGGTTTTTGGTGATTTTTTCCCATTCCTAATACAATATTCCACGTAAGGCAGTCTATTCTGCTACATATTCTATTGTAAGCAATGAATCCATTTTTTTTTCTATTCTGCTACATATTCTATTGTAAGAAATGAATCCATTTTTTTTTCTCTCTATATCGCTGTATAATTATGTTTGTATTTTTTTTTCTTTGCGTAGCATGATATGCCGTGTCTAATAGGGTCCATATTTCTTTAGTTTACAAGGTAGATAGTTTATCATTCTCGTGGAGTCTAATTTTTGCTAATTATTACTTTAAATATTATCGAATATACATGATATCTACAACTATGTTGATTTTTTTTTGAAACATTCTTCTCTCATAACTTTCTTGAAAAAAAATAGAAAAGATTTCTCTCTATCATCAATACTATTAAGTATATATGATGTAGTCTATTTTATTACACACGTGAAATGCCACAATGTAATTACATGTCCGTTACCTAGATTGGAATTTCAAGAGATTTTCCTTTACTATTTTTTTCTTTTTTCTCAGAAAATTGCATTAAATTTTAACTCGGAAAAGAAAAAAGCATTTAATGTTTTAATAAAATCATAGGAAAATTCCAAATAAGTATCCGAAGTGCCTTCATTTTTTCAAATATGAGTTTGAAGTGGAATTTGTTTTAAATAAAAGTCTGAAGTGATCATGTTAGTCTAAAAAAAGGGCCCAACTTCACTGAAGTCAAGGGCATTTTCTCCCGAAGTGGACCTTGTTTCAAATTTAGCCGCCCGACTGGCCGGCGGGAATAGACCCTTATTTGAAATTGTTATAGCCACTGCAGGTTCTTATTTGAGAAAATGAAGACACTTCATGCTCTTATTTGGAATTTTCTCAAAAATGATTTTTTTCCCATAATATAATGGGTTGGATTGGAGAATATATACTTATTCTTGGTTTTTGTTTTTGGGGACCATAGAGAATATATACTTGTTCACCTGCCACATGTATGGACCGCGTCGAACGTTAATGCAAAATATGCTTACGAGGTTATAGACCCAAAGAGCCGGACGAAGGCGACCGCATCGCGTTGAATCGCTGCGATCATCTTCTCTTGTCGCTTTCCGTCCACGATGGCTCCGCGCAGAGCAGGACAACGCCAGTCAAATGGAGAGCCAGCCTCCTCCTCTTGCTCATCCTTCTTCTTCTTCTCCTCTCTCTCTCTCTCTTCAACGCACCACGCAACAAATTTCAAGAAACCAAAAGAAAAGGGGGAAAGAAATTTCGAAGCCAACCTTTGAAGGATCGACCATCTAGCGTTTTGGCCCGGCCCTGCCGTCCGAATCCCCCCACGCCCCCACACCCATTTTTCTTTTCTATCATATGATCTCTCCCCTCCAAAGTTTAGCGTTGCACCCCTCTTGAATCATTTGTTGATTCTTGAAATTGGGTGTCTCTTTCTTGTCGACTCCCTCTCTCTCTCTCTCGCGCACTCCTTTTTAACTCTCTCTTTCCGTCTAGCCATCACCAGCACATAAGAGGGACGACGACGGGGGGGACGGGGGGGCTCGCCCAATCAAGAAACGCGTCGACCCAGTTGGCCCATCTGGACCTTGATTGGTGGGCGATAGCCGAGAGTGATGAAGAGGTACAGGAATGGCGAGATTTGGGACTTCGAGCATGAAATGCCGGTGATGGGCAGCAGCAACGAGGTGATTCTTGGGTTGGACGGCGGGACGACGTCGACGGTGTGCATATGCATGCCTCTGCTCCCGGTCTCCGACCCTCTTCCCGAACCTCTTCCCGTTCTGGCCAAAGCCGTCGCCGGTTGCTCCAATCACAACAGTGTTGGGGGTAAAAAAAAACATTTCACTGTTCAGTTATTGCTTGAGTTTTCTTCTTTTCGTTCTGCTCATAGATGTATTTGATTTTTTTTTTCTGCTTGTTTCGCGTGCTTCGCGTTTTCTTGATCTTGTGTGGTTTGGTGGTTTTGATAATATCGAAGTTTGCGAAGTTGTGTATTGTGTCGGTTTGGTTTTTTGTGTTCAAGCTGCATTACGCACAACCTGGTTTGTGTTTTCATCCGGCATTCTTCATGTGTTGCTGAAATTGGGGTGAATTGGGTTCATTCTGTCTGAGCTCTGACCTCAGAAGGGATTTACCCACTTTTTGATGCCAGAGCAGTATGTCCGTATTTGGTGTCGAATAACAGAGAAATCCAATTAAACAATAGGCTGTTTGCAACGAGGAGGTGTGTGGATCATAGATGTATGTCCCTCAATTCACATGTTCTTGTTGATTGCGCGTGTTTCGATAAAGAAAAAGGCCGTTTGAAATGCGAGGTCCTTGTTACTTTTTTGGATCAATGGTTTCCCTTTTGTGTTCCTCTTTCCTCTATATTTACTGGGGTACGTACTCCAACTACAATGCTTGTGGAGAAAAAAATGTAATCTGGGCTGCACATTTGCTTGCTTGATCATGTTGCTGTTGGCCTGGTGTTTTTGGTTAGGAAATTGTTTCGCGTGTCTATGAACGACATAGAGTATACGTCTTCAACATTGAATCCAAGTGTTTAGTTTTCAACTGCTGGTTGAGATGAATTCAAAGAAAAAGGAGAAGTTGTTATAAAGTAGATGCGTTGTCTGCGCCATGTAAAATTAATGATTAGAGTATCTCTTGTTACGATCAATCTGAGTATGGGTTTCCCCAAATTTCTGCTAATTATTTGAAACTAATTGAAACTCAATAGATTGCCAATAGAAAAATGAAGCCATTGGCTACACTAAAATTCTAGTTAACCATGTGAGTTATATGGGCAGTTAATTCTGTGCATGAGTGCATTTTGTATATCTTTTTCCTCTGTAGGAGTAAATTGTTTCAATGGCTGAGATGTGACGAGTAATGGAGCATTGATAAGCTAATACATTTTGATGTGAATGATGGCAGTGGCACTTTATGATAAAAGTGATAATGGCAGCCATACTACTGAAAACTTTCAACTGAAAGGCTCATTCCATGCTTCAAATTTTCAGGCACCATGGACATAATTTTAACTGTATTACTCATAAAAGAAGTATAGAAATTTAGCAGATGATGACACCAACAGAGAGAGTGAGAGAAACCGGTGACATATTGAAATTCAATCCTATTTGGTGATGTCCCAGTGCTATTTTGTTATGTCATCTTCCAAGAATGAATTTTCCTTTTTTTTTTGTTGATGTCGTTCTTGAGTTTGAAGTTGAACCTTAGAACTGGACAGAGAGATAGAAGGATCTACCTTACGATGTTTTGCACGAGTTTGCTGTATTTGTCTCGTTTATATGTTTATTACACTTTCTAGCTGCTCTTTTTCTGCATGACTTCTGATTAAGTACGAGTCTGGAAAAGTTGTGACGGGGACCATTTACATGAGATGATTTAGTGATTTTTGTCAATCTTTCCATTTTAAAGAAGCTGCTGCAAGGGAGACGCTGGAGCAAGTTATGGCAGATGCTCTAGCTAAATCTGGTTCTCATCGATCAGCTGTCCGGGCTGTTTGTCTAGCCGTGTCTGGTGTTAACCATCCAACTGATCAGCAGAGAATAGTAAATTGGCTCAGGTCTACTCTAGCAGTACATCGTTTGATTACTAATTTATAAACTGTTCAGGAGAAGGTTTATTTTGTTGCACAGATTTCATTTAACTCCACATTGATGGGTTTTAAATGAATGCCTGACATTATAAGATTCCTCATATTATTTGTGATAAATATAAATGCACTTAACCAAGAAAGAAGGAACTTCAATGCATGATTTCTGTCTTGTCTAGGATTTCTTTCTTGAATTTATTAATACGGGGAAGCTAAGAAACTTCTTGGTTTGTTCTATTCTACTCTTTATTCAATGTTTTAGAAGTTGTTGCATGCAAAATGTTGTTTTTTCTAATTGTATAAAACGTTGTACTTCCAAGATTGGTTTTTCTATTTTCAATAACTATTAGCAGAAAATGCCTTATACATTGCGTTATCCTGTGCTGAAATTTCCTCTAATACCTTTTCAATTTTCAAAGCTTCATTACCCGGGGCAGTCATATAGTTGTCTGATTTCTGTAGAAAGAAATATTATACAACAAACAAGAATGCAAAGGTTCCAACGAAATTCGTTTTGTCAACACTTTAATTTATCGTACATGTGTCTTGTGCTTTGAAACCATTAAGAAAGAGAGGAGTTTCTCAAGACCTGAATAAAGAAACAAAAGGAGAACAAAAAAAAACAGACACGAAGAGAGGAATGAAAGAGTTTCAATACAGATTGTGATTTGTGAATGCTCAAATACAGTACAGAGATCTTGCGACTCTGTTTGTTATCTTAAGAATCCGTAATTTCTTCTGTCCAAAAATGAGACATATTGTAGAAACTAGGTGGCTCTCTTTTAGTTGATTTAAGTGCACAAGTTCTCTCACTAAGTGGTGTACTTGCAGATGGTTACTTCAAATTTCATAACGTTTTTAACATTGTTTTACACGTGTTAATACGGTCTAATTATTTGCAGGGAGATATTCCCAAGCTATGTTGGGCTCTATGTTCAAAATGATGCCGTTGCAGCTCTGGCGAGTGGAACCCTAGGAAAACTTCATGGATGTGTTTTAATTGCCGGTACTGGCACCATTGCTTATGGATTTACAGAAGATGGAAGAGAAGCTCGGGCTGCTGGTGCAGGACCCATCTTAGGCGATTGGGGAAGGTACATGCATCATTTTCTCCAATTTCAATTCCACAAGGCTAAAAGTTTGCTCTAAATTTCCAATGTATTTCCTGCATGCATACTACAGGCATTCTTTTTAAGGATAAGCAATTATGGCCTTTGACTAAATTTAGAGTTAATGGTTGTCATGTTCCTTTATCGCCATTAAGGTGTGCCTCATTATTATAGTTTAGTAGTTTGATTTGCTAAGGGGTAATGATGTAGGTGGTCATTAAACTTTTCTTCAATGTTTAATGTGATCCATCCCTGAGCTTTTTTTTTTTTCAATCCAATCACTAAAATTTCAAGAAAAGTTATGTGGATGTAATCCTTCTGCTAGTGTATTGTCATATTCCGTGCATTTTTTTTTATGTATATTGCCACATCAGCGTTTACAGGGCCAAAGTAATGATATGGACTACTACGACGTTTTCCCAAGTCAACAAATCATTTTTGCTCTCATTTTGGGTCAAAATAATGAGAGAGAGATATTGATGTGGAAGACATAAGTAAGCCACATGGACACCAGTATAGCAAATCTAATGTCAAGTTAACAAAAATCATGCTTACATAAGCTAATGGAGTTATAATTTTTCAACCGAAGGAATACATCGAGTGGATTGTTGAAAATTCAAGAACTAGATTGAACAAAAGAAAAGGTTCAATAAATCTCATTGAACATTGAAGACAAGTTCATGGACCACCCATGGCATTCCATTTTGATATGACTTGAAGCATGTGACTACCTTTGGTAAACTTAATTGGTAATTGCTTATGAATACTAGAGCATTCATATGGTATGATACTAGAGAGCATGTGCGGATAGTTTATATAGTTGACAGATATTGAGTATGAGCATCAGGTCATGTTGTCATGATGAGAATTTATTGGAAATGTGTTATGTGTGGAAAGACAATGAAGGAAAGTTTAAGCTCTCTCGTCTCTTGTGCCTGTCATAAGTATGTCAACTACCTGAATTCCTGTTTATGTAATTGCTGTTGCGTCAGAAGTTTTAACAACATTAATTTATGTATCATGATGGCACATGATCGCTAGAGATGCTGCTTAGGGGCTTGAGATCTCTGTTATCTCCCTGCTGTTTGCCTCTGGATTTCTGTAGGTTAACCCCAATTAAATTTGCCTCTTTTATGTGCTCGGATGCATTCTATCATGCAGCTGTTGAATGAAGTTTGTGGGTTTAATTTTCATATCACTGAATTGCGTGTTCGGCAACATTTAGCATAATTTTATCTTTTTTTTATTGCAGTGGTTATGGAATAGCTGCACAGGCATTGACGGCAATAATTAGGGCTTATGATGGTCGTGGGCCAGAAACAAATCTGACTTCCAGCATATTAGAGAAGCTTGGCCTTTCTTCCCCAGATGAATTAATTGGGTATGCTATTGACTAGTGGATGTCATTTTCTTGAGGTTGAATAGTCTAGAAATCTTTAGGAAGATTAAGTAGAACACAGTGAGCACATCTGTTACACTACTACTGTATCACTGTGACCCAACAACAGATTTGTTCCTTTTATATTAGCAAAAACACAGATTCATTCTTTTCACCAAAGATAAGAACCGGAATTTTGTAATTTGATTGCGCAGTTTGCTTGTTGGTGCATCTTTTTCTTCTTTTGTTTTCTCTTGTCGCCAAACGTGGTACTAGTTGTTCAAGAGATGATTCATTTTGAGAGGATATTAAAAAATGCTGTTGTTTCTAGTGGACTATTCATTGCAATATAGACTGAGATAACTCTCTGAAATTTGGTTAGTCAGTCTCTGTCTAATTCCAATTCTACTGATTGCTTGTTGTAAAGCAGCATTCTATGCATAATCAATAGTTGGTGTTACATTGAGATTCTTTCTCTCAACAAATCAGGTGGACCTACGCAGATCCATCTTGGGCTCGCATCGCAGCACTTGTCCCTGTCGTGGTGTCTTGTGCAGAGGCAGGGGATGAAGTCGCTAACAAGATTTTGTTTGAATCTGTCCAAGAGTTGGCTTTAAGTGTGAAAGCTGTTGTTGAAAGACTTCATCTGTGTGGTGAAGGTGAGACACTTCACCATAGAGATATACTTGGACCCATTTTACCCTTCGGTATTTTCTCATTATCATGTGACGTTCAAATTTGACATTGGAAGTTACGATCTTAGTGCTCTTAAACCATGGTAATCCTTGAAAGCAAAAGAGTGGAAAATAGTGGAGAGGGAATATTTATCGGCACTAGCACCGATTTAGTAATGATGACTGTATCTTTTACTCCTAGGTTGGGTTGGACGAGCGGATTTTCTACTCCGTACCATTCTATCTACTACCAAATTTCTGAAAGATTCTTAGTCTCAGAGTCCTTTGTCAGAGTCTATGTTCTTTAGGCTCCCTCTACCAATTTTGAAGTCAGTTTGACCGTTTAATTAAAAACATCTTTCGGATATACCTATAGACATGTCCAAACACCTCAAACATGTTTACCTAGTCTTAATTTTTTTCTCGTATTGGAAACAATTATCTCCATGCTATGTGATGTGTCTGCAGATATATCTGATCAACCGCATCTCAGATTAATCCATCTTCTATGCATTCTGATATCTAAATGTCTTTCTTTCTTTTCTTTTCTTTTTTTGTTGGGGGGGGGGGTGTTTCAATAGAATATCTAGATATCGACTATATAGAGTATTATTTTTAGCGTTTTAATGGAGTTCTTGTACTTCAGTGGCATTTTCTAGTCAACTTAGAGTGCTGGTTGATCCTCTTAAATCTTCATACAATTGCATAGTAGCCTCAAATTATCAAAATGGCTCATCTTTCGGTTATGCCTTGTTCCTTATTTCCCAATGGCTTTATTTATAGATTTGGTTTATGAAATTTTGTTTGATATGCTCCGGAGATGAATTACTCAAATAGAAACACTTAGTTTCAACAATTTTCTCCAATTATAATTTAAGCTTTCCCATGCACTCTGTACTCTCTTCGTGTTCCAATTAGCAAAAACTTCAAACCAGGTAAACTTTGGTGCAGTCTACCTCGTGGCTAACGAATATTTTTTTACTGTAACATGATTCTTGATGAATGCCTATGAGGGAATGCAAGAAATTTTCAGCCATTGTTTCATAAGATGGCAGATATGTCTCGGTTATTCTCCCTTGGATGTTTTTATTGCGTTGTCGTAATTGATTAGGACGGCCATCCGAATCATCTATTGCCATGGAAATTAAAATTAAAATTTTGTTGGACGCGTATTATGCATACTACTATGTGCCTGTTAGACACAGTTGATAAATTACATTAGTTGAAGCATTAATTACTATGGGGAATTTGTATTACATACTCACGAAAATGCCATTACAGATGGAAAAGATTCTTTCCCCCTTGTCATGGTGGGTGGTGTTCTTGAAGCGAAGAGGAGGTGGGATATTGGCAAAGAAGTCATGAACTGCATCTCCAAGGAGTACCCTGGGGCATTTCCTATCAGGCCAAAGGTAAGCATGTCAGTTACTGTTCAACCGATAAGGATGACAATTTCTTTAGGAACATATGGATAGTGTATGTCCACTGGGTACCATTTCATGATTCTCTCGTTCTCGTGACCTGAAATTCATTGGCACATAGAGAGCTTCAGTGATTTATAATGTATCGTCAACCTTAAATTCGCAATCAGTGAAGTTTCAGATAAATAGATGAATGGATATATACATGTGATATGTGTCTATATATGTATTTAAACAGATCATATATATTTCTGCTTCTGTAGGCCTGGCCATATACGTTTGGTACGTGTGACATGTAGGCACATTAAAAGAAATACACGAATACAGATCTTGTGGGTGTCTTTTTTTAAAAGGTTGTGGCTATAATGTTGGCTTCTAGCACGCAATGTCTAATGCATTTTGTATGTTCAAAAAAGTTCTCTGATGGTTGCTTTTACCTGTGACGTCTGTGCATTTTGTTTTTACTTGTCCCCCGAGATTCTTTCTAGCAAGCATTTGATACTGGCGCTTTTGCTATGCATTGTAACTAAGTCTACACTTGGAACGCAGGTGGAGCCTGCAGTTGGGGCAGCATTGCTGGCTCGGAATTTTTACATGAAAGAATTCTGCAAGGAGCTATAGAAGTCCCATTCTTGAAGATTCGCTGGGTCGACCCAATTGTACAGTAGGATAACAATGAAGTTTTCTAGCGATGGCAAAACATAAACACCATCAGACAGAGGAAGCAACAGTCTGAAACGAAAACCGGTCCAAGTCTGGTGAAAGGGTTCATGTTCTTTTAGCCACAGACAAATAGGTTCTCTCTCCATTCTTCTCTCTCTCTCTCTCTTTCTCTCTCTCTCTCTCTCTGAGGTTATTTTTTTCAGCAGATAGTTTTTCACTTCTTGGGTGAAACATGCTGCAACGCTACTGTGAATCCGTGAATGGTGAAATGAGTCCGTGTGCTTGTATTTATTTTTCTATCGATGATTAGTTTCAATGCATATAAGCATCTCTCTTGTCGCCAAAATGACTTGTCGCGATGGCAGAGCATTCTTGCCGAGAATTTCGTTTACCTTGGCAAGTGCAACTGGCCAGCGTTAGCTTTCCACTTTGTATTTTGATGTTGACAAATGAGCAGTCACCTACCATCCCTTGCCCTCAACACGACTCAGCAATAAGTTTGTAAATTCACGATTCTAAATGGTGGCATCGAAATGACTCGAACACCCGAGGTCAATCTTCTTAGGACCCAAACAATTTATAGTTGTTCGGTTTTCACAGTTTCATTCCCGCGGTCGCTATTCTAAAGTGACTATACAATTGAGCTTTAGGAAAGGAGCAATAGGTGTTGAGAGCATTGTTTTTGGCATCATAACAAATCCATCTGCCAAACCCTAATCGCTAGCTCAAGACCTAGCTAAGGAAATGGGTCCTAAAAGGGATCAATCTTGCATTGAATGCACCACTTTGGGATTCACTTGCTTGGTGGTAAAAATTTGCTCCTAAGTCCTAGTGGATGAGAGCACTATTCTGGCATTATAGTCATTAATGTAGATCCGAGTTCCAACCACCAAACCCTACTTGCTAGCTTAAACATATGCTATTTGGGTGAGCAATACCAAATTAAGTAGTTTGTCAGGACCAATTGAATTGACAACTTCCGGATCAATCTACTTGGCAGTAGACTTGCTCTTACTAGATCGCCTATGTTCCCTTTGCCTCTTCCTCGTCCTTCTAATTCCTTGGGATTGGGTTTTTGTGCCTCAAGAAGCCTGATATTTCAGGTTCGATCTTCATTTAAAATAGACTCTTGGAGTTATATTATAACCGACTTCTTAAGGAGATGAATTTAGTTTGATGTGGGAAATAAGACAATGGTACCTATAGAGCAATATAAAGATATGCCTTTTCATTGAACTTTGGCTTATTAGTCATGTGTATTAAGTTAATATCGTAACCAAGCAAAGATCAACAATATAAAGAAATGCGCAAAGGCAATCCAATTAATTTGTTTAGAGAGCCGATCGAGATCATGTTACAGTTCCACACTCAAGCACAAAATACGAAAACGAAACTCAAATGGAGCAACAAAACCACGCAAATCTCAACGCAAAGAAACATAAATTGTTACTCGGAATCAAATTACATGAAATTGAAAAGACATGAAAATTGAAAACATGATGAACTCGTCAACTTATGAAGTGGTCTGAACTGATGACAAAAACTCCATCGTGACCAAAAACATCAATTGATTTCTCATGCGTCTTTAGTCGTCTACCTATGAACTCGTCTCCTTTTCATTTCTTGCTTCTTCATGCTGATGTCTGCTCCGTTTTGGTCGTATCCCACGATCATGGCGGCATAATTCAACGAGAAAGTATCATCGCTAAATGGCGACGGGAATCGACTACGATTCGTCCGACTTGAATGGAGTCTTCCACGTGCTTTTGCCAGGTGTTCACATTAGCGACGACTTTGACAACAATTAATAATCAGCTCAAAATTACAAAAAGACAAAAGGGTTTCTTTTTCCCTTTTTTTGGAGGGGGGGGGGCATGAGAAACAAAAATCGCAAAACTTCATTTTATTATTTTAAAAAATCGCGATTTTTTTTTTATTTTGCAAAAAATTCTAGAAAACATTTCTTTTGTGATTCACGATGAGTCTACTACATGAGCGATGAGATACTTCGGGACGACGTTATATGCGAGTACAAAAAAACGCGTTAAATACGGAAAAAAAGGGAGATATAATAGTCAAGAGATCTCGTTGCTATTCAATTTCAATCATTGGCAATTCAGAACTTTATGTTAAGTTCTACTCATTGCGCGTGAACAAGAACAAGGACTTATTCAAATGGTTTAACGCATGGTGTGTAGTAGTTCCCCACGTAGCCCTAGGGACCACCACTTACCAAAAACTTCTAAGATATAACATGACAAACTTAATATAATCGAGCTTGCTTTTGTATTTTGAGGCCAAAAAAAAAACAAAAAAAAACGTGCTTTTGTAATTATAGATTATCCCGTTTTAGATGTGGACAAGGATAATTATGATTTGAATAAATCCCCATTGGACTAGCCGCCTCGAGCTATATGAAATGTGTGAAAGCAAGTGAAAGACTTCGGGGTTTGATTTTGATTTTGACCATACGTATACGCAAGTCGAATTCTACGGTATTGCGAAGCATCTTGTTAGAGCATCCGGGATGTTTGTCAACCACAAAACGAGAGAATTATTTTCGTTTCCAACGTGCGGATTACAGGCAACACAAGAAAGACGGTCCCTTTGGAAATAACAGACTTTTCTTACCGGGCGTGAATCTTGAGAGGAAAATCGTCCGGACCAACATAGAGCTATGGAAATTCAAGAAAATAGCGAAATTTTCATATGTTACTCTATTTAAAAAAATTCAAAAGAAAATGAATATCTTGTGATCCTATTTAAAATATCATATTAAATAGAATAATAATTAGTTAAGTACAGATGAAAACGAGAGAAACGTCTTGATGCATATGGACGGCCATTATCAGAAGATGAGTTAAGAAAAGAAGAGCGTTCTTCGTATTAAAAATGGTGACGAGAATAAAGCTAGAGGGATGAGATACTCATTTCTGTTGAATATATAACGTAGCTTTAAGTTGGTGACAATAGCGACGGGCCAAGGGAACAAAAGATGGCGACGATAATAAAGCAACTTTTGCAGGGTCATGTCTTTAGGATATGGACATCGATTGTGTCTAAGAAAATTATCCAAAATATTTTAAACCTATTACATTTTGACCAATTCAATCATAAACCTTTCGATTTTATTAATTGAGTCCTAAACATCTTCAGATTTTGTCATTGAGTCCATCTGGTCAATTTTAACCTGAAATCGTTGACGTGGACGCTAGTAGTGCTATGTGGAATGGCTGGCATTAACATAAACAATTTTTTATATTTTTTCTTTTTTCTTTTCTTTTTTTAAGGATAATGACACAAACAACCCTTGAACTTTGGCCCAATGTGTAATGTGGTCCATGGACTTTTAATTTATTCAATGTAGTCGGTGAACTTTAGCTTAATGTTTAGTGTGGTCCTCGAACTTTTAATTTGTTTAATGTGGTCATTGAACTTTTGGTACTTGTTCAGTATAGTTCTTGAACTATATGAAAATATTCAATGTAGTCTTTAGGACTACATTGAACATTTTCATATAGTTCAAGGACTTAATTGAACATGTAACAAAAGTTTAGAGACCACATCGAACAACTTAAAAGTTCATGGACTACATTGCACATTGAGTTAAAGTTTAGGGACAACATTGCACATTTGGGTTAAAGTTAAAGGATCACATTGAACAAATTAAAAGTTCATAGACCACATTGCACATTAGGCCAAAGTTCATGGACTATTTGTGTCATTTTCCCTTCTTTTTTCTACCAAGTCTAGCGAGGTTCGCCAACCAACCCTCGCTAGTCACAAGCAAGGGCCAATTGACCCTCATCGATCATAGGCGAGGGTTGCTTGACCTCGCTAGTCATTGGGTGAGGGCCGCGAGTCCTTGTCGGTGGCTGGTCATGTCACATAGGACTGCTGGCATCCATGTCGGTAATTTTCAATTAAAATTAGACAGATGAACTCAATTGACAAAAGTGAAAAGAATTATGACTTAATTGATAAAATCGAAAGGTTTATGACTGGATTGGCCAAAGTACAATAGGTTTATGACTTTTTGAACAATTTTCCACTTCTCTCATTAATTTAGGAAGTGCTAACAAGATAAGTAGTGGGTTTCTAGGGTTTGGTCAACTAATGATCTATTTTTCTTTATTTCCATATTGAGATCGTCTATATATCATAAACTTTTCTTTAAAAATAAAAACAAAATGAGATAATAACACAAATGGTCCCTAAACTTTGTCCAATTTGCAATATCATCCCTAAACTTTTAATTTATTCAATGTGATCCATGCACTTTAGTTCATATGTAATGTATGTTCAATGTGGTTCTTGAACTTTTGGAAAATGTTAAATCTAATCCTTAGACTATATGAAAATATCAAATGTTATTCTTCTATTAATTTAAGTCCAACGACAACATTTAATATTTTCATATAGTTCGAGGACTAAATTGAATATGTATCAAAATTCAGGGATCATATTGAATAAATTGAAAGTTTAGAAATGACATTGCAAATCGAGTAAAAATTCAGGGACTATATTGCATAAATTAAAAGTTTAGGGGCAACATTATACATTAAGCTAAAGTTTAGAAACTACTTATGTCATTTTCCCAAACAAAATTAGATGGTGACCAATTTGACCCAAATAATCACATGAAACCCTAGTTCTCAAACTGACCAAAATCTTGTCCATGTCTCGTTTATGAAAGGCCAATTCAACCCCAAATGGTGAGGACCTCGTCAATTTCCTTTATTACATGATTACTTTCGTTTCAAAAAGAGATATTGGTATTTACAATTGGTGAGTCTGGGACAAGTTTTCTTAAGTACTTATTTTAGTTAAAAATAAATTCACATCATTACAAAAGAACCTCCAATAATTTTGAATATTTGAAAGACGCGTGGTTTTAAAGATTTTTAGAGGTTCCGTATCAAGAAAAAAACAATGGTTCTTGTCCATGTCACAATTACTAAAGGTCAAGTCAAACGTAGATGGTAAGGACCTCACTAATTTCCTTTTCAAAAGATTATTCCCGTTTGAGAAAGAGATATTTTTATGTAAAACTTATTTTAATTCAAAAAACTTTTAAATGATAGTGAATAAAAAACTCAAATCATTCTGAATATTTGATAGTCGCGTGATTTCAATGATTTCAGAGGTTCCATATATCAAGAGAGGTTCAGATTCCAATCAAGGAAAAACGATGACTATTATATGACGCATTTCGAGCTCTAATTACCCAATTGCAAGAACAGTTGAAACGGTATAAATTGCAATCTTTTTCTTAATTTAAATACTTGGACGGGAGCTACCAAACTCAATCTTGAGAAGCTGATCATTACATTAATCTGACCAATGACTTCTAAGGTTGAAGCGAGATTCCTCTGTTGTCAAATCGACAACGCAAAGCTGAAACATTCGATTTGGATAATGACGTTTTCAGACCAAATAAAAAGAAGAAAAAAAGCGAAAACAACCAAAATAGTGCCACCCCTCTTCACCGGCACACATTTAATTGACCTCCTGCTCTTTAATTGCGTGTGCTCCTGTCTTTTTCTCGCCATCAAAAAAGAAAGTCGTGCATGCATTCAGAACATGTGAGCTAAAAATCACGAAAATTCAAATTTAGGGATAACACGAAGAAGCAAAAAGAGAGTCGATGGGGCCTTTTTGCATAGTTCATTTATATCCCGATTTCCGACTAACAACGTTTTTTATTCATCAGATTAGTATGATGGCTCGGTCGAAATCGTTCCATTTTGGAGTGAAGCTCCCTCGTCGATCATAAATAATGACGGGAGTCAAAGAGTAGCTTTATGTCGCGTGAACGATTCACGGGACATCATTGATATTAGGGTTCTTGCTTTCCCTTGATCAAATTGACATATTGTGCAAGTATCGCAATGGCATAAGCATGATATACATTCAAGAGAACTAAAGATGGAGATGATCAGGGATTCTAAGAGGTTAGTCGAGCGATAAAGTCATCTAAAACCTTATCTCTTTAGAAGCGTAAGGGGTCTCGTATTTGGTTCTTACTCGACACCATATTTCAAGGCCGATATGGATAGAACTCCTCATGGGGTTGTGGGCAATTTATCTTGGACCAAATTGGGAAGGTGTGGCGGTCAATTTGTCGCGCGAAAATGCTTGCTTTGTACGCCATCTATACCTAAAACAAGAAATATTCAAGCCAGCCTTTGCTTACACATTCTTCTCTCCAGGCTTTTGGTGGAGAGATGGCCGGAGGAAATTTACGTTACAGATGTTTCTTGGATCGGGACCGTGATGCAAAAGTCCTTGGTGAGAACTAACGAGAGAGAGGTTTGGAAGAAGAATAGTCAAATGATTGAGGATGAGTTCATTTGCTTTTGGGAAAACGCCGTAAAAAATTACAAACTATATTATTTGTGATAAATTTATAATGAATTTTTTTTTGCGATACGAAAAATCTATAATTATGCCACTTGTGACACATTTACCTCATAATACTTTTTTTAATTACATTTTCGTCTTCTTTCTTTTTCTTTTTTTTCTTTCTTCTCTCTTCCTTTCGCCGGCGCGGCGGAGGGAAGAGAGAAGGAAAAAAAAAGAAAAAAAAGGAAAAAAGACGAAAATGCTTTTGGAAAAAGTATTGTGGGGGTAAATATGTCATAATTGACATAATTTGAGAATTTTGGTAGTATTTTTCCTTTACTTTTTACACAAGCCAAAACAAGAGGAAAGAAAGAAAAAAATCAATCATTAAACTCAGACCCAACAAGCAAAAGAGAGAAAAAAATCCGAAGCTTGTCCCGTATCTTCCTCCCTCCTTTCTGGTCGACTTTGAACCAGATATTTTTTGACACAGCATTCAACAAACCCCGCCACTTCATTGTTCACGACCCAGATTGTCCTAAAAAGTAGAATTTTCTTTGAGTGTGTTCTAAACTGATAGGCCTAACGTATCAGTCTTGAACGAGCCTTGCTACCTGTTTTGATATTGGGTCAGAACGATATGTATTAAGATGGTTTTGAATGAGAAGATGCAGAGTTTTCAATTTGGAAAAGGAACGAGAGGTGGCAGAGACATGGCGAGCAAGAACCTCCGGTTGCTGTTGTTTCTGGTTCTCCTCTGTTCTTCGATTCATTTGATTTGCTCTACTACAAACACGGATGACCGTAAGTGCATACGCATGTATTTGTATATGTATGTTGCTATGATCTACGAATTTCTCGTCATTCATGTTCTTTCTTTCCATCTGTACTTCTTTTGGGTTCATCTTGTCCTGGCTTGGGGATGGTGTGAGAAAAAAGGTAGCTAGTCATCGAAACAGCTTGTTTTTTTTTTCTTTTGTTAAGGTTTCAGGGACTTAAGCTGTCTGTCTGGGACTTAGAATTCCTCAGGTTTTTAAGGTTTTGGCTTGTCTGGGGAGACGTCAACTTGTTATGTTAATGGAACCAGGAAAGGGCTACTTTCGGTCTCTTTGAGCCCGGACGATCATCTGGATTTTGTTATGTACTTGAGAGGACATGCTTAGTTTCGCAGGTCTTGCTCGTCTTAAATTGTCCCTGGAGTCTTGATCAACAAGGACTATATACTCTTCGCTATGTGCTTTGGGATTGAGTCATTCAAGCCTTGGTATAACTCCTCGAAGGAAGAACTGACATAGGTGCAAGAAAGAGGTCTCCCACTGTGTTGTTAACCATTACCAAGTTCATAAACTTGGATTCAATTATATATGTTATTCCCTCAAGAGGATTTCGGCAACGTGATAAATAGAGATTAGATGCGCGAGTATAGAAATTGAAGCATCCAATGGTTATTGTCGCGGAAGTTGTCTTAGCCGTCCACACAGTCAATTCAATTATCTGCTCCGAGGCAATACAGAACATAAAATATTTAGCCCTATATGAACATGTTGGTCTTTTTCTGCCTAGTAGATCTAGAACTAAGCTTGTTAATTCTAGAGTTCTGAAATTTCGTATCTAATCATCTCTGAACAAACAATAAGTTCTGGCATTGACCATGAAAGGAACGCAGAGTGTTAAATTTAGTGAGAGAAAGGAAAAGGCAAACTGTCCATCTGCATCCATCCTTGAATACTTACTTACTCAAGCAATAGAACAAAAATACCGTTGCTAAAACAATGGTAAGATCAGTGGGAAGTCTGCACTTATAATAACTGAAAAAAGTGCATTCCCAGATTTCAGTCGATGAGCATTTTAGCGGATGTGGCTGTCTCAACAAATAGCAGTTCTACCCAACTGCTGCAGCCATCAGAAAGCTTTTAGTACAGGATGACACCATGTCTCTTTCAATTTGAAAGTTTTTCTATTAAAATCTTGCATTGACAATGGATCTCGTTGAGGCTTGAATGTGCATTTGACCTTGTTGGCTTGTGGCCAAGGCAAATTCTGTTCCCTGTCCCATCTTAAAATTTCACTCCTTTTCTTTTTTGCCATATAATTGTGCAGTAACCATTCTTTTAGCCCTGAAAGCCCAGTGGCAGAACACACCGCCCAATTGGGGCAAGTCCAATGATCCTTGTGGACTGCCTTGGGATGGAGTCACCTGCGACAATGATTCAAGAGTGACCGGATTGTGAGTGCTCTCTACTTGTTCTCATTAGTGCACATTTCTGTTTCCAGTTTGTAGAATTTTTTGTCTTTCTTTTTCAAACTCAATGATGCCCTTTTAGCCAGCCATTGACCGTGATATTTTCCTTTTGTTATGCGTTTGACAGAAAGTTATCTGGCATGAATATCAAAGGGCAGCTGCAAAGCGAAATAGCGGGGCTCACGGAACTCACTTCTTTGTGAGTTTCTCCTCTTTTCTATCATCCGTCATGATCATATGCCTGATTCTTAGATGTGTATAAGGATTGCATAAATGAAGTATTTTTTTTTTTGGGTCAACAAATGAAGTACTTCAAAGCATTGTGTTTGATCATCAAGTATCATATGAACGAGTCTACTTATTTGTACCATTGAACCTTTGAACTGCAGGGATCTTTCCTTAAACAAGGATCTCAATGGATCGATCCCTCCACAGTTGGGAAGTCTACAGAACTTGACTACCTTGTAATATCCCTTTTGACTGCATATATTGCTAAATCAGCTTGTTTTTCCCTTTTCTCTCACGTATAAGCCTTGATCTTACAAAATTTTCAGAATTTTAGCTGAATCTAGCTTCAATGGTAGCATTCCTGATGAACTGGGCAACCTTACGGAGCTGACTTTCTTGTAAGGCTTGTCAAAATGCGAATGCCACTACTTCGATGATTATGGAAGTTTAACTATATGATTTGCTTAGACTTTCGAATTGCCATTCTTACCAGGGCACTAAATAACAACAGTTTTAGCGGTAATATACCTGCTTCTCTGGGTAAACTCTCCAAACTCTACTGGTTTGACGTGTCGGAAAATCAATTAACTGGATCACTACCAGTTTCGACGGGCACCACCCCAGGGTTTGACCTTTTGTTGAAGTGTAATCACTTGTGAGTTCTCTACAATAGTCCTGCACCTAGTGTGCTCAATATAGACTAAGGACCTTTTTATTCTAGATTCAACTGATAAGTGACACAATCTTTATGTTCTTTCGTCATTAACTGTTTGGAATGTGATGCATTCGTAATTTCAGCCACTTCAGCATGAACCAACTGTCCGGCACCATACCAGATAAACTGTTCAGTTCAAACATGTCTCTGATACACATGTAGGTTACCAATTTTCTCACTTCATATAATATACCAAGCTTTCTGCGCTAACTTGTGCTGACTATCATTGACAGATTATTTGATCATAACAAATTTAATGGTTCTATACCATCCACCGTAGGCCTTGTTCATACGCTCCAGGCTCTGTGAGTAACTCACCTAATGTTTGTTTTGTGCTTTGGGATATTTAATTATCAACCATTGGCACCTATTAAATTTATTTGGACTCACATTGCACAATATGCCACAGCCGACTCGATAGGAACTCCTTTTCTGGAAACGTCCCTCCAACTCTCAACAACCTTACACGACTCAGTGAACTGTGAGTATAGATTTCTTCATCGATGTATTTTTGTGAGATCATAAAAAATCTTCCCTCATCCTGCTAAGTTTCCTTCAGGAATTTAGCAAATAATGGGTTGAACGGTTCTTTGCCAAATTTAACGGGGATGAATTTTCTCAGTTACATGTGAGTAACAAACCCTGGCTTTGTCTCTCCCTCAAGATATCACATGGCTAATCCCACTGGTTGGTTGACCGGGCAAAATTGTACCTTTGCAGTGACCTCAGCAACAACTCTTTTGCGGCTTCGGCAGCTCCAGATTGGTTCTCAACTTTATCGTCTCTCAACACTCTGTAAGATTTCTCAGTGCAATTGGTACAATGAAAAGTTGTATGGCTTTCCGAAACTAGTGTGCGACCTCAAATATATCTCACTATGACCAGAATCATACAAAATGGACCGCTTCAAGGGACAGTACCACCAAACCTCTTTGGCCTTCCCCAGCTGGAGCATGTGTAAGGAGAAAATATTTCTAATTTGTGTCCTCTCTCTTCTACCATTTTGATGATTTTTCGAACTTCTACAGTGATATGAGAAATAATGCTTTCAACGAAACGCTGTACATGGGTATCAGTGTCAGTCAAAATTTGCAGCTCGTTAATTTGGAAGATAACCAGATTGAAGCACTGAAGACCAGTCACTACAACAATTCATTATTGTGAGACAGACAGTTCACAGGCGTTAGACTTCAGTTCTGAGATATGGTAGAAATTATGATGCTAATCATTTTTTTTCTTTTTCTTTTTCTTGTTTGCATCAGACTAATGGGAAACCCGGCTTGTACTAATGCGCCTGTTCTCTCAACCTTGGGGTACTGCGGCATTAAGCCGCCACAAGCTTACTCTACCCCAATAGAATGCGGCGGTGCATCGTGTCCCTCAGATCGGAAGCCTAACCCTGGAAGCTGCACGTGCGCATTTCCGTACGAAGGAAAATTGACATTTAAAGCTCCATCATTTAGCGATTTGTCCAATGCCACTCAGTTTCAATTGTTGGAAGTACAGCTGTGGCAGACATTGGACCTGACTAAAAATTCAGTTTCTCTTCAGAATATCTTCATTGATAATAGCAGCAGCTATCTTATAGTACCTGTGTCTTTCTTTCCATCTGATGGGACGTACTTCAGTAGGTCAGACATTGCGAGGATCGGATTCGTTATGATGTCTAACCATACTTTTCTGCAGCCCCCAAGTTTCGGCCCCTATACCTTCAACGCACTTCCTTATCCATTCCCAGGTAACTCAATTTCAACCTCTCATGTATCGGGTTTGACTATTATTCATATCCGTTTTGACATGAACAACCGATCCAGCTGGCGGAATACGCATCAGCATCGGCATCATGGTAGGGATTGCCATTGGATGCTCAGTCCTGGTTCTTGGACTTGTGTGGTTAGCAATATACGCTAACAAACAGAAGAAAAGAGCACAAAGAGCAACGGAATTGAGCAAACCATTTGGTAATTAATGCATGAACCCTTCATCTTTATGCTACGGAAGTACTTTGACAAGCTGAATGCTGAGATCATTGAAATCGAGTAAACTAATTAAGTTGTTGTCTCACTCGCATCATCTACCCATGTCTAAGCATCCTGGATATCGAGGGGAAGTGATGGCGGAGGAGCACCACAGTTGAAGGGGGCAAGGTGGTTCTATTTCGACGAAATCCAGAAGTGCACCAATGGTTTTTCTGAAAGTAATGAGATAGGCTCCGGGGGCTATGGAAGGGTAAAAATCACGCGCTGCACCGATTGTAGGTAAATTATAATAAGCTCCATATCACTGCTTTGTAATTCTTTTTCGCGATCTGATAGGTCTACAAAGGAATGCTTCCTGATGGCCATATCTTGGCAATCAAGAGAGCTCAGCAGGGGTCGATGCAGGGTGCACACGAGTTCAAGACGGAAATCGAGCTACTTTCGCGAGTTCATCACAAGAATCTCGTCGGCCTCGTCGGCTTCTGTTACGAACAAGGAGAGCAGATGTTGGTCTATGACTATATGCCTAATGGGACACTTAGGGAGAGCTTGTCGGGTACTTTCCTTTGCCTAAATCACATCGAGCTTTGAGATCTCTAGATTCCATATAAAACTTTCACTATCATGCTTTGTCCTCGTCTCGTTATTTGTAGCGTAAGTGTGAGCAAGACTTTTCTGGTGAACGAAACTGCCTATTGTTAGTAGCAACGGACACTGAAAATTAATGATGCAGGGAAAACTGGCATACATCTTGATTGGCAGAGGAGGCTGCGGATCGCTCTTGGCTCTGCGAAAGGACTAGCATATCTGCACGAACTCGCGAATCCCCCGATAATTCACAGAGACGTGAAGTCCACGAATATCTTGTTGGATGAAAATTTGGTGGCTAAAGTCGCGGACTTCGGCTTATCTAAAATGGTGGCGGACAGTGAGAAAGGACATGTTTCAACACACGTCAAGGGCACACTGGTAGAGTATACTCCTTTTTGAATGTCCAGTTTAGGCGACAGAGGCGAGCTACGAGATCTTAACCGAATGATAACCTCTAGTTTTTCATCGAACTCCAACTAACGTTAAGTTCCCCTTAGTCTTTCCCGAAACTTGAGCAGACGATATGTTAATGCAACAGGACACCCACAGATAGGTGAACTGAAGTGTATGCTTTCCTGGTATCGAGTTTTGATTGTTCGTAACTTGTGATCTGGCAGGGCTATTTGGATCCAGAGTACTACATGACCCAGTTACTAACAGACAGGAGCGACGTCTACAGTTTTGGGGTCGTCATGCTTGAACTGATAACTGGAAAGCCACCGCTCAGCAAGGGCAACTACATTGTCCGCGAAGTCCGCATGGCAATGGACAAAAGCGACCGAGACTACTACGGACTAAGGCAAGTCATGGATCCGTCCCTTCTCAACATGGGCCGTCTCGAGGGGTTCACATGGTTCGTGGAGTTAGCAATGCGATGCGTCGAGGAATCATCCGTCAACCGTCCCAGGATGAACGAAGTCGTGAAGGAAATCGAGGCGATCCTGCAAGCTGACGGGATAGCCATAAGCACGACGTCGGCATCCTCGTCGGCCACAGACTTTGGAGCATCTCATAATGGTGCTCCTAGACATCCTTTGAACACTGATGTTTCATTCCGTGGTAAGGATGTTAGTTACAGCAATTCGTTCGATTACAGCGGCGGGTACGCGCTTTCGACGAAGATCGAACCGAAGTAAATGTCCATCACACGAGTCGCTTATTTGAGTCATCAAATTAGTATGGTCGTTAGCTCGAATTTGTTCCATTTTGAGGTGAAGTTCCCGTATATGAGGATGGGAGTTGTATAATAATTTTGTGTCACGTGATCCATACACGAGACATCACGAATATCGGGGTACTTTTTTTTTTCCCTTGATCAAATTGATGATTCTACATCAACAAACTGTACAAGTATCGCAATAGCATGGGCATGGTATACATTCTCAAGAATCATCGATGGAAATGATTGGCGATTCGAGAGGTTATCGACAATGAAAATAATTTTCATTGATTAATTATTTCAAGCAATACATATAATCATCTTTAGGAAAATATTTTTCAAATTATTCATTTTTTCGCAAACACAAACGGAGCCAAAATTGTTGTATACAGGACAAAGTTTTTTAAGTGCTTAGTTTAATTAAAAAAAACTTACGCATAATTACAATAGCTCAAATTGTTCTGAACAGCTAATGGTCGTGCCGCTTTAAAGATTTCAAAAATTCCATCTTAAGAGAAATTCAAATCTCAAAAAAGAGAAACGAATGGCTAATGTTAGCTAGATGTCACGAGACAAGTTTCATTTTCTTATTACAAGAGCAGTTTAAATGCTGAAAATCGTAATCTTTTCTTAATTAATTATAGCGTTGGCGAAACATAAAATGACTCGTCGCCATGGCAGAGTATCCTTGCTGAGAATTTCGTTCACCTTGGCAAGTGCACTTGGCCAGTGTTAGCTTTTCCGCTTTGTATTCTGATGCTGACAAATGAGCAGTAACCTACCATCCCTTGCCCTCAACAGGACTCGGCAATGAATCTACAGACACCCAGAGTTTGTGAATTCATGATTCTAACCGGTGGCGTCGAAACGACTTGAACCCGAGGTCAGTCTTCTCAGGACCCAAACAAATTCATCATAGTTTCGTTTTCGCAGTTTCATTGCTGCGGTCGCTATTCTGAAGTAGCTGTCCAATTTAGCTTTTAGGAGAGGAGCAATAGGTGTTGAGAGCACTGTTTTTGGCATCATAATAAATCCATCGGCCAAACCCTAATCACTAGCTCAACGAAATATTCTTTGGGTCAAGGTGAACACCAAATTAAGGAAATGGGTCCTAAAAGGGATCAATCTTGCATTGAATGCACCTCTTTGGGATTCACTTGCTTGGTGGTAAAAATTTGTTCCTCAGTCCTAGTAGATGAGCGCACCTAACCCTACTTGCTATCTCAAGAAATGCTATTAGGGTGAGCAATACCAAATTAAGTAGTTTGTCCTAGACAGGATCAATTGAATGCACAACTTCCGGATCGATATACTTGGGGGTAGACTTGCTCTTACTAGATCACCTATGTTCCCTATACCTCTTCCTCGTCCTTTTGATTCCTTGGGAGTGCGTTCTTATGTCTCAAGAAGCTTGAGATTTCACGTATGATCTTCATATAAGACAACCTCTTGGTGCCAAATTATAACAGACTTCTAATCTGACTAAGGAGATGAATATTGTTTGATGTGTGAAAAGGAGGCTATAGTATCCATTGAGCGATACACAGGAACACTTTTTATGCTTTTTCATTGAGCTGTTGCTTATTTATCATTTGTATCAATTTGAGCTTGTAACCAAGCAAAGATCTGCAATATATAGAAATGCACAAGGGCAATCCTAATTAAGTCGATTAGAGAGAGACCGAGACCGCGTCACAGTTACACACCTGAGCACAAAGCGCACAAACAAGACTTGAATGGAGCATCGCAACTACTCAAATCTCAGGGCAATGAAATATAAATTGCGTTGTAATTAAACTTACTCACAATCAAATTACATGGAATTGAAAAGACGCGATACTTGAAAATATAATGAACTTATCAACTCAAGAACTGGTCTAAAGTTATGACCAAAACTCCATCGAGACCAAAAACATCGATTGATTTCTCGTGTGTCTTTACTTGTCAACTTATGAACTCGTCTCCTTTCCAGTTCTTGGTTCTTCATGCTGATTTCTGCTCTTTTCAGGCTGGATGCCCAACTATTATATATATTAGTAGAATATTTAACTATTAAATCACGCATTTATTTAATAGTTAAATGTTCAAACTGTTTAAGCTATTAGATGAACTGGTGATTAATTATTTAAAAAATTGTATCGCACATGATTCAAAGTGGACGCCCCATGATTTACACGTATATTAAAAGCATATGGCGAAAATGGCTAGAGACACACAAAACAAATTAGAAGAATCTTTGAACATCCTTAGGAGAAAACGAGATATTATCATCGCTGATTGGCGACCGGAATCAACTACAACTTGTCTGACTTGGATCTAGTCTTCCACGTGCTTTTGCCAGGTGTTCACATTAGCCACGACTTCGATAAAATTTAATAGTCAGCTCAAAATTAAGAAATAGCAAGACGGCTTCGCGCAAAAAAAATATCTGGATAAAATTTTTGCACGTCATGGCGGGTCCATTGGAAGAGCATTGCCATACTTCGGGATAATATAATTATGCAAGTACATGAGAATGCATTAAATATAGAAAAAAAAAGGGAGATATAGTATCCAAAAGAGCTCATTGCTATTCAATTTGAACCACTTGCAATTGAAAACATTATATTAAGCTCTACTAATTCCGTGTGAATAAGGAATTATTCAAATGATTAAGGCATGGCTTAGGGACCACCACTTCCCAAAACTTGAAAGATATAACTTGACAAACTTACTATAATTGACCTTGCTTTTGTATTTTGTGGCAAAAACAAAAAAGGACTTGCTTTTGTATTCATAGTCCCATTTTAGATGTGGATGAGAATGATTATGTTTTATAATAAATCCATATTGGACTAGCCGCCTCGAATTATATGAAACACGTGATTACGGATAGCACGAGAAAAGGGGCCCAGTCCCTTTTGAAACAACAAACTTTTCTTACGTATGGACTAAGATATAAATTAAGCAAACTGCTGCAATTCAAGAAAATAGCGGAATTTTCATGCGATACCCTACTTAAAATTCGAAAGAAGACAGGCTGAAAATGAGAGATGCATTTTGATGTATCTAAGATGGTCATTATCAGAAGACAAGTTAAAACAAGAAAGGTTATTTCGTCGTATCAAACAAGGAGAGGGTGCGCATAGAACTAGAGGGATGAGATACTCAAATCTGTCCGTATACATACGTAGGTTTAAGCTGGGGACAGTAGCGACGGGCCAAGAAAACAAAAAGATGGCGACGATAATGGAGCAACTTTTGCGGGTTCTTGTCCTTACGACATGGACATCGTCGATTCTGTCATCAAGTTAAGAGAGCTGACAAGACGAGCAGTGTGAGTTTCTAGGGTTTTGGTCGACCGATGGTCCGTGCACGGGGGCTGGCAGTTCTCCCGAATGTTGGGGTGGTTCTATTTAGGGAAAAAAAAGTCACCAAAACTTCTAAATTATGTCTATTATGACACTTTTATTAAAAAAAAATTCTATAACATCAAAAACTCCAAACTTTGGCCTGTGTGACACTTTATCGTCAATGAACATCGATAAAAATATGCATACATGGATACCGGAAGGCAAATAGTATTAACATAGTATCCGCGTGACTTAAATGAATTATAAACGACATTGTTTTGATTAAAGTTTTATGACGGAACCTTGACGGAAGGTGAACGTATCATATAGATACAAGTTTGGGGTTTTTTATGTTACAAGAAAAAATGTAAGATAAATGTCTTACAATAAATATAGTTTGGAGTACTTGATGTCACGATAAAAAGTTAAGAGTAAGTGTATCTCATGGAGCACAATTTGGAATTTTTAGTGGCTTTTTCCTTTCTATTTATTTTAATTTCCATATTGAGAATGTCTATCTACCGTCAGCTTTTTTTTAATAAAAGAACAAATTATTTTGGATGGCGACCAATTTGATCCGAATAATACCCTAAATCTCAAATTGACCAAATTTTGTCCATGTGTCATTTATGAAAGGTCAACTGTCCCTTTCGACCAAAAGAAAAAAGTCAACTCCTAAATGTCGAGGATCTCATTAATTTTCATTTAATTTTAAATGGAGATATTATTACTAATGGTATATTAGTTTCGAGAAAATATTTAGACATAAATTATTATTTGTTTTGGTAAGGCCCATAAATTATTATTAATAATGAAAAAAAATTCAGTAACTAAATATTTCAAGCAATATAACAATCATTTTTAGGAAAATATTTTTTAAATCATTCATTTTTTGCGAAATAAATGGAGCCAAAATTAGTCTATACAGGACAAGTTCTTTTAAGTACTTATTTTAATTAAAAAAACTTATGTGTGATTACAATAACTTAAATTGTTCTTAATATTGGATAGTCGTACGATTTTAAATATTTCAGAGAATCCATCTTAAGAGAAATTCAAATCTCAAACAAGAAAAAAAATGGATAATGTTAGCCATATTTCACGAGACAAATTTCAATTAGTTATTACAAGAACAGGTTTTTTTTTTTTTGGTTCCTTAATTAATTCTTAGTAAATGTTCTTCGAACACGAGCTTGCTAACATATTCATAGACTATGTGGGACCCCCTTCTCTCCACCCACCACCCCACCTGCTCTCGTTTAGTTGACCACCATGCTTTTTATTGCATTTTTTCTTCGTCTTTTTCTGTAGATCCGCCGTCGTTAAATATTCGTGTATGCACACGAAGCATGCGACCCAAAATTACAGAGATGCAGACGGGCTAACAAATTAGTACAACAATTAGCTCGAATTCGTTCCATTTTGAGGGGAAGGTCCTCTTCCTCGTACGTTAGGATGAGAGTCGAAGAGTGATTCTGTATTTCGTGATCGATATACGAGACATTGCTAATATCGAGGTAACTCTTTTTTTTTTAATTTCTTGATCAAAATTGATGATGGTACGTCAGCAAACTGCACGAGTATCGCAATAGCATAGGCATGATGTACATTTTCGAGAATCATAGATGGAAATAGTCTTCGAGATTCAAGAGGTTGGCCTAATAATAAAGTCATCGGAAACCCTCGGTCTCCTGCAAGAAGAGGTCTTGTATTAAGTTCTTACTCAAACACAACATTTCAAGGCCAATGAGGATAGAATTCCTTGTGGCATTGTGGACGGTCTATCTTTGACCAAATCGGGGGGGTACCTACTGGGATGGACGCCAACTATTCCTAAAACAAGAAAAGCGAAACTAGAGGAGCAGAATACTCGAGCAAGCCTTTGTTTACACATTCTTCTCTGGTGACTGTGATGGAAAATGGTGGAGAGACGGCCGGAGGAAAATAATCGAAAAAAGGTTTATTGGATCGTGACTGTGATGGAAAAAGTGTCTGGTGAGAACTAATGGGAGAGAGGTTTGGAAGAAGGATGGTCAAATGGTTGAGAATGAATCATGTTAACTCTTGACAAGCCAAAACAGAGAAAAGTCATCAAACTCAAACCCAACACGCAAAAGAGAGAGAGAAACAATTCAAAGCTTGTCCCATTGCTTCCTCCCTCCTATCTTGTTTGACTCTGAACCAGATGTTTTTTTGACAGGGTCATCAACAAACCCCACCTCTTCATTGTTCACACTCCCAGATTGTCCTAAAGAATATAATTTTGATTTTTGGTAAGCGCTGAACAGATGGACCTAACAACTCAGTCTTGAACGAGCCTTACTACATGTTTTGATATTGGGTCAGAACAATATGTATTAAGATGGTGGTGGATGAGAAGAGGCAGAGTTTTGACTTTGGAAAAGCAATGAGAGGTGGCAGAGAAATGGCAAGCAAGAACCTCCGGTTGCTCTTGTTTCTGGTTCTCTTCTGTTCTTGGATTCATTTGATTTGCTCTACTACAAACCCAAATGACCGTAAGTGCACACACGTATTTGTTTATTTATGTTGCTATGCTCTATGAATTCCTCGTCATTCATGTTCTTTCTTTCTTTCCATCTGTACTTCTTTTGGTTTCATCTTGTCCTGGCTTGGGGATGCTCCGAGAGAAAAGGTAGCTAGAAACCAAAACAGCTTGTTTTTTTTTTTTTTTAAGGTTCAGGGACTAAAGCTGTCCGTGTAGAACTTAGAATTCCTCAGGTTCTTAAGTTTTTTTAGCTTGTCTGGAGAGACGTGAACAAGTTATATTATTGGAACTAGGAAAGGGCTACTTTCGGTCTCTTTGAGCCTGGAGAATCATCCAGAGTGCGTCACGTATCTGAGTAAATGCTTAAAAAGGATGCCAGTTTCGCAGGCCTTTCTTGTATCAAATTGTCCCTCGAGTCTTGATCAACTAGGACTATATACTGTTTGCTATGTGCTTTGGGATTGAGTCATTCTAGCCTAGGTATAACTACTCAAAGGAAGGACTGACATAGATGCAAGAAAGAGGTCTCCCGCTATGTTGTTAACCATTACCAAGTCCATAAACTTGGATAGAATTATACTTGTTTCTTGAAGAAAATTTCGGCAACGTGGAACCCAAGAATAAATAGAGATTACATGCAGAGTATAGATCTAAAGGTTATTGCCACGAAAGTTGTCTTAGCTGTCCATGCAGTCAATTTGAGTATCTGCTCTGAGGCAAAGCAGAACACGAAATATTTTAGCCCTGTCGAGCATGTTCGCCTTTTTCTGCAATGTAGACCTAGAACTAAGCTCGTATATTCTAAAGTTACGATGTTTCATATCTCGTCATACGTTCTGTACGAACAATAAGTTCTGGCATTGACCTCGAAAGAAATGCGAAACAACTGAATTTTTAAGGAAAAGATAAACTGTCTATCTGCATCCATCCTTGAATAGTTGCCCCAGCCATAGAAAAGTGACGCTTCTGCTGAAAAAACTGAAGATCAGTGGGAAGTCTGCACTCTTAGTAACTGTGACAAAAGTGCATGGCCAAATCTCTGTAGATGAAAATTTTAGGGGAAATGGCTGTTATAACCATTAGCAGTTTTGCCCACCTGCTGCAGCCATCAGAGAGCTTTAGTACACAACGACACCATGTCTCTTCCAATTTTAAAAATTTTCTCCAAAAATCTTGCATCGACAACAGATCTCAGGAGACTCGCATGTGCATTTGACCTTGTTAGCTTGTGGCCTAGGAAAAATGGGTTCCCTTTCCCATCTTAAACATTTCACTCTTTTTCTTTTTTGCCGTATAAATGTGCAGACGCCCTTCTTTTAGCCCTGAAAGCCCAGTGGCAGAACACACCATCCAGCTGGGGCAAGTCCAGTGATCCTTGTGGACTGCCTTGGGATGGAGTCACCTGCGACAGTAATTCAAGAGTGATCGGATTGTGAGTGCTCTCTACTTGTTCTCATTGGTGCTCATTTCTGTTCTCAGTTCCTAGAATTTTCGGTCCTTTTTCTTTAATAGCAATAATGCCATTTTAGCGGCCATTGACTGTTGTACTTTCTTTCTGTTTTCACTTTGACAGGGGGTTATCTGGCATGAATATCAAAGGGACGCTGCCAGCCGACATAGGGGGGCTCACAGAACTCAGTTCTTTGTGCGTTTCTTGTCTTTCTATCTTCTATCATGATCATATTTTTATTCTTCGACGTGTAACAGGAATTGCATAGATGAAGTGCTTCAAAGCAGAGATGGTCATTTTACATGTTCAATCATCAACTAGCATATGAACGAGTCTACTTATTTGTCTCATTTAACCTTTTAACTGCAGGGATCTTTCCTTTAACCAGGGTCTCACTGGACCGATCCCTTCACAGTTGGGAAATCTCCAGAAGTTGAATATCTTGTAATATCCCTTTTGACTGCATTCATTGCTAAGACAGCTTGTTTTTCCCTTTTCTCTCATGTATGAGCCTTGATCTTTCCAATTTTCAGAATCTTGGCTGGATGTGGCTTCAGTGGTAGTATTCCTGATGCACTGAGCAACCTTTCGGAGCTGACTTTCTTGTAAGGCTTGTCAAAATGAGAATGCTACTAATTGGCTGATTATGGAAGTTTAGCTGTATGTTTTACTTAGACTTTTCAAATGGCCATTTTTATCAGGGCGCTAAATTCCAACAATTTTAGCGGTAACATACCTGCTTCTTTGGGTAAACTCTCCCAACTGTACTGGTTTGACGTGTCGGAAAATCAGTTAACTGGATCGCTACCAGTTTCAACAGACACCACCCCAGGGTTGGACCTTTTGTTCAATTGTAATCACTTGTAAGTTGTCTACAATAATTCCGAGCCTAGTGTGATGAATATATATTAAGGATCCTTTTAGCCCAGCTCCTAGTGATAAGAGACAGAATCTTTATGTTCTTTCCTCGTTAATTGTTTGGACTGTGCTGCATCCTTAACTTCAGCCACTTCAGCAAGAACCAACTGTCCGGCAACGTACCAAATAAACTGTTCAGTTCAAACATGTCTCTGATACACTTGTAAGTTACCAATTTTATCACTTGATATAATATCCCTAGCTTTCTGCTCTAACTTGCGATAGCTATTGTTGACAGATTGTTAGATGATAACCAATTTACTGGTTTTATACCATCCACAGTAGGCCTTGTTCAGACACTCGAGGCTCTGTGAGTAACCACTCACCTAACGTTTGTTTTGTGCTTCGGAATATTTAATTATCAACCATTGGCACCTATTAAATTTATTGGGACTCACATTGCATAATATGCCACAGCCGACTCGATAGGAACTCCTTTTCTGGGAACGTCCCTTCAACTCTCAACAACCTTACACAACTCAGTGAACTGTGAGTATAGATTTCGTCATCAATGGTATTCTAGTGAGATCACCAAAAATCTCCCCTCATTCTGCTAAGTTTCGTTCAGGAATTTAGCACGTAATGGATTGAATGGTCCTTTGCCAAACTTAACAGGGATGACATCACTCGGTTACATGTGAGTAAGAAACCCTGGCTTTGTCTCTCCCGCATGATATCACATGGCTAATCGCACTGGCCGGTTGACTGGGAAAAATTGTACCTTTGCAGTGACCTCAGCAACAACTCTTTCACGGCTTCAGCAGCTCCAGATTGGTTCTCAACTTTATCATCTCTCACCACTCTGTAAGATTTCTCAGTGCAATCGGTACAATATATTGTTGTATGGCTTTCTGAAACTAGTGGGCGACCTAAAATTTATTGCACTCTGACCAGAATCATACAAAATGGACCGCTTCAAGGGACTGTACCACCAAACCTCTTCGACCTTCCCCAGCTAGAGCAAGTGTAAGGAAAAAATATTGCTAGCCTGTGTCCTCTTTCTTCTACCATTTTGATGATTTATCGAACTTCTACAGTGATATGAGTAACAATGCTTTCAACGGAACACTGGACATGAGTACCAGCATCAGTCCCCAGTTGCAGCTTGTTAATTTGGAAGATAACCAGATTGCATCGCTGACGACCGGTTCCTACAAAAATGCATTAATGTGAGACAGACAGTTCACAGGCATTAGACTTCCATTCTGAGATATGGTAGACATTTTTGTGCTAATCACTTTGTCTTTTTACTTCAGACTAATAGGAAACCCAGCATGTACTAATGCGCCTGTCCTCTCAACCACAAGCTACTGCAGAGTTCAGCAGCAACAAGCTTATTTTACCCCAACCAGCTGCGGTGGTGCATCATGTCCCTCTAATCAGAGGCTTAACCCCGGAAGCTGCACATGTGCAGTTCCATACAATGGAAATTTGATATTTAAAGCTCCATCATTCAGTGATTTGTCCAATTCCACTCTGTTTCAATCGTTGGAAGTGGACCTGTGGCAGACGTTGAACCTAAGTAATGGTTCAGTTTCTCTTCAGAATATCGGCTTTGATACAAGCAGTGGCTATCTTATAGTACCTGTGTCTTTCTTTCCATCTAATGGGACGTACTTCAGCAAGTTAGACATTCAGAGGATCGGATTTGATTTGACTAACCAAACTTTTAAGCCGCCACCCAGTTTCGTTACCTATCTCTTCAGCGCATATCCTTATCCATTCCCAGGTAAATTAATTTCGTCCTCTCATACATTAGCTTTGACTATCATTCATATGTGCTTGACATGAAAAACTGATCCAGATAACAACGTAAGCATCAGCAAAGGCGTCCTAGCAGGGATTGCCGTTGGCTGCGCAGTCCTGATTCTTGGACTTGTGGGGTCAGCGATTTACGCTATTCAACAGAAGAAACGAGCACAGAGAGCAACGGAATTAAGTAGACCATTTGGTAATTAATGAATGAACTCTTCATCCTTTTGTTACTAAAGCACTTTGACAGGCCGATTGCTAATATCATAAAAAATGAGTAAATAAATAAGACCCAGAATTTTGTTGTCTCCCTCACATTGATTTATCCATCTTTAAGCATCCTGGATACCGAAAGGAAGTGATGGCGGAGGAGCACCACAGTTGAAGGGGGCGAGGTGGTTCTATTTCGACGAAATCAAGAAGTGCACCAATAGTTTTTCTGAAAGTAGTGAGATAGGCTCCGGGGGCTATGGAAAGGTAAAAACCATGCGCTGTGCCAATCGCCCGTCAATTATAATATGCTTCAATCTGCTGCTTTATAATTCTTTATCACTGATCTGATAGGTCTACAAAGGAATGCTTCCCGATGGTCAAGTGACGGCAATCAAAAGAGCTCAGCAGGGGTCGATGCAGGGTGCGAATGAGTTCAAGACAGAAATTGAGCTACTTTCTCGAGTCCATCACAAGAATCTTGTCGGCCTCATCGGCTTCTGTTACGAACAAGGAGAGCAGATGTTGGTCTATGAATATATGCCTAATGGGACAATTAGGGAGAGCTTATCAGGTACTTTCCTTGGCCTAAATGGCATCGAGCTTTGATAGATCCATATAAAACTTTGCATGTCATGCTTTGTTCTTGTCTCGTTATTTCTATTATAAGTACGAGGAAAGAGTTTTCTTGTGAATGAATCTGCCTATTGTCTAGTAGCAATGGCACTGAATATATTCGATGCAGGGAAAACTGGCATACATCTTGATTGGAAGAGGAGGCTGCAGATCGCTCTCGGCTCTGCGAAAGGACTGGCATATCTACATGAGCTTGCGAATCCCCCGATAATTCACAGAGACGTTAAGTCCACGAATATCTTGTTGGATGAAAATTTGGTGGCTAAAGTTGCGGACTTTGGCTTGTCTAAAATGGTGGCGGACAGCGAGAAAGGACATGTTTCAACACAAGTCAAAGGCACACTGGTATGGTATACTCCTACATGAATGTCCATTTAAGGCGACAGTGGCGGGTTACGAAATCTTACCCGAAAGATAACCTCTAGTTCTTTATCGAACTCCAACTGATAATATGTTCCCTCTTGTCTAAACCTAAACTTTAGCAGATGATATGTTTATGCCAGATTCCCTAGACTTAAGGAAAACACAGGATACCCACAGATACGTGAACTAAAAGTACAATTCATTTTGATCGTTCGGAACTTGTGATCTTTGCAGGGGTATTTGGATCCAGAGTACTACATGACCCAGCAACTGACAGATAAGAGTGACGTCTATAGTTTTGGGGTCGTGATGCTTGAACTGATAACCTCGATGCCGCCAATACACAAGGGCAAGTACATCGTCCGCGAAGTCCGTACGGCGATGGACAAAACCGACCAAGACTACTACGGACTACGCCAAGTCATGGATCCGTCCCTTCGCAACATGGGGCGTCTTGCTGGGTTTGCTCAGTTCCTGGAGTTAGCAATGCGATGCGTGGAGGAATCATCCACCAACCGTCCCAGGATGAACGAAGTCGTGAAGGAAATTGAGATGATCTTGCAAACCGATGGGATCGCCACGAGCATGACGTCCGCATCCTCATCCGCCACGGACTTTGTAGCATCAAACACTGGTGCTCCTAGACATCCTTTGTACAGTGATGTTTCACTCAATAGCAAGGATGTTAGTTACAGCAATTCGTTCGATTACAGCGGCGGGTTCGCGCTTTCGACGAAGATCGAACCAAAGTAACCGTGGATCACACGAGTCACTTGCTTGTTCCTCTCTCTTTAGGTTAAATGTTCAAGTACCTCTTGGTGCATGAGGTTCTTCTGGGGAATGTAACTGTTTTTGACATTTTCATGATGCATTAATACGTGCTTACGGATTGTGGAAGAGTCCCATCTGGTTTTGTTGTCATTTTCATTGGAGCATCACGTCTTTCTCCGTACTTACCAACCGCAAACTGTCAAAGTGCGTCTTCCGGCCAGCGAAAAATTTGGTCAATGTATAGGAGTGATGATCAATTAGTTTTAATTTACATTTCAAGTTTTTTAAATTATATTGGTTTCTTTTTTGGGTCAAAGTAACATTTATTCATATCCACTTAAATACAAGTGAGAAGCACCGTGCAACTGTAATCCAAGACAAATACAAAACAAGCTCTAGATAGCAAGATGAATATCAAAAAAAGATTATGCTCACACGCTTAAAGAGCAGATTGATGACTTCTTCAAATCAAAATCGATGGCCAATCATCGAATCCGTCGTCAGTAATGAGCATACCGAGATTTTCATATGATGTTACGGCATTGTCTTGTGTCTAAGTTCGGCATCCTTGACACCATTGTTGTTCAGAATAACAAGATTGAACGGGTACAGATCTGACATTCATGAGAGTAAAAGCTTCACAAAGATCCATTAATCTCCTTCGAAACCTGAGAGAGGCCGAAATCCGAAAACATACATGCAAATACCCCCGGATCTAAACTACATTAGGATAGAAACCTTCCTGAAGCGGGAGAGAAAAAAAATTTTTAAATCTAAATTAGATCGGAAGAGAAAAGCTCCTCAAAATAGGAGCAAAGTAAGGAAAAAAAAACACAGAGACTCAAATCAACCAAAGAGAAAGGAAAAGAGAGGGAGAGATCTAGCTCAAACTCTTTCATGTGTATGAAGACGAGAAGGAGAGAAGAAGAACCCTAGGGTGGAAATAGGGGAAAAAAATTACAAACGGGGCGAAGGTTCGTCTCGGTCAATTATATTTAAGTTGACGGGCCAACCGTAAACACGAGTTTTGACTTTTTGCTGAAATAGTATTCACAATGATTCACCCACTCAGTGCTTTCCTTTATTCTTGGCCCCCGCTAGCTTGATCTCCCAAGAAAACATACTTTTTTTTCTACCTTTTTACCTCCTAATTATCCAAATTAAAATGTTTGGACTTTCACAAAACGCATCGAGATCCCAGAAATTCGAGCCTTCAATATTTGGAACTCCTTGATTTTCGATTGCGACCGCTAGACGGGTGATTCTAGCGCTCTCTAAGGTAAAAATACAGTGTTGATAAGCTTGTGAAAACGTTGGTAACTGTTAATTAGGATGCACACAATTTTGATTAGGACGAGCAAATGCTCCTAAATCCTCATGCTTAAGGGTGGGAACCTCTTGTCGGTTCCGGTCTTTGGCTGATGTTTCTAATTATTGGTGAAAAATATTGAAAATCTTGATGAAATGAGAGGAGAAATTACCCAATCAATCATAAACTTATTGTATGGATGTTAATTCGATCGTAAACTTTCTAATTTTGCCAATTTGAGTTCTAAACCTTTGCCCAAAATTTTAATGTTGTCCTTTCGATCAATTTTTTTGCCGGAAATCGCTGACGTGACAGTCTAATTATCGCTGACCGTCCTACGTGACACACCTCCGTGTTGATGATTTCTAACAAAAATTTATCGAAATGACTATATTGGAATTTTGCTCAAAGTTCTGCGATTAAATTGATAAATTTAAAAAGTTTAGGATTAAATTGAAATTTGTATAATAGATTTAGGATTGATTATATAATTTGCCCTAAAATGAGACCATTCATCAAGCATGTAAATGGAAATAGTGGATACACAAGATAAATCGACTGCCACTTAGGATGAAGATTTATTTTAAAGACTACTATTCCCTCTTGATTACACAGCTGACTTTGCTATTGCTACTATTCTTTTGTGGTCATTTTTCTATATGGTGTGGCCCAAGGGACCAAATTATGGTTTACAACCATGCGAGGTAATAGTGAGGTTGACATGTAATTAATGGCCTGATTCTCTCTTCATATTCCTACACATCCTTTTTTTTTTGTTATCAAATTGACCTAAATCAATTGCCATTGCCTTAAGGGAATTGGTTTTCTGTTCATCCCACTTGCAATTTGTTTGTGTGGGGATGGATTAAGACTCATGGGACCATCTGTCATCATTCAATTTACGGTTTCTCGTCATATAATTGACTAAGACCAGAGGATTATTGTTCTTCGAGATAAGATTTCTCCGTTTCTTTAACAACGAGACACCAAGCCTCCTTAGATAGAAAGATCCTGATCCATGAAAAACTCTATTAATCTCACGGTGAACTATTTACCAGACGAGATGTATGTTGGAGCTTGAAACCGCTTGCCTTTAGCAATGCAAGAAATTAGATCTATACATCATGCAACTAATTCATATATCCTTAATTCTTAACTGTTAAATCAATTTTTTAGCGGACGATATCATTTTAAAGGCAAAGCTATTGTGACTTCAATTCCTAATTACATGTGGAGAATTGAAACCCTAAATTGCATCATGTTGCCTCCAACATGCGCATCGAAAGCATTTATTAATCGTGCTCTGCCTTCGTCAACTTTGGGTTCTGCTACTCAATGACATGCCTAGCTAGACATAATTAGCAACTATTTCCAAAAAAAAATATTTTTACTGTAAATGGGCCATAGAAATTGATTGAATAGACTTGCCCGTGTTCATAAATTCTCAGTTACCATTTTCCGTTTATGTTTTCCTCTAATTTTGTGTTTTAATCTCATACATTCTTGGGCAAAAGCAAAAAAAAAAATCCTAAATTATATCTACCGTGACACATTTCCTTGATTTTTTTTTGTCACATATAGTTAAGCCCAATGTGACATATATACCCTAAACTTTTTCTTGTGACATAAAAAATCACAAATTTATACTTATGTAACACATTTACTTTCCGTCAAAGTTCCGTTAGATGATTTTTCAGCCAAAATAAATTTTTTAACGGTTTTATACATTAACATTGGCAATTTCGTTTTTAACGGTTCTCATTGACGGATGGTAAATATGTCGTACAGTTACAAGTTCAGAATTTATGGTGTCATAGGAAAAGTTTATGATAAATATATCAGGTAGGGTATAGTTTATGGTTTTTTTTATTACTTTTTTCCAACATTTAATTTATTTAATTTTGCTTTTTTTTGTCCTTATCTTTGGCATTTATGTCCAGAAATGGTGTTATCGGCTAATGGGTTCCATTTATATCGCGCATTGGATCAATCCTTATCCATACAAATTTAAGGGTCCATGTAGGGCCACCTCCACCTACTTCCCCACTACACATTGATTACCAAATTTACCAGATTTTGTGTCTAAAGAAAACAAAGAACAAAAAAAAAAAAAAAGAAGAGGAAATCTTCTACCATAATCTTTTTTAAATGGCTGCAAATTGAGACCCATGACATACTTATATGATAGCATGTGCTCCATAAAATACTACCCATGAAAATTACTTTCTTAATAGAAAAAAAGTTACGACAGCAACCAGCAAGACATGATGGTGCCTTCACGTTTACTAAACACAAGCAAATCATATGTTTTGTTCATGAGGCTGAAGCCTTTATCCTCGGTTTGAAAGAAGGATGAAAGATATTGAGGGATAGGGAGAGAGAGGAATGGTGAGACGTCCATTGCACTGATGTTTTAAGTGTGATTAACGGCGGGCATAATGAAAGCGAGGGGTGTGAAGAATGATGGCTGATGCTCAGTGGTAGTGGTGGTAGTGGTGGGAAGCTGGAGGGAGATAGATTGGCTTCAAAGACAAGGCAAAATCAATTAAAAAGCAAGCACACACCCACTTTGCTTCTTTATTTATTTTTGTTACATTTCCCATCCCTTTCTTCTCTTGGAGCAAGATACTTTGACAGGGTCTTCGACCTACCCTCCCTGCACACCCTCTGCTGATTTTTCCATACGTCAATATCATATTCACGTTCTCATTATGCTCTGCAAGTTGTCACGGAGGACTGGGTCAATAACAGGACGAGCCTTAGAGGCAAGAAGAGTTCCTTGAGTTCTTTGACTTCGTTTTCCTTGGCTAGTGAAGGCATGGAGGAAGCCATTTTGAGGGTGATCTTCTTGGTGGTGGTGTTCTTGTTTGGGAAGAATCTGCAGCTGGTTCTCTCTTTCACCAATCCTGATGACTGTAAGTACTCTTGCTCAGATGTGCATGTTGGGGACTTCGGTGTCTGTCTTCTGAGTCAAAAGGACGTTTTTTCAATTTAAGAACTTTTCTGGGGAAGTGCCTATTTTGGCTAGTTTTCATCTGCAGATCATGACAATATCAGTGTCGAAGTACCAATATAATATTTAAGAATTGAGCAGTCTTTTTATCTCTCTATTTGAAGTCACAAAGCAGGGCTGGCCAAATGACTTTCCTAGCAGGGAATGGAAGTAGTGATCTTGTGATCCTTTTCGATTTTAGTGCTTTCGCATGTGTGATAAGAAGCTGATGTTTGAACCTGGAAATATCGCTATACTCAAATTTTTAAGGATCCCTTATGGGGTTCGCATTTTTAAGTCTTGGGCAAATACTGTACATTGGGGACTGAAAAATGGCTGATTTCTAGTGTTCAGGGACCAACAGATTCATGCCCCATTACATATTTTTTAGGAAATGCTTGTAATGGGATCTCATATTCGCGTCTCATACATACTCCTGAGCTTGTAGTGTTTTCGAGGTTGGATTGCGTAAAGTTGGATAGATAAGGGAGATATCGCCGATCAGGGGTCATTTACAATCAACCCGAAAAAGAATCCTCACAGTGTGATAGATCTTCATAAATACCAGTGCGCTACTTTCTCGGGCAATTCAACTGGGGCTGTAGGAGGAGAGTTCTACTAGGGCAGCATTTAAAGTTGCAAATGTTTATAGAGGGGAAACTTTTCTAGGTGGTCCAGAATATATTTGATCCATTTTTTGGTGCTTAAATGATCATAGTCCATCACTGAATTGACCATGCTGAAATATGAATGGCTGTGCTTGATCAGCCGCAGCTCTCCAATCCCTCAAGAGCACATGGCAGAACACGCCGCCTAGCTGGGGAAGGTCGAGTGACCCGTGCGGACTCCCTTGGGAAGGAGTAACCTGCAATAGCAATTCGAGGGTAACTGCACTGTGAGTACCTTTCCTGTGTCTGATCCTAATTATCATCAACCTCACATCTTTCTCTTTCCCGCATTGGATCGGTTTAGCTGTAAACTCACCTGTATTAATTTACTTTTAGGGGATTATCGACCATGGGAATCAAGGGCCAGCTAAGTAGTGACATAGCAGGACTCACGGAACTGAGATCTCTGTGAGTCATTCTTCTTACTATGAATACATGAATACTTATTCTCTTTCCCATTCTCAATTTTATTAAGCAACTAACTTGAGTCAGTCGTCCAACTTACTTTATCTATATTCTAATTGCAGGGACCTTTCCTTCAACAAAGACCTCACTGGTCCTCTCTCTCGGCAGTTGGGCAGTCTACAGAAGCTTAACATACTGTAATAGCCGTCACATTGTCTGTTTCGACTATATTATTTATTCCTGGACATTGATCATATCGTGAGCGTTGGTTTTTTTTGTAATTTCAGGATTTTAGCCGGCTGTAGTATCATCGGTAGTATTCCGGACGAGCTGGGCAACCTTGCGGAGCTATCATTCTTGTACGCCTTTGGTCTCAGTGGTGTCTTGTGCTTTTGACTTGCATTAATCATTTTAAGCTCATCGTTTTCTTTGGTTTGAACATGTCAATACAGGGCACTGAACTCGAACAACTTCACGGGTAATATACCTGCTTCCTTGGGTAAACTCTCCAAGCTTTACTGGCTTGACCTGGCCGATAATCAATTAACGGGGCCTATTCCGATATCAACGGACACGTCCCCCGGGTTGGACCTCCTGTTAAAAGCAAAGCACTTGTAAGTCTTTTGGTTCCCTCGACTCGCAATGCAAGTGAGCAATTGAACGTGGACTAAGGATACTCTTTCCAAAAAAAGACCACAACTTTGTGTGACAACGCTGAGCATAATGACGACTTGAATTAATGTTTCAGTCATTTCAACAAGAACAAGCTTTCAGGGTCCATTCCGGAAAAGCTATTCAGCTCAGAGATGGTTCTGATACACGTGTACGTTTCTGTCCTAATACTGCATCCTACATTTTGCTCTTGTTCTTCTTAACACCGCTCTGTGCTTGTTGACAGCTTATTCGATGGAAATAAGCTTAATGGTACTATACCATCCTCCATAGGACTTCTAGTGGATCTCGAGGTTCTGTGAGTAAAAGAAAACTTTCGACATTTACTTTCTCAGTCATAAACATCCTTCCAAGTACGTTTTTCTACTTTCTGCTAACTAGTTTTCTTGCAACTGTTTGAATGCGAGGCAGTCGACTCGACAGGAATTCGTTATCTGGAATAGTCCCTCTGAATCTCAACAGCCTCACAAACCTTAGTGAACTGTGAGTAAACACTTCTAATATGATGATGATGGGACAATATGAAGGGTTTACCAAAACTCGTTCTGATTTATCAAGTTTTGTTTAGGAACTTAGCCCATAATGAATTGACTGGCCCTTTACCGGACTTGACGGATATGAATTCCCTCAATTACGTGTGAGTAGACTCGCTGAGAATGAAGTTTCGCACCTATTTTTCTAAATTGTTGTGCTCTGTGCTCCAGTTGACATGGCAAAAATTCATTGTTGCAGTGACCTTAGCAACAACTTCTTCGACCCTTCGGAAGCTCCAGATTGGTTCTCAACCTTACCTTCTCTAACCACGCTGTAAGTGTTTTATCGATTTTCGGCATCGGTTAGGTGGCATTTCGCAATACTTCATTTATCAAGTGCTGAACATCAGAATTTCGCCGATTCATTGGTGACAGCGTTATAGAATACGGATCGCTTAAAGGAATTGTCCCACAAAAGCTCTTCAGCTTTCCTCAGCTACAGCAAGTGTATGAAAAACATCAATGATTATCATTGTTAATGCATTTGCATTGAAAGGTTGCGTTCATAATTAAATTTCTTTCTCAAACTTCTTACAGGAAATTGAGGAACAATGCTTTCAATGGTACGCTGAACATTGGAGACAACGTCAGTCCCCAGTTGCAGCTTGTCGATCTGCAAAACAACGAAATTTCATCGGTGACGCTGGGCTCTTCGGGATACACAAAAACACTGATGTGAGAGAGCTCACAAAAACATGCTAATTTCTCTCTGATTATAAGCATTTTCATCAACCTTTAAACTCATTTTCATGTCCCTTAGGCTAATAGGCAACCCAGTTTGCTCTACCCAACTCTCGAACACTAATTACTGCCAGCTTCAGCAGCAGACAGTGAAGCCTTATTCAACCAGCCTCGCCAGCTGCGGAAGCAAGTTGTGCCCCATCGACGAAAGGCTCAACCCTCAAAGCTGCGAGTGTGCATTTCCATACCAAGGGACGTTATATTTTAGAGGTCCCTCCTTCAGGGAACTGTCCAATGTGACCATGTTTCACATGCTTGAAATGGACTTGTGGACGAAGTTGAATCTCACTCCCGGTTCAGTTTCTCTTCAGAACCCCTTCTTCAATCTCGACGACTACCTTCAAGTGCAGCTTTCGCTCTTCCCCCCGAGTGGGAAATATTTTAGTCGGTCAGATGTTCAGAGGATCGGTTTCGATTTGACCAACCAAACTTTCAAGCCTCCTAAACCATTCGGCCCCTATTACTTCATCGCTTCCCCCTATGCTTTTCCAGGTAACTTGCGTTCATCTTCTCGTCACTACAATTTGTTCTGACTACGAATTTTCTGAGACAGGATTAAAATTGTTTGCAGATAATGGAGGAACCACCATAAGCAAAGTTGTGATAGTTGGGATCGCTATTGGCGGCACGGTTCTGGTTCTCGGCCTTGTTGTATTAGGTATATATGCAATTCGACAAAAGAAACGGGCGGAGAAAGCTCTTGAGTTGAGCAGACCCTTCGGTAATAGATTCCTTCCCATGTGAACTATAAAGTGATTTAACGCAGATTGAAGCCAAAGAAAACCAAAAAAGTGTTACTTATATGCTTCTGTCCATCTATCAGCATCCTGGGCACCCAGTGGGAAAGATAGCGGAGGAGTGCCGCAACTGAAAGGAGCGCGATGGTTCTCTTATGATGAACTTAAGAAGTGCACCAATAATTTCTCTGAAAGTAATGAATTAGGCGCCGGTGGATATGGAAAGGTACATTTGACGCGACAGTCCTTTCAGGTCAAATGAGGCCTTGTACTGCCTCTTTCTTAATCCTCCTACTATTCGGTTTGCCTCAGGTGTACAGGGGAGTGCTTCCTGATGGTCATATAATAGCAATCAAAAGAGCTCAACAAGGGTCAATGCAGGGTGCGGTCGAGTTCAAGACAGAAATCGAGCTGCTTTCACGGGTCCATCACAAGAATCTCGTCGCCCTCATAGGATTCTGTTTTGAGCAAGGAGAGCAGATGTTGGTCTATGAATATATGCCTAACGGGACACTCAGGGATAGCTTGACAGGTACTCAAAACGCAATGTAGACTCTGTGAATCAGTAAATTGAGACCTTGATAGGCACGGCACTAGTAACTCGTCCTTAGTGAAGGATGTTATGTTGATAAATGTATGTATTAATGCAGGAAAATCAGGCATATATCTTGATTGGAAGAGGAGACTTCGAATAGCTCTAGGTTCGGCTAGAGGACTTGCTTATCTGCACGAACTCGCAAATCCCCCAATTATCCACAGAGATGTCAAGTCCACAAATATCTTGTTGGACGAACATCTGACGGCCAAAGTTGCGGATTTCGGTTTGTCCAAACTGGTGTCAGACAGCACGAAGGGGCACGTTTCAACGCAAGTGAAAGGCACACTGGTAAGTATTATTCGCGCTTGTTCAACGCCTTGTCTTTGTTAAAGCTCCTCATCTATGGAACAGATGACAAGATTTGTAGCAACATTCACTGGAATGCTTTACATTTCGCAGGGCTATTTGGATCCCGAATACTACATGACTCAACAGCTAACAGAAAAGAGTGACGTGTACAGCTTCGGGGTGGTTATGCTCGAGCTGATCACCGCAAAGCAACCAATCGAGAAGGGCAAGTACGTCGTCCGCGAGATTCGCACTGCCATGGACAAGAATGACCAAGACTACTACGGCGTGAGGGAAATGATGGACCCGTCCATGAGGAGCACGGGCAAACTCGTCGGGTTTGGCAGGTTCATGGACTTGGCAATGCAATGCGTCGAGGAGTCAGCTGCGGATCGCCCCACGATGAGCGAGGTGGTGAAGGCGATCGAGACCGTGTTGCAGAACGACGGGATACACACGAACTCGACATCGGCGTCGTCATCGGCGACGGATTTCGGGTCGTCAAAGGGGGCTCCTCGGCATCCGTACAGCAACGAAGCCTTGCCCAAGAAGGATGTGAGCTATAGTGATTCCTTTGATTATAGCGGTGGATATGCACTGTCTGCAAAAATTGAACCCAAGTGAAACATGATCATTGATCTGCTCAGTAGTTTCGCTTTTTTCTTTCCCCTCTTTCCTTTGTTTTTGTTCAGGTTTGGCTTGGTCCTCTTCACAATTTCTGTAAGTGAGTAAGCTGTTTCGTATGTGTAATAGTTTTGATCAGCTGCATCAAGTGAAGGAAGTTTTTGTGTAAGCGCCAGACTGCTTTACATTTCATTTCTCTCGTTCTAGCACTGCAGCATTGTAACAACATTTCAAATTCTTAGTTTGTTCGGTTTGTCTGTTTGTCTTGAATCCATGGCCGTGTTTAGCAACAAGGATTTAGATGAAAGAGAGAAAAAGAGAACACCGATGCCTCTCAGTTATTAACTTACTGCCAGTTTTGAGCTTTCCCTTGAAACTCAACGTGATGTGACGATTCATTTTGTGTTGGTCTCGCATGGCATGAATCGGACGCATGCAAGTGTTGCTCCAGAGACATGCAATAGGTCTTTCTTACGTGCACGCATGAGTAGAATCGTCCGACGAGTTTGAGAGTTTGAGGCAAACGGCACAAGTTATTGAAAGGATGAGATAATAGAAGCATGCCGTTGCTCATCACTTTTCATTCAAAGTTCTAGTCACAAGTTACTCTCAGATTTAAGATAATAGGACCTTTATTCATTACCAAAAAGGTCGTAAACCTATTATACTTGTACCGATTCAATCATAAATCTTTCAATTACGCTAATTTACTTTTAATTTAGTCCGTCCGGCCAATTTTGACAGAAAATCACTGACATAGTCGCTGGTTGTTCTACATGGCACGGCCGGTATTAACGCGAACAATTTTTTGTTAAAATTTTAATGAAGTTTTGAATTTTTTATATATTCTTCTCTTTTCTTTACTGCACTTTTTTCTTACTAAGGGTTGGGCAAGGGTCATCGGGCAACCCTCGTTGGGGAAGCAACGCACTCTCTTGATCTAGGCATCGTGGCCAGCAACAGCTGGTTAAAATTATGAAATAAAAAACAACAAAAATTATAAAATGTTATTAAAAAATGTCAATGTCAATGCCGACCGTGCCACGTAGGACAACTGACATCCACGTTAGCAATTTTCGGCCAAAATTGGCCAAATTGACTCAATTAGCAAAAAGTGAAGATGTTTAAGACTAAATTGGCACGGTTGGAAGACTCAAGACTGAACTGGCATAAGTGTAATAAATTTATGATTTTTTTTTTTGTAATTGTCCCTCTATTCATGTCTTCGCATGGTAATCTGCCAAGCCCTAATCATGTTGTGTCGCGTCTAGATCTGGCCCTAACATGATCGATTGTTTCATGTTTTCAAAGCTTAAGCACAAACAGGTTTATTAACCGGATGACATGACACGGCACGACATGACAAAGATTAAGGTATACACTCATGCACGACATGTAAAGAGCAAAGACCATCTGGGCTTTATCTCATTCTGCTAAAAGAGAACTAGCTGCGGCTTCAAAGAATCACCAAAACCACCCTGTTTCCTTCGCCGGTCCAGAGCTCAGTCCATGGAGCCCCAAGAAAGGTAAGAACTCCGACCTGTCTGATTGCTTCTTCGGAGTGAAGCCATTGTCCTGACACGTGAATGATCTAACTCTATGACAGAGGAAGAATAGATAAGGGCTCCAAGAACATGGGCCGCAATGACAGGTATAGATGTCTTGGCCCATCAATGGTACGCAAATTACCAATCCATACTACATGGATTTGATTTGGGGGTGTCGATCAATCCTCAAAAAGGCCACGGATTAAGATTTGTTTACAGCATATTGTTAGGGATATGACAAGCTTTTTATAGACAAAACAAACTGATATCTACACTTTATAAACTCATGTCATTTGATCGTTGAGAAGGACGGGAGGAGGAGAGATTGTTGTTGGCGTTGCCTAAGTTTTGAGTTGTGTACAAAGGGCATTTAGCGGGAAAGCCGGATTAGGCCGAGCCCGAAGAATTGCACGAAAGAATGTTAAGATGGGCGGCGGGCTTGGGCAAACATTTAGGGCTGATTTCAGGGCTCGACTCAGCTCGGGCCCGCCCGACAACCCGCAGCCGTCACCAATCTAATATCTCATGAGTCGAGATACTACGCCATCTCATCTCTATAGCTATGCTCTCAAATTCACCATGTAAACACATCCACATCATTTAGTCTAATATTGGACCGCACCGACATTACTTAATCTAAAATCAAGGACCGATGGCATTGCAATTTGAAATCGCCGTCAATCGAAGAGGACGTCTAAATTAAATATAACAAATTGGCCCAAATCGATTAGCTTAATATAAAAAAAAAGATCGATGTGCTTTGAACCGGAAACTACCGTTCTCTTTTGAAATTAAAATTATTGCGTTATCCTGTTCACTCACTTTTCCCGGTTCTGCATTTCACAGATTTTTTTTTTTTTTTGCTTTTCCTTCCTTTTTTTTTTAAAGCCACATTACTTTTCCAGGTTTTCCTTCCTCACGACTCTACTTTTAACGTTAAAAAAGCAAAAGGAAAAGAAGGAAAAAGGAAAAAAGGAAAAGGAAAAAGGAATGTTGCACGATCTTCCCGTGCAACGCAGAGCAGGCCAAGCCCCGGCTGGGCCACTCGGGGCCAATGGGCTGGCGACGCGTGCCCCACCGCGGGACTTCGATCCGTACACTGGCGGTGATCCTAGACTCGCCCGTCATGTGCGGTCTCCTCCTTCCTCCCTCCCTCCCTCCCTTGCCCCAACCCCCACCTCCTCCTGGAGTCCCCGCGAGTGCGCGAGTGCGAGTGCAGAGTGAGGGAGGGAGGGAGGGAGCGTGGCGATATTGTCGATCTGATCGAACTCGGGGGCCCGAACTCAGTTCTCGGGGCGATTCCGGCGGGACCGGGTTCGGTGATGAACGGCGGCGGCGGGGCGGCGGAGGAGGCGGCGCCTCGAGGACTCGTCCAATTCTCTCCGGCGGAATCGGATCGGGGCTCGTGAGATCTCCGGTCGCCGGTGAGCTCCTCGGCTTTTCGACGGCTTTCGGCGCTCGCTCGCTCGTCACTGCGCTGCTGCTGCTGCTCGGAGCGCGTCGCCATTGAAGCCGAAGGGAATCGGAGAGAGAGAGAGAGAGAGAGGGAGGGAGGGAGGGAGCGATGAAAGGCGGCGGTGGTGGAGGGAGCGGGGTGGGCAAGCGGCGGTGGCGAGGCCTGGTGATCGGAGTGCTGGGCCTCGTCGTCCTCTCGATGCTCGTCCCCCTCGGGTTCTTGCTCGGCAGATTTCACTCCGCTTCCACTTCGGGTAAGAAACCGTTCGGCCCTCGGTGCTTACGCCATTTACGGATCTCTTGGGGTCGTTGTCGATGTACGATGTTCGGATCGTTCCCGCTTATCTACTTCCTGACGTACTGATTCCTCGGTCCGGTTCACATCAGTCGCGATCTCCGCTTCTGCTACTCATCATGAGCTATTTTATTTGATCGGTCACTGTTGCGTCTTCTAGATCTCTGACGTAATGCCGCCTTCCTCCCTATTGGGCGGTCACTGTTGCGTCTTCTAGAACTGAATAGCCTCTCTCGCTCATTCATTCGTGTGTTTTTGGCCTTCTCTGCAGTTTTCGTGTCTGATCAACTCAATGCGGGCTCGGTGAGTAAGGCGGAATCGTTTAATTCGCTCCCCTTTTTTTTTAAATCACGGGTCGAATTTTCGTTCAATTATGTTGATTGCGAGGTCGGCTTTACGGGGTGATGGCTTGACATTGATTACTCGTGCTTATGTTTTGTGATGTGGGATCAGAGCGGTATTAGGAGTTATGACAAGTACGACGTGCAACGCAGGAATTGGTCTAAGTCAGAGGTAATGAGTTTCTGTGCTCTTTTTGTGCCCGGTACTTTCGACATTCTTGTTCCTCGGGATGCTTCACAGTTCACTGGTTAAGATTTTCTATTGTGAGCTTTAGCAAAATTGTTGTCTTCCTGTATGGAAGTTTTATGGGGGAAGATTTTGTTCTACCATCAGCCGTTGAATAGCTTGTTTTTCTCTTATGCTGCAGAAGGATCACTTGAAACATGTAGAAGATCTTATTAAAAAATTGGGACCAGCAATTTCTAAGGTGCTTTATAAGGTCTTTTTGTGTCTTTCTCTTGCTTTGTTTTGATGGTGTATATCAGCATTTTTCGCGAGAGTTGATGTTCTGTCATTCTTGAAATTATTGACAAGATAGCCTTTTCCATAAGGAAATTTACCCATACTACTTAGAATCGGCAAAAGATTGTAAAAGTAGGCCTCCGCCACTTATATGCAAATGTGCATAAACCTGTTATTATCAGTGTATTAATAGTCCTTCTCCACCTTTGACATGTGTGACAGCTGGACATTTGCAGTGTCATCTGGATATAATGTTTCACATGAAACTCTTAGTCTTGTCCATGAGACACGAGATGGGAATGAAGGGGGTTTGTACTTAAAAAGATTATAATAGAGATGAGCATGTGGGTAAACAATAGTCATTTTGAGATACTAATTTGAAAAACACGGGATGGTGTTGTGTACATTGGGAGAAAACACTATATAGTAAATTTAATTTTGAAAAAAGAGCAAGAAATCCTTTTGACATTGCAGTTGGCAATAAATAGGGGGCATCGAAATGTTTTCCTTTCTCTGCTGAAAGCATCTTATATGTAATGTCTAAGCCATGGATGCATAATTGCACTACTGGCTTTTCTTGCTAATCAGCTAGCTTGGGAAGCTTTGGGCCATTGCTACTCTCTCTCGCTTTACAATCCGCTTTCACTTGTTTCTCTGGGTACTTAAACTGAGACGGAGCAGTAAGAAGATACTCATTTGTAAGAATGGAGGCTGCTATAGAAGACAAAAGGTCACACAAATAGATGATGAACTTTCCCAATGCACTTTTGTGGGTCCCAAATATCCTTGTGGAAAACATTCTGCTGTATTGTGTGAGTGTGGATATCAGTGGAAAAGGGCAGTATGGCTCTATTAAGCCTCTAATGCTAGAAGATACAGAGCATTTTTTTGGACAATGTTAGTGCAAAAATCTGCACTTGAGTGGAAGGGAGCAAAATTGAACCTTTCGTGGCAATTTTTTTTTTCCTATTTCTAGGAACTGTGTATTATTGACCAGACTAAATTGGGGGATTTGATCTTTTTCTTGTTATGAATTTGTTGTGACTTGTGAGTGGCTCTTACAAAGGGACCCAGAACCTAAAACGTGAGTTAAAAGATTAATGATAAACTTGAATATGAGGATTGGTCAAGGTGTGTGGTACTTAATAGGAGTGCAAGAGCATAATTAATGATGAGAAAAGGTTGCATTGACATTGCCAGATTATTATTTATGGATGCGAAGTTCATACTTCTGTGGTGGTACTTGACAAAAGATAGTAGTGCGAGGTGGAATGATCTTTGAAAAAGAGATGCCTGTCATGCAAATGAATGACCATATTTTTAGAATGCGACGGTTATGGTCTTTTTCCTGTCAAAATTACCCATGATAGAGCTGAATCTGCCTTGGATTGTATCCACACTATTTTGGCTCTGTCAATCTTTCTTTCATGGAAGCAGTTATAAGGATACTCCTTCGCAGGAAAATAATCTTCTTTTGGTGGATTTTGGGTACTTTGTCCAAGTTTACTATGGCTCTTCTAACCTTGCATTCTGTCGTCTATCTTTTGCTGCACTTGTAAGCTGAAAGGTTCTATTCCAGCAAGGTGAAAAATGTAGAGAATCTTTGGAGTTCTCCTGATGCATTTAAATCAAGTTTAAACTGAGTTCCTGAAATACATGCTGTGATTATTGATTATCCTTAACGCTTACTAATGGAAGCAGTTTATGTCCTAAAATCTGTATATTATGCAATTTTTATTCTGCAAATTGCATAATAATTTCCTGTCAAATTTAATCTCACAACCAGTGTTGCAGGAAACTTGATTGACATGTAACTGTTTCGCATTGTTTGTCTAACCTTTCTTTCCCTATCTTGCTTGCTGATTGTTTTCTGCTGTATGATCTGCATAGATTTATTTTTCTTTATTTGAACTATCTTTTCCCCTGATCTAATTCGTCTCATTTAATAATTGTTCGAATTGTGTGTTTGAGCTTTTCGATGGTCCTTAGATCATTAAACATTCGAGAAAATTGAGAAGTACTTGTTTATACTAGTGTTCCTTCATGCTGTATCTTCAAACTTATGGTAGATGCTGTGATTATTTGTTATAAGGATCGTCTTTGATGCACTCATCCTTTTAATTTGAACTTTTACTCCAAAACTATGTTCGAGTTTTTGAAATATTGTTTCTTTTTGTCAAAAAGTGAATATATTGTCTATCCTCAGGCTTTGTATATGATAAGATGACAATTTATCTGATGCGTTCTCACAAGCATCTGATTCAGGCTCAGCCCACCTGTTTTGTTCTTCATATTCCTTTCTTTTCTTGTTTAATATCAGGACATACTTAAAAATGTTGAGAGTGGAACAAAGAACCACTCCGTCAGTTCAGTAAACAAGCATGACAGTCATCACGGAAAAGGTTTGGTTGGAAACTAATCTGCTTCTGAGATGCAGTCTCTTGTCTTCTTAGAATTTTTTGCTGAGATCATTCAAATTTCATACAGTTGCAGGTTTTCCAGCGCCTGCAAAAGTAGTTTTGCAGCCTGTCCCAAGTTCAAATGTGTGTATGCATCCAAACTATTTGCATCGAACCTTTTGAAAATTTATCCAGTGAATACCCGTTCAGCCTCAATAATCAAATAAACTATATTGCAGGTTACTGAAGCTCAAAAAGTAAAAGGCTTTGAACCTAACAAAGTTGCAATTGTTGATGTTGGCAAATCATGTGAGTTGAGATTTGGAAGCTACTGTCTATGGCTGCAAGAACATAGGGAAGATATGAAGGATTCTATGGTGAAGAGATTGAAGGACCAGCTTTTTGTTGCAAGAGCATATTTTCCTAGTATTGCAAAACTTCCCACTCAAGAAAAGTTGTCTCGTGAATTGAGACAAAATATTCAGGATTTTGAGCGTGTTCTGAGTGAATCTTCCAAAGATGCTGATCTTCCTCCCCAGTAAGTCATAAACTGCGTGAAATGCTTATAGTGACAGAAGTTTGCTGATAGGGGCTGGACTGTACCTTCTCTTTTTGATGCTATAGAATTTATCTCTTTATATCATGCATTTGCTTTTGTTGTGGTTTTTTCATGGAGTGGCTTCTGACATTATCACTATGTCAAAATAGTGCATTGGGATTTGTAATAGTCTTCCAGTTACTCTTTCAAGCAAGATAATGATGTTTTCGCCCGCAAGTTAGGCTGTTAAGGAGGAGTCATTTTAATTTTCTTATGCTTGTCCTTCCAATTCCTTCCTTTCAGACCCTGTTGTGCCATACTCTTATGATCAGTGAAGTCATGTCTGTCATACCCTATTCATTCCTTTTCATCGTATCTATGGTACTGCTTCCTCTCTGGTTTGTGAAACATAGTAGTTACGGCTGACTATTTGATCTTCAGAAAGCTCCCTTCTTTAGTGGTTCTTTAGATCAGCATCATGATTATCTGATGCATTAGGAACATGTTCCTGTAAAGATTTCTTATCCACATGAGCGAACAATAGTCATAGAGTGAGGCACATTGTAGATAAATTTAACTACCTTTCTTGACTATGCATGCCTTGCATGTATTGTGATCCTCTGCTTCCTTTTTACCTGATTTAGTATGTGATCGCATTTTGTTATTTTCTCTCTGAATAATGCTAAGATACTGAGACTGGTTTGTAAGATTGATTTATAAAGTGAAGTGACAGACTTCTATCGGGTACTTGAATAGGATTCACTTGTTAAATATCCACTTATAATTTTCCACATGATTTTGTAAACTAATTTTGTAAATTGTCTTAATATCCCTAGAATTACTCTTTTTTCCTCCTGTCCAGATGTAACTATACTGCCATATTCATATTCCTTAGTCCTTACCTTTAATTTGTTTACATATCAGGATTGGAAAGAAGCTGCAAAAAATGAAGGTTTCAATAGCAAATGCTAAATCATTTCCAGTAGATTGTAATAACGTATACAAGAAGTTGAGTCAAATCTTGGATTTGACTGAGGACGAGGCTAACTTCCATATGAAACAAAGTGCCTTCCTCTACAGAGTGGCAGTTCAGACCATGCCAAAGAGCCTTCACTGCCTTTCTATGAGGCTCACGGTGGACTATTTTACATCACATTCAAATGATATGGAGGTTCCTCTTTCTGAGAAGTATTTAGACCCCACATTGCGTCATTTGGTCATATTCTCCAAGAATGTACTTGCATCTTCAGTGGTGATAAACTCAACAGTCATGCATGCAAAAGTATGATTACATGTTTCTGATACAAGCTTTGACTTTTCAATTGTTGAAATTTGTTAGTCACTGTAATTACTATATCTCTTATATGTTTGCAGGAAAGCCAAAATTTAGTTTTTCATGTGCTGACAGATCAAGAGAATTACTTTGCAATGAAGCTATGGTACTTTAAAAATGCTTATAAGGATGCCACTGTTCAAGTACTAAATGTTGAAGATCTTGATTTGGACTACCACGATAAAGCAGCTTTATTGCCTCTCTCTTTGTCAGAGGAATTTCGTGTTTCCTTTCATGGCATGAACAATATGTCAATCCTCAAGACGAGAACAGAATACATATCTATTTTTTCAAATTCTCATTATCTTCTCCCTGAGGTATTCCCAAGTTTGAAGAAAATCGTGGTTCTAGATGATGATGTTGTTGTCCAGCAGGACTTGTCTGCCCTGTGGGGCCTCAGTATGGGAGGGAAAGTGAACGGTGCTGTGCAATTTTGCTCTGTGAGATTGGGTCAGCTACAAAGTTACTTGGGTGAGAACAGTTTAGACAAAAATTCTTGTGCTTGGATGTCCGGTTTAAATCTGATTGATCTAGCTAGGTGGAGAGAGCTAAAACTCACTGAAACTTATCGAAGGTTGGTGCAAGAGGTGAGGCCGCAACTGCATTGTGCACTAATTTTTTCATTTACCCCTGCTCTAAACAGTACTTGCTTGGTATTGTAATGACTTGTTGCGCTGAAATTCTCACCCACACATGACCCTTTTCTGGCAAGTGTTTTTACTGCACCTTATATGTATCTGTTTCTTCAGTTTTGGAGTGACGTTGGTCAGAGCTTGACTAATTTACATTTGCAAGATTATTAGAAATGTTGTTGTGGATGCCTGGCTAACCTTCTTCTTTCTGGATGCATATTGCAGTTGAATATTGGGGAGCAATCAATTGAAGCTGGTGCTCTGCGTGCAAGCTTGCTTACCTTTCAGGACCTAATTTTGGCTTTGGATGGCGAGTGGGTTTTGTCAGGACTGGGGCATCAGTACGGTCTTACTAGGCAAGCCATCAGGGAAGCTGCAGTTTTGCACTACAACGGAAACATGAAACCATGGCTTGAGATGGGAATTCCTAAATATAAGGGCTACTGGAGAAAGTTTTTGAATCTACGAGATCAGATATTGAGTGTATGCAATGTGAACCCTTGATTGGGTAGTGATTAAACTGCGTGAAGCTCAATTGCCTTTCTGCTGGTAGCATTGTCTTGCAGATGCCTGTTGACTTGGTACCATACTAACCCGTTGAAAGATTTCTCAGAAAGGTAGCTGCGAATCAAGTGCTGGCAGCCATGAACATTGACATATATCTCCCATTCTTTTGGTAAATAAAAGAATATCTACTTGCCTTGCAAAGCAGGAAAGGAAGACATTCTGTGATCATGTCTGAAATTTTGCAAGGGACTGATCTCTGTCTGGCAGTGAATCCATCGGACAAAGAGGGATACGAGCCTTATTTTTTTGTTCCATATGGTTGGAATTCGAACGGCTTGAGTGGAAATCGGCATGAATAATTGTTTCGTTCAAGGTGCTACTACAAGGCGCTCCTGGGAAGAGAAAACTACCACTTGATGATAATTCTGGACGGGAAAGCAAGTATTATAGAGTAAGTTACTTGTTTTCTTTCACATTTTTTATTCCGGACATGTCTTTTTTGAGCTTGAATTTTTTTTTTTGGGTGGTTAAAACAATGGAAGGGCTAATTCTTACATGTATTTGTACCAATTGTACATTCTAGCGTTTATGAAATTGAGCCGACAGTGGCATATCTCCAGCTTGTTCCTCGACGAATCACCATGCTTTTGATGCCAAACTGTCAAGCATGATCCATGGCTCTGTGAATAAGCAACTTATCCAAAAATACATGCACCGGGTGTTCACGAAAGATACTTTTGGACCATTCAATTAGGTGGCCACTGTGGTTTCACATGGGGCTCATCTGGCTCGATAGTTCCCGCAGATTAATGTCGCTTGCGCTTGGAGCATGTAATAACTTTTTGATGATGTTTGGTTGCATGTACTCAGAACATGTGATGATTTTTCATTGTTAACATCAGGGTAGCTTTTCTGAGCATTAATACATTCTTTTTGCATATGAGAGCCCTCTTTGTATAATCCATAGAGGATTGACGTGGCTTGATACACAGATAAGCCCTATGTTTTGCGGAGAGCGAGATTTGGGACTTATAATGACATTAACTCCACATCACAATAGTTGGTCTTTTTTTTTTTGGTAAGGACAATAGTTGGTCTTTTATTCACCTAGTTTGAGAAAAACTGCTTCTGTGGTCCCTAAATGTCGTTATTTCAGCAGTTTAGTCCTTGATTTCGTGCATTATTGCATGTGATTGAGCTGAATCCCGACTTAATTATGCTCGGCCTGGAAGTCCAATACATAGCAATAGGTAATCGACTCAAATGGTATAAAACTAATCGCTTTCGAAGTTTCAGTCACGGACAAGAATTATGATTCAAATCCATTATCACCGAGTGTGAAGAAAGAGTTATGTCTCCCTAGCATACAAATTTAGAGTGAAATTTTTTTTTAAAAAAACGAGAGGAAAATTGTCCAAAAAGATTTAAACTTATTGTACGGTAGCCAATTCAGTCTTAAATCTTTTAATGTTATCAATTCAGTCCTAAACCTTTTAAAGAGTTGTCAATTCAGTCTAAACCTTTCAATCGTGCCAATTTAATCTTAAATCTATTGACTATTTATCAATTTAATCTTAAATATTTTTAATGAATTGCCAATTTAATCATTCCGGCTAATTTTGGCCGAAAATCACTGATATAGCGGTCCAGTCGGCGCCGGCTATCTTACATGGCACTGACGTAGATAAATTTCTAATTTTTTAAAAAACATTCGAATTTTTTTTATTGATTATTTTACTTTTATTCTTTTCTTTTCCTTCCTTTTCCTTTCTTCTTCTTCATTGAGCCGGCGAGTTGCCAGCTGTTGAACAAGGGCTGACGACCCCCACTGACTTGGGGGCGAAGGCCGCAAAGCCCTCGCCAGTCGTGAGCGAGGGCGTCGCGGCCCTTGCCCGCCCTCGCTGTGGCCGACGAGGGCCCGGGTGACGACTCTCAACGCCCTCGTCGGCCACAATGAGGGCTCGCGAGCCCTTACCATGCAAATCCGGCGAGGGTCGCAACGCCCTTGCCAGATTTGGTGAAGGAGTCGTGGCCATCGCTGAGGCCGTTGCCGACCATAGTGAGGGCGGGCAATGGCTTGCGACGCCCTCATTAGCCGCAGCAAGGACTCGCAAGCCCTCGCCAAATCCGGCAAGGGCCGCAATGCCTTCCCCAGATCTAGCGAGGCGAGGGCATCGCGGCCCTCGCCCACGGCTCGGCGAGGGTCTCCAGCCCTCGCCCAGTGGCCGACCATCTCTGCTAGCCCTCGGTCGGCGATTGGCCGGCTCAACGAAAAAGAAAAGAAAAGAAAAGAATAAAAATAAAAATCAATAAAAAAATCAAATTTTTTATTAAAAAATATATAATTATCTACGTCAGCGCCACGTAGGATGACCAATGCTAACTGGACCGCCACGTTAGCAATTTCCCGCCAAAATTAGCTTGAATGACTAAATTAATATTTCGTTAAAAGGTTTATGACTAAATTGACAAATAGTTAATAGATTTAAGACTAAATTGGCACGATTGAAAGGTTTATGACTGAATTGATAACTTTTTAAAAGGTTTAGGATTGAATTTACAAAATTGAAATATTTAGGACTAAATTGGCCGCTATACAATAGATTTAGGACTTTTTGAACAATTTTCCCCAAAAACGAATGTCGGTAAAAATGGTCATATGCTATAGACCACAAGTGGTGTTGCTTTTGCTTATGATAAAACCGTAAAATCGCAATACCATAATAAAATATGCACTGGAAAGTGAGATTTCTAAGGACAGCTTGTAGATAGGAGACATTACCTTAGGGTTTCTCCTTTTGCCTGATTAGGTTTGTTATCTTGGATCATGTATCCTATGGCTTTGGTGTACCCTCTCCAAACCCTCCATCAATTGGTCAATTCTTGGTGCCAAGAAATAGTCTCAACTTAAATTGAAGAGCAAAACCTAGTTAGGGAAAAGAGTTAGAGAGACGGGGATGACTCAAAGACCGATCACGTGTGAAATGTTTTTCATTATCATGAATGACTAGAAGGAAATCAAATTCGCGCAGATTTATGGATCAGAAAGTTGAAGATGTCGATTCAGAGTTCCGTGAATCCATACTTCGAAAGTATCCCAAATTACTGGCCATGAATATTCTCAAACAAACAGCGAGGACGAAGATACACAACTCCATTTACGAATCGCAACGAGCACATCTCGTTAGGGCGTGAAGATGCGCAGCAATAACAAATGATGCATCCCCGCATAAAGTTTGGTCTACTCGACCTTGTCGACGTATTGTGTCTATTGCACTAAGTTGAATCACAATCATAGTGTGTTCGTAGATGAGCATATAATCATAAAACGCATCTGTACAGAGTTTATATCCATGTCTATCTATTTTCATATCAAGACTCAAGAACCCAATTCTGTTTCTAACCCCGCAAAGTACACTCAGCAGTTCCTCTTGGCCTTTCTCCAAAGGAAAGAGGAATGCTGAGACTTTTCAGCAGATTTTTACTGTAAAATATTTTCATCAGCTATATGGTTCTACATGTATATATATCTCATCGAATTCTAGCTCGGGTTTCAATTCTAGTTAAGAACACAAAACCGGAAGGACGGACTTAGAGCAGATGCGATCCATTATGACCACAAAGGCCATGACCAGGTCACTATCGCAGCCATGTTGCACCACCAAGTTGAACACGTCGGTTCCGAGCAAAACCGTAGGGCTTGCTCTCTTCCTAGTGATCTTGGCTACGAATTCTTCACCTCTGGAGCGCCTGATTACACAGTTTCGACTCCTGAATGACCCTTCAACCGTGAATGCCGGTTTCTTGGAGCCCCCTACGAAGACTTCCGCTGCATCCTTTCTTCGATGGAGGAAGGATGACACTCTTCTCATGGAAAAGAGCTTGAAGTTTTGACCCATTTTAGACTTATCTTCTCCTGTGTATGCATTCCACTGGCATTGCATGCTCAGAATCTGCGGATGAAAGGGGGAATGGTACGAGATTAAGACTCAAAGCCATAAAAAGTATATATTAACATCTATAGGGACTTTGGTCGAATTGTGCAGGAGAAAGTATAACCTATGGCGCTTCTCTTAGATTGGATGGCGCACTAGCACGAAAATGTGAACTAATCAAGTACTCGCACATAGTATTGTTTTCAAATGAGCGATCTTAATAAACGATACCATGTTGCTAAAAAACATAAACATATGATTGAATTGGTGATATTCTATCAACATGTCACACATCATTGTATGTTTCAGAATACAAACTTTCTCCGATATATCTAATAGAATGAGTTAAAACAACAATGAGTACTGGATAAGCTAGATTAAAATTGGCATTTCAAACATATACAACAGTATATTGAGTGTGTTTATGAGATTCTGGATCAAGGAACAAAGTCGTGTTCTGATTTCCTCGTTCAAGTCGCAAGGATGGCGCTTTTACCTGGGGTCTCAAGCTCATCAAAGCATTTCCGGCTCCATCCATGAGGACGAGCCCGCCCCCGGCAGAGCAACACCCTTTCCTTGAGTAGTTCTCCATGCGAAAAACGAGTCTCCCATGCTCGTCGAAGACGGTGAACCCGTCAGTCCCTTGGAAACTCATGCTCGATCTCTTCCACACCGTGAACTTGGCCGGACATTGATCAGGACGTCGGCAGCTGCCGTTTCTCGCTGCACCCTCACATTTATTCTCAGCCGGATGAATTCTAGACATCGAGACACGACACCTTTCAAAGAAGACAGAAGGAGTATGAAGATCCAACAGAAAGTTGATGGAGCAAAAGAGTTGTCTGAAACTCGAACTGAATTCGAAGGTCTTTTTATAAGAGGAAATAATGAGGTTGGTTGATGCAAGGAACTGCATAGAGAGAGAGAGAGAGAGAGAGAGAGAGAGAGAGAGAGAGAGAGAGAGAGCTTTTTTGTCTCCGATGTTTCTGTCTAATTGGCCAGAAGTGGTCCATTAAGCAGGGTTTGCTTAGCTTTAATTTATGGCGTTATCAATGACATGTTGCTTTTCTCCCTTTAATCTCTGTCTCTTTGGAGTCCTTTTCCAGACATGATTTGCACTTTGCCATCAATAGTTCGCAATATGCTAGCAATCTACATGATGATTTTGCTTTTAGTTAGTTCCGTGTCTTCTCTTTGCAAGGCATAGTTTGGCATCTATAAAGATGTGCAATGGCGTCTAAGATTTTAAGTGTTTTATTCTCCCCCAACATTCTTTCATTGCATCGTCACTAAAGGTGTTATTTTCAATCCATCATCTAATTTTTCCAAAAACTGTCAATTTACATTAGATAGAGGAAGAAAATCTTTACTTGTGTGAATGATAAGTATGAATATCGAGAAATTTCCCGCGATCGCGATAACCCAATCTCTATTGAGTCAAAAGTCGCCGTCTCAATCAAACACACGTGACAAACTTTGTCATTGCGGTTGACTTCTAATTTTCTCTATCTAATAACTTAGGCGGAAGTAGATCTTCCACGACGCATGATTTAACTAAAGTTCGAGAATTATGCAGACGATGTGATCGCGTTTCGATTGGAACCGTGACTTGCTCTTGTAATCTTGCTACTGTCACGATTCGGAAACTGACACGAAATCTCTTATTTGATGGCGGCATTTCGGTGTGCATTTTGCCATAAAGATTTGAATAGAATGCATTACGATTAGGGATGGCAAAGGTCAAATGGAATGTTTTGATGCATTAACATATTAGCAACTTGGGTTGAGACATGAAGGGTCTTCTGAGATGAATGCAACTAAACAACTTGGTTTAGTGGCCCATGTTTTGAGTCAGAAAAGCACTCAAACAATGACATGAATTAAACAATGATTAATCACATTCTCTGAATATGAGCAATGGCAAAAGAAATGTCATTTTCACTCGAAGAGAGAGGATTACTATAAGAAAAAGTTGTGGCTTTTCAATGCTAGCCGACACCGGTTAGGGCTTTTTGTCCTTAGGAAAAAAGCTGAGCAGAGAGAAAAGGGTTAGGTGATAAAAATCCATCCATGCAGCCCAAAACCTACGAAGCACTTGTCCAGTTTCCTTCCTAAGTGGTTTCCTAGAACTAGTTAAATTTCTTTTATTTTAGCTTATTATTTGTTTCGAGTGCCGGCTACCAAATAATATGCAATTTCCACATGTGGAATTACTTTGTAGATAAATATAGGGGATAAGTATATTGAAAGTCTTAAAACTTATTGTGAAAGTACAATTTAATCCTAAAATTTTCAAAAAGTGCAATTAAATCCTAAAATTTATCGCGAAAGTACAATTGAGTCTTGAAACTTTCAAAAAATGCAATTAAGTAGTAAAACTTATTAAATTAGTTTAATCAAGTCCTTCTGTTGATTGCACTTTTTGAAAGTTTTAACACTCAATTACACTTTCGTAACAAATTTTATAACTCGATTGCACTTTCGAGATAAGCTTTAGGATTTCCAGTGTATTTATCCATAAATTTAACTAGCGCATGGCAAGATCTCAAAGTCATTGCAGAAATAACTTTTTTACTGTGGCGATGGACGTCCTCTTTCTTCTAATTAAAGAGAAACCTAAAAACAAAGGAAAGAAAATAGAAAAACTGTTAAGTCGCATATTTAGGTGATTTGCCGATAAGAGCCTATTGGCAATTTTCTACTTTATATAGAAAGTGATCGGTCATGACTCAAAGCTATCATAAGTCCCACTCTTGCAATTAATGGCCCCTAATTAGCTATGACAAGATCATTAATTATGGCATTTAGTGATTGGTAGACGTGTTAAATGGGTCTTAAACCCATATATTACTCATTTAAAAAATAAATGGATTATATATGGGTCATTATAACTTTGAAGAGTCTATCTTAAATGAGTATTAAAATTTTAAGCTTATTATAAATAGGTCTTAATGGAGTGTGGAACCCATTTCCAAGCCACTCGTTAAACCCACACACACTTTCCCCCCTTTTTATAAAAATATTTTTTTAAAAATTGAAATTATTTTTATTTTATTTTTCTCTTTTACTTTTATTTTTCTTTTCTTTCTTTTTCCTTTATTTTCAGCCAGTGGCCGAGAGAGGGATGACCTTGTTGGCCTCTGGCAAGGCGACTTCGCCAGAGGTCGGCGAGCTCATCCTTGCCTGTGTCGCTGTGGCAGGTCGCCCCCGAGTGGCCGATCGCCGACTGACGCCATGGCTGGCCATCGGCTAAAAATAAAGGAAACAGAAAAAATAAAAATAATTAAGAATTCTATTTAAAAAAAATACAAAATTATTAAAATTATTAAATCATTAAAATGAATGTATGAAGTAAAATCAAATCAGATTTTATATACTAAACATCGGAAAATATTTTCTAGTTCATTTTCAGATTTCAACCAAACACTAGAATTTTTTTTATTTTCTTGGAAAATGACTTCATGGAAAATATTTTATAAAAATATTGCATTTTTCATGAACAAACAGAACCTCAATTTAAAAAAAATTATGAAAATTGTTCACTAGCTTTGTATTGTATGAAAATATTTTAGTAGTATAATTTTTAAAAAAAAGTCATAAGAAACAAGTTTTCCTATATTGAGTTAAATATAAAAATGTTTTAGTAATATAAATCGGGTCGGGTATAGGTCGGGTCGGGATATTTACATTACCAATAAATGGGTCATAAACGAGTTAATGGATCAATTTAGGTCAGACCATTTACGACCCGACCCGACCCGACCCAATCCGACCCACCCGTTTAACGGGTCAAGTGATTAGGTAATGTAAATGAAACGATTTGGTGATTACTTTTGGCTTTCTATTACCATCCCAATCTTTTTAACATGTTACTTTGCATGAAGGATTAATGGGAACTTGCTAAACTCAACTATAAGTACATATAATGATTAAAAAAGGTCAATATATATATGGCTGTTGCATAATTCACAGGACTATTCACATTTTTAGAGCTTATCTTGTCAATTCCTTTCATGGAGAACCAACACGAAACTAATTTAGCGCAGATTATCGTAGGGTGTCGGCATGCAATTAGAGCAAGAACTGTGCATTTATCTCATCGCGGGTTGACTTTCTCACCGGATAAAGTAATGCTCCACTGAGATTATGATTAATTTTAAGACCGTATCTTTTGATCGCCCCGAAAGACGTCCCAATCCATCGCGGCTTAGCGCACTCCCACTTCACATAATTAATCAAGCAAGTTAGGCATTCATTGATAGTGGGATCAAGTGATGTAACCTCGTCACTTCCCAAGAACGTGGTTCGAGTTTGACCTTTGTTGTGTCGATGTTCATGTGGTTGTGCTCCGATTCATTACACAACAGACAGGGGAAACCCAAAAGAAAGAATGCAAAACCAGATGAGAGACCAGGTGGACCGCACAACTGAGTCGTGAACACGAGAGCGTCAGCACAAACGCAAACACATGTTGATGCTTTACCCAAAAAGAACACAGCACAGCACAACACAACACAGCACAACACAATACAATACAACACAAACATTTGATAAGGTTAGTGCACGCAACATTTGATAAGGTTAGTGCACGCAGCAGTTAAGATAAGGAGCAGCAGCAGAAAAGGTGGGTTCACCAAGCAATACCAGTCATTATCGGCAACTCTCCTCCATGTCAGCCTCAACTTTGATAGCGTTGTTTTATCTGTTCTATCCATTAGATGATGGTGGAGGGAGGGGATAGTGATTAGCACAGAGATGCAGAAAGTGGTGGCGGTGTGAGAAATTTTAAAAATAAAAAAAAGTGACATCTTTATTTTCGTTTTTTTAAATATATTTGGGCCAATCAAAAGAGAAGCTCTTCAGCCACGAGCCCTCTGAAATCCGCTGCCAGTCGCCAACGTGTGGCTCAGAGTCAAGTCAACTGGGAGATTACAGCAAGAAGAACAGGAAAACATATAAATTTAAATTTCTTTAAGCAAATACTCTTTTTATGGCATCGTTGGCCCAAGTATATACAGGCATAAATTTAAATTATTTGGATGGTCTCAAATGAGCAGGTAAAAAATGGAAGATATAAATAACATTGGTCTAGAACGACGGCCACAAATTAATGCACGAACATCCATAGATATAATTATTATATAATGCAAATGGAACATCCTACTTTTAAGGGATCTCAGTCCTATTTTTCCGAAACTTCCTCAATTATTTAGTTTACAGATTTCATGTTCCAAGGCAAATGCGTAAGTTCATAATTCTGTTTAATCTCTTTTATATGCATCTTTTTTTTTTTATCTCAAAACAAGTGGGAAATTATCAAAAGAAAGTCATAAACATATTACAATGGTGTGAATTCAATTTTAAATATTTTTCTTTTACATTTGTACTAATTCAATTAATTCGGTCAATTTTGGCTGGAAATTGTTGACATGGACACTGACCAACCAACATGACGTAACCGGCATTGACTTAAACATTTCTAATAATATTTTAATTTTTTTGAATTATTTATTAATTTTTCTCTTTTTTTTCCCTTTCTTTTTTTTTTCTTGTTCCCTTCCTCCTTCATCTAGTTTGTCACTGGACCTCGACAGTAGGGCGAGGCTGACCTCACCAACTCTAGTCAAGGCTCACCCTCCCCTAGTGATAGCGATGTCAAGCCTCGCCATGCTGGGCTAGGGCGAGCCTAGCCCGCCCTTGGCAAGGCTCGGCCTTGTCCAACGATGGAGAGGCTGCCTCTGGCTAGTCAACGAGGTCTAATCTTCTTCTCCCAAGATCTAAGGGAAAAAAAAAACGAGAGAGGAGAAGGAAAAACTCTAAAGGTGAGATACAGAACTACCCCATCTAAAATCGAAATGCTTAGATTAGATCTTTTCACATGAGAAATTTACCATTGTATCAGCTAGAGGCAAGGACCGGTGAGGGCGACCTCACCGTCACTAGGCAAGGCTGAGCCTCGTCAGGGGCGAGCTAGGCTCGCCCTCGCCTAGCATAGCGAGGCTTGACATCACTATTGTTAGGGGAGGGCAAGCCTTGCCCAGAGACAGCAACGTCGGCCTCATCGGCTAGTCACCGAGGTCTGGCGACCCGCCGGAGGAAGAAGGAACAGAAGAAGAAAGAAAAGTAAGAAAAAGAAAAGAATAAATAAATTAAACAAACAAAAAATATTAAAATATTATTGAAAATGTCCACGTCAGCGCCGCTTACCCCACATTCCATGTCAGCAATTTCCCGCCAAAATTGGATGAATGGACTAAATTTGCATAAATACAAAAAGATTAGGACTTAATTGACAAAAAAAAGGTTTAGGCCCGAATTAATACAGTTACAATAGGTTTATGACTTTTTTGTTAATTTCCTCAATTGTTGTAAGATAGAAAAGATGCAAATTTCAATATAAAAGAGATAAAATAGAATTATGAACTAACGCATTTGCCCCGGAACACAATGTGTAAACTAAATAGCTGAGCATGTTTCGGGAGAAAAAAAAAGATTGAGATCCTTTAAAAGTAGGACATTGCATTTGCTTTATATAATAATTATATATATGGATGATTGGTGCGTTAATTCGTGGCCGTCGTTCTAGACCAATGTTATTTATATCTTCATTTTTTTCCTGCTCATTTGAGACCATCCAAATAATTTAAATTATGCATGAATACTTGGGCCAACAATGCCATAAAAGAGTATTTGCTTAAAGAAATGTAACCTATTTTATATCTTTTCTTATGGTTTTTGTTATAATCTCCAAGTGGATTGAATTGGCACAAATGCAAAAAGTTTATTGCTCAATTATCAAAAAAAAATTAGGACTTAATTTGGCACAATTACAATAAGTTTATAATTGTTTTGGTAATTCTCCCTACAACCACCCTCCTACTTCAAATATTTTCATCTTTTCACATGTACAGTTTCCATGAATTGCGTAGTTTTACCAATCATCCCGTTCCATTATTCGATGATTCAAATGTTCCATAATAAGATAATTCTGTGCTTTGTCTTACAAATGCCAATCCCTTGCACACACGAACGCGTGCGCACGTTTGCTAGTCCTCTTCTCTAGCAACCTAATTATCAATTGGAAACATTTCATTTAACACGTTGTGTTATTGGGCTGGTAGGTTCAACCACTTGACAGCATTATTAGGGACTTAGAATTGGCCTATGTCTTATTGGGGGACCAAGAATTGTCAGGAGGGTTGAGAGGACAAATTATTATCTATAGATGTAGCATTTGGTCATATCTACCATATCGAGTTCGTACTTACCTATCTAAGTTGAGCTTCCTCTTCCTTAAAAGAAAAACACGGAATATCTTTTTTCCAAATCGCGAGACCGAATCAAGAAAAAGCCATGTAGAAAAAATGGAGTTACTAGATCAAAATGATTCTAATGTTTAATTCAATTAAATCACAAGGAATAATCATACGAAAAAACATAATCATTGATAATGTAATATAGATGACTCCAATGTCCATAGGAACTTCTCATTTTTTTCTTAAAAAAAATGACGAGAAACTCAGAAAGGTTTTTTTTGTTTTATTGCTTTTCACGGTAAAAGGGAGCAATTTAGCAAAAGAGAGGTAGAAAGCAAAACCAATGTGCAAATAGCGGAGGCTAGAAAAGATTCATTCTCTAGAGATTACCTCTCTTACGAGGAGATTGATGCACCCCGGAATACTACTTTGGAGGGGTCTCAAGAAATTGATCCATTGCCTCCGATATCGAATCCACTTTTGCTACAAAATCCGCATCGCGCAGTCTCATTGCCTTTGCAAAAGCTCATGGCAATTTTATATGCGCATGCCTCTGATCGGCACTTCCGTTTTGTCCTACTACGTATTGCATGTTAACCAGACAGCAAGAATGAGCAAATGTCCAAAAACATGCCAACTTTCACAGCCAAACAAACACAAGAAAAGACACACACAACACTTGAACAGTAACAGTTAATAGGAGAATAACTATTAGAGTTTCCCGGAACCGTCAAAACTCACAGCCATTACACACATTTGCTCAATTCCCAAACTGGAACTGCATCATCAGTCATGAAACTCTAGCCTCTTTCAGGGAACCCTTCCCTGACCTCCCCAAAGGGAAAAAACAACAAGAGAGGAGGAAAGAAACTCTAAGGGTGAGATACAGAACTATCCCATCTGAAACCGAAATGCAAAGATTAGATCTTTTCACATGAGGAATTTACCACTGTATCAGCTAAACAAGACCTTGAGATTAATACAACCACAACATCCACAGACCACGGTGGAGTTGACTGGAACTATGGAACACCACGACACGATGTGACTTCTTGCGTGAAGAAGCGAATGCACCCACCATTATAGTTAAGCGACTTTTTGTCATTCTAAAGAGGCTTGGGGAGGAAGAAGCACAACTAAAGGAGTATACACAATTTAGTAGCAGTTACTCATCTCACTCGGCATGCAGTGGGGCCACCCGGTGAACAGTTAGGGTTTGGAGACCGGCAGCTAGCAACAGGACCCACGTTGGTTACGAACCGGCGACGGGTCCGATAATCAGAAACTCCACCCATTGGGAAGGAACCGCCTACTCCTAGTGTTGACGGCATTTCATTTACACCATCATTACTACTTTGTAGAGGTTCCAAAGTTTCGACAACATCACTCATTAGGGGTCTTGCTTTGGGGTTCTGGCTCAGACAATAGTAGGCTAAACTGCATGCCTTTTGAGCCGCTCTTGCCGAATACTGATTCTCCAATCTTGGATCGATTATTTGCAACAATTTTCTTTTGTCATTCAGTTTGGGCCGGGCCCAGTCAACCAGGTTCTGCTCCTTGCTTGGTCTGGTCTTGTCAAAGGACTTCCTCCCGGTCAAAAGTTCCAATAGAACAACTCCGAAGCTGTACACGTCACTCCGCGCTGTTAAGTGACCTGCTCATCAGGTAAAGAGTGTTAAAGAGTAATTCAAACAGAAGCATAAAGAACTTTTTGAGCTGCACTCTTCAACAACACGATTGTCAGTAGTTTGGTTTTTTAATGAAAAGGTTAGGGGTATCAATTTTTGACACATCACGTAAGTGCAACTGGTCATAAGGAGTACGTAACCAGGACTGCCAAGAATGCACAATTGTCGTCCTCTTCCAGAAACTTTCAGTGGCTAATAAATTGAGAAATTGGTACCACCAAAGCTTAAATATTCCTCATCACAGATTCTAGATTATGAGAACTGCAACACCAGAAAGCGAAAACTTCTTTCCCCATCCGACCAACAAATTTCAATATCTACTAGCATTTGTTACTTTATCAGGGAAATATAACTTACGTACTCCATCGCTTAATTATCACTTCTACATGATCTTCCCACAATTCATTTTCCTTTGATGAAAATAATAACCGAAAGAGAAAATATATTGGTGTGGGTTTCGAAAGTAAATAACCGAAAGAGTAAATAATAACCGAATGCAATATCTTGCCCATCCGTCCTTCATTGATCATAAGATATTTACCATATTATCGTTTTTTTATAGGTATTTTATCACCATATTACCATAGGGACAAATGCACTTTCGCTATAGACTTTTGCTATTAGAAATACATTGAGGATACAAAGAGCATAACTTCTTGCGGAAAATTAGAGTCTCCTGCATTTTAACCGGCAACTCGACAAAATAGAATAACACCACCGGCGCCGACACCACACCAATATATATAGTGTACGTTATTTCCCACCCTTAAAGAATGTTTAAAATAGTTTGCTCCTAGGTCATGACCTGATGGGATATACCCGACATAAATGCACTTTATGCTCCTATGGTAAAGCGAACAAACACCAAAACATCTCATCGACCTACCAGTCATTACATACTCAGGGGCAGCATAACCATATGTCCCCATGACACGGGTTGATACATGAGTATCATCACCCTGAGGCCCAGCTTTTGCAAGTCCGAAGTCTGAAAGCTTTGCCGTATAATCCTGTCGATCATAGGGAAGTAGGTAAATAAAGCTCTAGCTCTTTAATAAAGGGATTCCGAGGATGGTTAAGGGTAAGCGGCAAACTCACAGAGTCCAAAAGTATATTTGAGGTTTTGAAGTCCCGATAGATGACTGGTCTTTCAGCATTGTGAAGGAAAGCAAGTCCTTTGGCAGCCCCAAAAGCAATCATCATCCTTGTAGCCCATGGTAAAGGAACAGTTGCTTCTAAATACCTCACAAAAAGACCATATTGTATTGAGTTTAAAGTACTGGCGTATATCTTTGTAAATGCATAAAATGAGCTCACAATAAGTATAAAGGTTTTAATTAGACGGATTTTATCAACTAAATCAAAGCAGCATACGGCAGCAAAGATACCAAACTTTTATTGTCTAGACTTCTTTCAATTAAAGATTCTACTTGTGAATCTTTCAATCAGATCATTGTAGCTTTGAAAGTTAAATTGAACGACTTTGTCAACCATTCACTGGAAAAGCTAATGAAAAGCTACCGTGTCGTGTCATGAGGCAGTTGGCACGTAGATGAAATGACATGTCATCTTAAGTGCTGCATTAACTTTAGATTCCCAGAAGGCTGATCTCCAAAATAGAGCAACCTCATTTGAAGATTTTGAAATAATAGTTCCCTGATTGAATGGTGCACAATGTTGAGTTGCTACTTTGTTGATCCCTCCATAATCAATTGCATGAGTAGCAAGAACTTTCAGTGGACAACTCACAATTTAGCAGTAAGACTAACTATTATAGACAATGATTTGACCGCATCACAAGAGACATGATGCTGGAAGCTCATGCACATAGATGAGATAAGAAAGGAAACACTAGCCTATATAATTAGTCAAACAAAAGCCCCTATTAGACATTGATCAGCTAAAGTGCAAGCCAGAAAGCTGAGACTGAGGAGAAAATGGGGAGTTATGTTGGTGCAAAAAAAGTATCAGATAAACGGCATATAAGATCATAGCACGGACAACATACTGAGCTACATGCATGCTAACCAAAGTGTAACAAAAGCAATTCCAGAGTAATAAATCCCATACAAAAAGATTCAACATCTCCGCACATATGCTCACCAGCATAAAGACAAATAAAGTCAAACTGCAGCCATTGAAACTGAACATGTGCTACAGTGATTTGACCAAATATTTTTCCTAATACATGACGGAACTAATGAGAAAATACCATCTTAAAGAAAAAGCAATGTGTTACGGTGAAATAAATGAGGGTACTCTTTACGAAGATCATAGTAATTAATAATAAACTGCTGGGCGCGAACTTTTGTCTATGCCAATATGGAAGAAGAGATGATGAAGTTGTTGATAGACGCAAACGGAATATTGGGAACTTTCTTCAATTTATGTCTGTTAGTGATGAGGGAACTTGAACCAACGAGTTTGACGGTTTTGGCTTAAGCTGTTGCATTTAAAGATGCATTCAATACCATATCTGAGCGAGGGTACTGCATTCAACCAACAAAATCTATCCAACTCACAAGATGAATGAGATGAACATGCAGATTAGATATCAAGTTTCATCTCAATTTTAAAGGCCTAAACAAGCACTTAGACCTATTGTAATTCCTCTAGTCATATATATGTCAGAAAATGATAATTGCTAGTAAAAAGGTCACAAACATGTGAATTCACTTGAAAGAGGTTCATTTTCAAAAACAACATGCCATCCACGAAATAGCATTTAAACTAGCCACTGAGACATAATTTGAACACAAAATATACACGTGATACTTAAATACACAGGAGACAAAGAAAAATGTACGCACTTCGGAATAGGTGGTTCTCAAGGCTCCCTCGGAACATAAACTCATACACAAGCAATCTGTGATCTTCCTCGCAGCAATAACCAATCAATTTCACCAGATTTGGATGTCTAAGCTGTCCAAGAAAGTTGACCTCCGTCTGACAAATATACATCAAAGTCAAACAAGCTGGCACAACTCAAAAATACTGCTAATTAAAGATTTAAACCAAAGAAGAAGTGAGGAGGAAGTGAGGGAAAACGACCATACAAGCCATTCCCGGTGGCCCTGAAGACCCTCCTTGTTGAGAACCTTAACAGCGACTGGAAGAGATTTAAGTCCAACCCTCACATTCTCATCAATATAACCTTTGTACACAGTCCCAAATCCACCCTCCCCCAGGATGTAATCTGAGCGGAAACTCTTGGTAATAGTCTCGAGTTCATAAAGTGTGAACGCGATCACATGGGTGTAGAGCATGGCATTTTTTCTTGAGTCCTCGAAGTTTCTGGGGGTTGAACAATCACTCAGATCTGATGTGGAGCGGCTATGCTTTCTCTCTGATGGTGGGTTTTTAACGGGCAATGGAGATAATATTTCAAGTTGTTGGACTGCCAAAAGGACAAACTAATGGTAAGATAAATGAAACTCTTCCTGCTAATTATCCAAGGAGAAAGGAACCCAATTGCCCAACATTTAAAATCTGACCCACAAATGAGAATCACCAAACATATTTATAATGGATCAACAAAATCAGAAACAACCAGGAGCCAATCAATGTAAGAAACATTGTCAAATTCAGAAAGTCGAAGTAAAAACTTCAGCTCCAACTATCATCATCATCCAAATCATTACCCAAAAGGAAAAAGTTTTTGGGAAAAGTAAGCAAATGGTAAAAAGTGTCTACAATAGCACAATGTGAGAGGCAAAGAAGAGCACTAGATCTAGAGATAGAAACGTGAGAGAAACGAAAAGCTGACCTTGCGCATGCGCGTTAGCCACAACAGCAGATTCTTCTCTAGTACCACAGTTGCCCATCTTATTCGCCCACCGCCGTTCTTGTTCTCGTTCCTGGTCTCAACGTTCTTGTTTAGATGAAGCAAAAGCACAAACACCAACAGTGGAAAGGAAGAATTCCCAGTTGCAGAGCTCCAAGTGATCGCCTTCCTCTTCCCTTTTCTCCCTCCTCTCTTGACCCTTTACTGTATGTAAATTATAAGATGAGGACTTTCTCTAGTTAAAAAAAAGAACACAGAAGAGCGAAGCCCATTAAACAATGCAAACACATACTGGGGCAGAAGACAACCAATACAAAAGATACTTAGAACATGATCACTATTAAACAATGGCCACTACACATCTCCAGATCCCAAAAGTCGCCCCCCGCTCTCTCTCTCTCTCTCTCTCTCTCTCTCTCTCTCTCTCTCTCTCTCTCTCTCTCTCATAGTAGGGATGGCAACCGGGCAGGGCGGGGATCGCGTGCCCCGGCCCACAATGGCTTCTGGGACCCGCGACCCGTGCAGCTCGGCCCGCCCGAAACAAGAAGAGGAATGTGATCTTCAACTCTACAGTTAACGACACTTTCTAGACAAGAACGTCAAAATCATGCCAAACAGTTCGAATCTTGCGGGGCTTCGCAGCACCCTGAGACAGGGGTTTTACACTCAAGACTCAAAACGGGCATCCCCAGATTCCGGCTTCACATTGGAAAATGCAGCTCAGATTCAAGACAAAGCCATGAGGAAAGAGAGAGAGAGAGCACTGACGGGTGTGACTGGTGGGCTGCCACGAAAGTTGGGTTTCGAGCTCATGATGGAGCGACCATGGTGAGCACTGAACGCGCAGATGTGGCTGGTGAAGGAGCCGAAGACGCTCTCATCACATGTCTCTCTCTGGGTGCGTGTGTGGATGATGAAAGGTGAGAAGGAAAAGAAAGATTTTTAGAGAGAGAGAGAGAGAGAGAGCGACCAGAAAATGAGGGTTTGATGGTGAAAAGTGAGAAGTTCAGGACACACGGCCATTTCTTTTAAGGATTAATCGGAGAATGGCACGTGTCGCCACGGATATTTAAAGATTTTTAAGGTTTTATTTTTTAATTTTTTTTTTGTATTTTCTCCGGATGAAGTTTCTTGCTCGTCCTGTTCTCTCTAGTTAGGATATGGTCGGAGGATTTAAAAGTTAACCGGATATATGGCAAAATTCATGATTAATTTGACATTACATTTCACCAAACTTAGACTGTGTGAGTTGTGGGATCTTTGAAATATTGGTCACGCGAGACTTGCTTGTCGTGGGTAATTATGAATTGTGATATGACGTTCTTGATTAGTAATCAAAACGGGAAGAAAAATCGGATTACGATTTGCAGATAACTTAACTGTTCAAAGTTTAGAGAAGAGCGGTGACAAATAAAATATCTACTCTGAGTTTACTATTGTAATGCAGATCAATATCTATAAGAGTGTGGTTTAAATTTATGACAAAGATCTTATTTCACAAGTGAAAAACAATCCCTCTTTTGAGGACCAACTCTAGTTTCGACTCACCCCGCACCATGGGATGATGATGCTTCGATCGCACACCCCAGTGCAAGTTCGATTTTGCGCATGCTTATCTTGTTGAACTACACAGTATTTAGGGCGATAAGCTCTCTGAACTATAAGTATTATCTTGTACGACGAGATATAGATCAAAAGGCCCAAACTTCTTTCCATTGGTCATCAAATATAGGCCCAAATTATTACCTATATGCCATTCCCCTCTTTTAGGCTTCAAGATCTCCTCTCCCTAAACTCTCTCAAGAGTTTCAAAAGATCATGCTTAAAAGAACTTTATACCCATCATGTTAAGAGAAAATACACAAATTTCCTTTTATTTTTTTCCCTTTTTTGAATAGAGAGGAGCTTCATTCTTATACCTAAGCAATAAGTACGCTTGAAGTCATAAAACTTGTCACGAAAGTATAATCAAATCCTATAGTGCATTTGTTTCATGGAAAATGTAACGTTTTTGGAAAATGTTTTTCGGAAAATCATTTTACAGGAAAATAGTTAGTTTTCCTTTGTTTAGTGATATGTGATCGAAAACATTTCCCAGTGTTTGGATCTCATTTGGAAAATGATTTTCAATCCTATGATTTTACCTTGGGTAAAAAAAAATCGAATTTTTTAATATTTTATTTTTAAAAATAAAAAATAAAAAAAGAAAAGAAGAAATAAAAGAATAAAATGTTAAAAAAAAATAAAGGGAAGCAATTCCGGATAATGTTTTTACCTTCTTAGATTAGGAATTCATTTTCCTAATTTTATACATGAATATTTTCCTTGACTAGAAAGTGTTTTCGGTTGACTAATCATTTTCGACGAACTAAAGGGTAAAAGTCCGGAAAATGGATTCTCGGAAAACACTTTACCTAAAAGAAATGCACTCCTAAAACTTGCCAAATTGATTTAATCAAGTCATTCCATTGATTGCATTTTTTTAAAGTTTCAAGACTCGATTGTATTTTTGTGACAAATTTTGAGATTTGATTGCATTTTTTGAACGTTTTAAGACTCAATTGCACTTTCGTGATAAATTTTAAATTTTAATTTCGCTTTTTTAGAATTTTAATTTTTAATTGTATTTTCGTGATAAGTTTTGGGTTTCTTGACTCGTTGTCCCTATCCCTAAAATCTTAAAAGGGAAAATAAAAAAGAGAGAACTTGAAATTTATGAGCAAATGGCAATAGGCCCAAAGTGGATAGATCAAGAAAGGCCCAAACTTGTAGACATGAAGCAATGACCCAATTTCTCTCCTTTCCCTCCTCTGTTCTCTCTCTCTCTGTTTCTTCTGGTTCTTTTGTAAACCTCCAGTACTGTCATCCTCTGGATTAGGATAAGAGTTTCCTGAGCTTGTGAGTGCTGTTGAGCTATGGCGATGGCTTGTGGATGCAGTTCTGCCGATACCCGATGGAGCATGGCGTCTCTCAAGTCGGCCCTTCCTTCCATTCCTCCTCTTCCCAAGACGGTGGCGGCGACAGCGGCGGCTTCGAGGGCTCCTCCTTCCTCTGTTCGGTTCTTTTCCGTCGCTAAAAGGGCCTCCTATGCTCTCCTTCGCAAACCCCAGTTGCAGCTGGGCTCGTTCGCGGGGTTGTCCCCTCTCAATCCCCTTCTCTCCCTCGGGCTCCCGGGTATGCCTGTTTCTTCTTCGATGCAATGAGTGTGTTTTCTGTGTTTCGACGTCATTGCTCTTGTGGGTTTCTTGTATGTTTGGTGAATTGACCTGTTGGCATTGTTTCCATGGTAGTAACTGACAGAGTTTGTGAAATGATGGCTAGGACTTGGGGATAGGGTTGTCTCCATTTTGGGCTTTGTCGCTCTTGTTGAATGAGTTTCTCGTTATGTAAATTTGATCTTCTGTGGTCTATTAACAGGTTGAAGTTGGACATGATGTGCAGCATTGTATGTGGTTCAAGTGTCTTTGTTTTTGGTAGAGATTTTATGCTTCAAGTTTCGAGAGAATGTGATTGGTTGTCATTTTCGAATGGCCGGTTCTGAGGTCTAGGAACATTACGTGTAGTCTCGGATCGAATTGCTCCTCCCCACACCCTTTTACAAGAACTAGAGGTTTAGCTGAGTGGGCGGTTATACCATTCACCCTAAGCGGAGAATATAGCGAGGACTCCTATCTCAGGGGACCGCACATTTTTATTTCATGTACTGGTTACTTGTTTTCTGTGCTGCTACTTCGTAGAAGAGAAATTTAAAGCTCTCCATCCAATTATTTGAAGACATTGCTTTGGTAGTAGGCGCTGTCGCCCTTTTCTTTTTGGCTGGTTCAGTAGGACATCGTTGAGTCATAAACATTGATCTGTTTTTGGGTTGGTTATCTGGTAATTGTAGATTGCAAGATGTAGAATCCCTGTGTTGAAAGCAGTGTGTTTGGGTGGAGGCTGATGCTCCCATAATAGTTGGATCAGGCATTGCTCAGATGTTGGACTTCTTGCTGGTTAGGCATTTCAAGATGAAACATGTATAGGCTGTTGAAGTATATTAGTTGAATATCTTTTACTTTGCTCTGTTTTACGAAGACCATTATTAGCTGATACTCCTCCAATTACCTCCCAAATACTCTATCTTACCTTCCCAATTGTTTTTGTCAATATGGAAAACTATCCGACACGAGCCAAAAAATTGAGGACGGTGAAACATCTGCTTATTAAACTGCAAAGGTGAAGAGAATTTAGAAACACATGGTGAGATGAGGGCTATATGAGAATTGAGATTATCAGCACGGGCCATGGCTGTCCATCACAAAGGGTTGCCTCCATACTTCTTTTGGTGCTTACATGGGTGCCGCGTGATTTGTGTGATCATGGTCAAACTGCAAAACACAGGAAATGAAACAAGGTAACCTGATGAAGGATGAGGATTCCTTGACCATTCTTTAAAGCTGATATTTCAATTAAAATGAGACTAGAAGGACTCTGGTTCATTAAGTGACCTTTATAGTTGGCTGATAAACTGGACTACTGCCATCCAATGTTGCCCATGCATCTTTCTGCAAGTTGTGTTTCATTTTTCCCATGGGGAGAGCTTTTTACTCATCTGTGTTGATTAAATGTCTTACTTGGTAACTGCAGGCTACTTTAATGATAAAAATATGACCTGACATCTACAATAGGGGCACAATTTGCAATGTCATTTTACCTTTTCCTGCAGTCCATTTTTTTGTGCAGAACCTGTTGTTGGTTCTAGCTCTTATACCTGTTTCTGCGTTTATGGCTTGTTTGTGTCGAGGTTTTATTATACACAAGAAGAGGAGAATGAAGGTTGAGTAGGGTAGAACTTCCAACCTTGTACTTAATGTCAGTTTTGCTTGTGCAATGAAAAGGCAATGGTGGCAATGGTTGACATTCTGTCCACTAATTTCATGATCTCTTTCTGACATATGATGACAGCACCTACTTCGATGGCTGGGGAACGAACCTTTTAAACTTTTATGAAGTCGATTGACTGAAACAGCCTCAAATTGCTGAAAATGGGCTTTGGAGTCTTTACATAGATCCTCAAGTTTGAGGTCCAATTAAATCTGAGTTGCAATTTTAGGGTCTAACTTCCAGCTCCTATACTCCCGCCACAGTGGAAGATGTTCTTTGTTAAATTAGTAGCCGTAACATCTAATTTCCACAGATTGAGTGTTGCGTTTATTTAAATTATCATGTTCGTCCTTGCAATTTTATCTGTGAATGGCTTTCTTCCAGATTACTCAAGCTATGAACACAACTTTACCCTCATTGACAACGGCTCTCGAGTTTCCGCTATGAGGCATGGCAGGCGGGTTCCCAAGCTCAATAGGCCACCTGACCAGCGACGTGCACTAATTCGCGGCCTCACTACTCAGCTTCTCAAATATGGTCGGATCAAGACCACCAGAGCAAGGGCCAGTGCCATTAGGAAGTATGTGGACAAGATGATTACTTTGGCAAAAAATGGATCTCTTCACAAAAGAAGACAAGCCCTTGGCTTTATCTATGAAAAGCAGATTGTTCATGCTTTATTTGCTGAAGTCCCAGAAAGGTATGGTGATAGAAATGGTGGCTATACAAGAATTATTAGAACTCTGCCAAGGCGAGGGGACAATGCACCTATGGCCTATATCGAGCTTGTCTAGTTAACCTTTCTCCTGGCAAATTTGTGGATTATTTTTTTAACTAAATTACTGTAGCTTATTGTTTGACCGTGAGAATTGCTGCCATGTACGAGGAAAGTAAATGCTATTGCGTCATTGTTTACCTCTGTTGTGGCTTCATGTTTTCACTGAGACACCAAATCTTACCACCTAGTCAAAAGTCAAACTTTTCGATGCGAACGTTTTTGTTTCTCAACTTTGTTCGGCATGTTCGCGCTGTGGTAACAAAGAAAACTACCTGTTCTGTCCTTTTGGCATAACTAGACCTAATAGTTATGAAGTAATGTTATCAAGAGTTAATTCGAAGGATGATGATTTTTGCTCCTTGTAACATTTACCACATGACTGGTCTCCCTCCTTATACATGGTGTTCTATTCTAGAGGAAAAGTTTCGTATTGTTACCTCCATAGGACAAAATTTTAGATTATAACACTCAAGTTCTCTTGATCATCCACGTGTTCAGAAATCGTGGCCTCTGTCTTTGATCTCATAATGCACGTGTTCTCACTCAGGCGATTCAAATTGTCAGTGTTTTTATAACTACTTGTTAACCACCATCTTCAACACTCGCCTAACAAATTATGACCATTGGAATTGCCTAGTTACTCGTTAATGCTAGGCCGGGATTATGGGATTCCTTCGACCGTTTGCATGGGAAATTAATGTCAAGATTAGGTGTCCTTGAGAATATTTGGAAAATCTAGTACGTTTATCATTGTTAAGTATTAGAGATCATTGAGAAATTCAACCCTACAAGAGTTGAACATGAGCAGTATAAGGTGATGATTTGGACAACTCGGAGGGTTAGCAGTTGTTTTAACTAGTCCATAATGCTAGCTTTCCCCTAACGAATACTCATAATAGGATTCCTTGTCATTCTTGATTTCTATCAGTATCCCCGCGTGACTTTGTGTTACATTCCTGAAAAGTTTCTTGTCTTCTTCAGACACGTGAGTGGTTTTGCTAAAAGGAGACTATCCTTAGCTTTTAAGTTGACCACGCAACTAAGGTACAATGAACTGTTTCAAGCTGTATTATTGACTTGTTCTCTGATGCGTGAAGGCGCCGACCTATTATCTTAGGACTAGCGATTTGTTTCGGACTCTTATTGTTGCGGTGATTGCAAGTGTTTTGTTCCGATCACGATTGATACGGAAGGAAGAACATGAATGCTTTGTGGGGCCATCTGGTTAAGCCTTTGAAAAGGAAACCGCGGTCCTTGTTTTGGCTTCTTACCGCGACTCTACGCTGCGTTGCGTGCTGAGATAGTTAAGCATCTCCTTTTCTTGTGCGTGTGCGGAGTGTACATCTATGAGCTGCTGGTTGGCCTGAACTTTCAAGCACGTTGAACATGAGACTGATCCTCTGAATCCACGCGTCGGCGGTCCTGAAAAATGCCGCACGGAACGCGCGATTTTCGAGATTTCTGCAGGGGTCCGCCTCGCCTCGCTGGCTCGGAATCTCTTTGTGAAGGATTTGGGAATAAGTACGTCTTCCAGCCTAATGTAGATTTGGGGAGTACTTTTTGTCTTCTATTATTCCATTCCAATTTGCAATTGATGTACGGCTAATCGATGTACAACGATAACTCGACCGCAATGTCGCCTTTATAGATTCTCCGCCTATGTTTCTTTTTATTTGTTATTGCCTGTCAACTAATGGTGCATGTTCGAGCAAGTGACAACTTTTGTAGCTCCTTGTGAAGCACTTTTAGATAAATTACGCAGGCATCCGCGCTTTGGCGCATTTCTACGCGTTCCTTTAGTGCTCGATTGATGTAAACCGTCGGCCTTTAAAGTTTCGCACATTGCGGAATCGACCTGTGGTTTTGTGTGCTTCTAGTTAAAAGTCCCTTGCTTTTATTAAGGACTGCCTGGAGCCCCTTTTCTGCTCAGAGCAAATTGGCCATTGGGTTGCTCTAAAGTTTTTGACTTTGCAGTTCCCTTTTTGAGTTCCTCTACCTTTACGACGAAAGCCGCCAATAACTTGTATGGTCGATCCAGGATGGACATCTCGATTTCTAATTAAGGACGGCACGATACAAAGCCTTTCGCCCTAAATTTTGGCTATAGGTTTGGTGGGATTAGGGTTATGCAAAAGCTCAACCTAAGAGGTTCTGAGATGAAGGTGAAAGAAGAGGACAGAAGAAGGGATGGAAGGCTGATGGCTTTGGAGAATATTATTAGTGGTCTGCCCTAAGAATCAATTAATGTCGATACTCTAATATTAGTTATGGATTAGGTTGTGTCGGAAAATCGACATTCACTATACTTAGGTAGTCATAATGTCTTGCTAGAGACCGCTTATGACTTGTGGGCCAAAAAGAGTTTTGAGCACACTGCTAATGTTTAGTGAACTTACAAGGTCGCACACAAAAGCGAACTGAGTTAATATTTTATGTAAGCCGGGATCTACTTAAAATAAGAAGTAGATTTTAATTTATTCTCCTATACAACTTATTTACACGATTGTGCTCGTTACGAGATAACGATTAAATGTACGATTGAAGGTGGACGGTTTGGCGGGCCCAAATCGCCTGGCCTACTTCTTTTAATGCCGCTGGATAATGAGACTGTATAAATAGATAGAGAATTGTTCTCTGTCTAGGGTTTTCCGATATATTATCAAAAATCAAAAGGCGTTGAAAAATAAAAAAACTTCAAGATCTTTCGCTAGCACGTGGATTGTTGGAGAATTCCGTTCGTGTGTGTAGATACCGATAGAAGCGCAACACTTGGGGCGCTAATCTAGACACAATCAGTTGTCGATTTATCTTCGATATGTAAAAGGTACGTTTCTAAATTCCTTTTCGATTTCAATATACACATGGATCCTGTCTAGGGTTCTATATTCCGCTGCGTTGTTACTGTTGATGAATCCTTTCAGTAGTATCAGAGCAACTAATGATATATTGAAGTTGAATCAGAAACCCTAATTGTTGATACATAAATGTATGCCTAAAGTGAGTCTACATTAGGGTTAGATGAATTTGCAATACGAATTGATATGATCAATTGAGAAGGAACAAAGAAGGAATGGGTCGATCTTGTTCCGCTCGCGCCTGGGTTGTTGCTTGAGGGGGAGATCGCGGGCGGAGACGGCGGCGCATCTGGGTCTGTTGCCCAAGGCGGAGACGGCGACACGTCTAGGTCCGTTGCCCGAGGCGGAGATGGCAGCACACCTAGTCATCCGGCGCGTCAAGGACTCGAGGCGTTCGGCCAGATGCGTATGGTGAGGGCGCGGGAGGCGACATCGACAGATAGTCTCCCGAGAACACAGAATTGAGAATTCTTTCTAGTTTTCGGGAGCTCTCCTCAGAAAACAGAATTGAGAATTCATTCTAGCGAGACCACCGCAAGGGGCTCTGCCCCTTTACCCCGCGAGGGGCGCTGCCCCTCGACCCCGCAAGGGGGCGCAGCCCCCTTGACCCCTGCATGAAATTGGTCGTTCCCATATGATTGATGTATCTTTGTTATTATAAGTGACGTTTCGTTTATGTTTATAACATGCATACATTCATCGCTAAATAAACATTAAGAGTTCCTAATAAAATTAAGTAATAATATGATGTCTTTCCAATCATACACCTATTAAGACTTGAATTGTCAATAGATGAGCCTGTCAAAGCAAGGTGTCTTTAACTATTTAAGTAAAATAAGATGGATAATGGTTATCCATAAGTTAAGATTGGTTTACTTAACGAGGATATCAAAACAGTTTTTGGGCTTTGAGGCATAGTGTTTGGAGATAAGATATAAGATGTCAATCCCAACAATCAAGAGTTGTATTCAATACAATTGACAAAGAGTTGTCTACCTAAATAACTTAATCTTGAGCGGTAAGTCAAAGTTTACTCGAGTCTTGGTAAAATATGGATCTTGGTCCACTATACTTATTGGGACACATGTTATAAAAGTATAGTGGAAGTTTATTATAAATAATATTGATGAACAATTCACTTTACATATTTGTTGTAGATAATGGCAAATTGGCCATTGGGTTGCTCTAAAGTTTTAGACTTTGCAGTTTCCTTTTTGAGTTCCTCTACCTTTACGACGAAAGCCGCAAATAACTTGTATGGTCAATCCAGGATGGACATCTCGATTTCTAATTAAGGACGGCACGATACAAAGCCTTTCGCCCTAAATTTTGGCCATAGGTTTGGTGGGATTAGGGTTATGCAAAAGCTCAACCTAAGAGGTTCTGAGATGAAGGTGAAAGAAGAGGACAGAAGAAGGGATGGAAGGCTGATGGCTTTGGAGAAAGTAACTATATAAGATGGTTGCTGGAAAACAACTAAAATAGTCATCAACTTATTGTAATTGTACCAATTTAGTCATAAACATTTTGTATTTGTGTCAATTCAATCCATTCAGTCAATTTTGGCCAAAAATTGTTGACATGAACATCGGCTATGATGGCCAACCGGTGCTTACGTGAACATTGTTAGATAATAGTTTAACAACTGCCTTTTTCCTTTTTCCTCTAGCCGATCACCAGACATTGGCGATCGGCCAGAGGCGAGGGCTGGCAAGCTCGACGTGGCCTGCAAGGGTGATTCGCCACTTCAGTTCTAAACCTATTATTTGGATAATTGGCTCTCTGACGAGACGAATGCGAAAGAAAAGGACAGAAGAAGGGATGGAAGGCAGATGGCTTTTGAGAATATAAGATGGTGATGGAGGAGGCGGTGGGGGAGGAGGAGGAGGAGGAGGAGGAAGATGGGGTCAACCCTGAAAAGCGAAGGAGGGGGTGATCAGAAAGGAGATGAACAAATGGAGGAGTGGAGACAACGAAGGGTGTGTTGTCATTGCTGGTTGGGAGTGAATGGGAATCGAATCAAAGAAAGTTTTTATATGGTGCAAATTGTTGGCAAATGGACAACGAAGAAAAAGGAGAGGTTGGATTGGGAAATCGGAATCGGAATTTGGCCTCATGAGACAACACAACACATACCCACAAGCCCACAAAATCACAATTCATTCTCTTAAACATATAAAATAAATTTTGAAAATTTTAAAAAAAAAAATTGAAAAGGAATTTAGAATCGAGTGTGCCTGCCGTTTTCACATTAGCATGCCCACTAAGCCACCCCCACCACCGCCACCCCCACCTGGTCCACGTTCTTGAGAATTATGCCTTCTTTGAAACATTGAAGGGGGAGGCGAAATCGCACTCTCATCATCTCACTCGAGTCCATTTAACGCGGCGAGACTGTTCCAAATGCCATCTCCCATCCCGATCGCACGGCACGTGATATCATCGTTGCTCTTTACTCTTTGTTTTCTTCTTCCCGCCCCCTTCTAAGTAGAGAACATTGCCGGAAAGTAACGGGTCGTGTTGATTTCGAGAGGTAAATCGATTTGCTTAACAAAAGTGGGATTGAGATTGCATGTAAAGCTCAAGATTGAACGGATCACCATTTCATGAATAGAGGCTATTGTAAGCTTTTACAAATTATTATTTGCGTTTTACTAGGGGTGATTAATTCTCAGGTAGGTAGGTTCCAAACCCTATTAGAACATATTCCATCTCACGAATGGATGCACGAAGCCTACCCAGTTAGAACTTGTTCTCAATTTTTAAAAATTAGAACCTACCATATTTGCCCTATATCTGACCTTGGAACCTATTCTATTTTTCCGTTGTTCTTCTTATGTTCCTTTTTTGGGTTTCATCATTTACAGAAAAATAATATAAATAATAAAATGGTTCAAAGTAAAATATGAACGAGAGCGAGCGAGCAAAAGTGAGTTAGGAACAAGGAAGGGTTGCGAGGCTCAAACGAGTGAGGGCACGCGGCGAGTGAGCGAGAAGGAGGGCGAGTTGTGAGCGAGAGAGAGTTGTCAAATGTCTAAATAAGATTGGAAAGATCAAAGAAGAGAGAGAGAGAGAAATGCCAAGAGAAAAATTAAGGTTTTTAAATTTTATAAAACTGGTTTCAAATTCAATTCGGCTCCTGGTTGATTTTTCATTTGGAACCGAGAATCAGACCGGTTCTAAAAATTCGAAATACGGAATTGGACTGGTTCCAACATAAATCTAGAACCGAATTGATTTTCACGGTAGCTCAGTCCTATTGCACCACCCTAGCTATTACTATTCTTTTTATGTGATGCGAAAGAAAGAGGCTACTCATGGTTAACTTCCCCCCTTTTGTCTCCAATGTGTTACTCACACGAGATGTGTAAGTCGAAGATGGAGCATGTGTAGGACATGGGTCGTCTTTGTTTTGATATGTCGTCCATAATATTTTGATGGGTCTTCTAAATATGCAAAAAATTTCTTCAATTCCATTGATGGGATGCAACCACCTTCTTCTTCCTCCCATTCTCACCGACCCTTCCAAGCTTTTAGATCACTCGTCAGCCATCGCCCACCTCATTTTACACAAGAACGACCCAACATTTCTCTTTCCATTCTCGTCCAAATCAATATAAAAAAAAAACATGCATATAATATAATAACATCAAGTGGTCCACTCATTTTGTGTTTAGATTACCGCCCCAACACCGCCTTGCAATGATGACATCTTCGTCGCAAACTTCACGGACTTATCCACCCAATTTTTTAACGCTTTCGGATCTTGATTGGCCACGAACCCTAAGCTCGATTTCTTGCTTTGTTAATTTTGGGGGAGGAGTAGCAAGATTGCTGGTTACACGGCGTGGTGGCTGTAAAAAGTAGGTGCAAAGATGGAGCAAGGTTACGAAAGGAGGCGATCCCCAAAAAACAAGATGTTCGGTCGCTTTCGTGCACGGAGCCGAAGTTTTTTGAGTGGACGGCGAGTAGTTTGAGGATTTTGCCCACTTAAATGTGGGCAGAAGAATCCAATGTTGGAGTGCATTGCACTGAAAATGTTTGAATCAAATTTCTTATTTTACTCGTTTTTGTTGGGGTAGCTTGTAAAGTTAACCCACCTTTTGTGCGAGTCCTCCGTGCGTTTGGGGTAATTTTATTTTTGAAAATAAAGAGACTTATTTAAGCAGCATCGTGTTTAATTTCGCGTCGATTATCGGACAATTTAACGCGATTTTGTGTCGAGTGTTAGATTATCGCCCAATTTGTTTGTTTTTCATGATTAATTTTATCGTAAATTCATATGAAGTCGAGAGCAACTTCTCGAGGAGAATCTTTTTAAAGCTTGGATCAGCACTGAGAAAGGGTCAAAAGAGTTCAACTTAGGCGGCTGTCACTTTTTGATTGTGACGAGATCTTTAAAGTCCAATGTGAAGAAGAAACATTAACACGCACTAATTCCTGTTAAATCACAGAATGCAATGCAATAGAATTGATTCGAGATTAGGAATATAGATAAACAATATGGGAATTTTAGAAGAACTATAGTAAATGAACAAAATAAGGGTAATCGCGCAATTTAGTGTACAACTAAGTTGCATTTCATGGGATTTCAAAGTGGCGGAAAATCAAAACTGAAGTTCATAGCTCTTTGGCAGTAAATAACACTAGACTCAATCAACGCGATTTGCGCGTGCACGAGTTCTCCACGTTAGTTTTTCGATGAGTTTTTTTAATGAGAGTTGCATAATTTGTTAAAGACTCCTTGTCTATGCAAAATGGGCAATATTAGATGACTTTCAGGAGGTGTGGTGGGATTGGAGATCATGAAAATCGTTTCATAAATAGGGGGGGTCTTCAAAAAGTTCTAATATATGTACATAGATTGGCTCGAAATTGATCCTTGCCCATATGATCAATCGTGTCGCTTTCGACCAAGTCTGATTTTCGCCCATTAGACAGTTGAATCTCGAGCCACCTTCGGTAATCATCCTTCGGCGAAGTCAGCTTGGGTTATGCATTAATATATAGGGTTAAACAATAATTAACCAAAGGGTGGAAAATGATGGTTAATAATTTTTTTTGTTGTTTCCTTGTTAAGGAAAGCGAAAGGCAAACCAAGAGGGGGGTAGCTTTGAAGCCTTGGATGCCAAAGCCCCAAATGAGAGTGACAACAAAATTATGCAGGGCCAACAAAATCATTGGTTCAATTCCTTGATTAACTTACCAAAAAATAAAATTAATATTTCTAATTTCCATCACAAGCTGTACTAATCAAAATTATCAAGGCCCAATAATGTAACAACAAAGAAATGGTCAAAGGTCCACGTCGTTGAAAATGGCCCCACCCACCAATGAGAGGGTGGCACAGAGGCCTTAGCCAATAGTGGGATGAGATTATCCTCTCAATTAACTAAATTTGATTAGCACACATGAATAAATTATTAAGAAAAAATCGAAAGAAGAAAAATCAGTGCATTAAAAGTCCTAAAACTTGTCACGAAAGTGCAATCGAATCCTAAATCTTTTAAAAAATACAATTAAGTTATAAAATTTGTTACGAAAGTGCAGTTGAGTCCTAAAACTTTTAAAAAGTTCGATCAAATTCTAAAACTTATCAAATCGGTCAAATCAAGTCTTTCCATTAGTTACATTTTTCAAAAGTTTTAGAATTCAATTGAATTTAAATTTTATTGCACTTTTTAAAAGTTTTAGGACTCGATTGTACTTTCGTGATAAGTTTTAAAATTTGATTATACTTCTTAAAAGTTTTAGGAGTCAATTATATTTTTATGATAAGTTTTAAAACTTTCAGTGTATTTATTAAAAAAAAAAAAAGTAAGTAGCACGGAAATCTCTGAGTGCATTGGGTGACAGGCGTGCCCCTCCCCCCCACCCACCGCGAATCGCTCCTCAGCCACAAGATGTGCAAGACTTTGTCTTGTTTTTTGTTCCCATTCTCATTATTCAAATCGACCTTAGAAGTAAAGATAGATACGACTTTGTTCTATTCCAATTCATATTAAAATGAACATATTATATAAATAACTTATCATTGCCATAAGCTGCTCTTAATTATTCCTTTCTCTCTCTATCTCCCGACGTCACGCGGCGGTCGCACGCTCACATTGAGATCGTTATTTATCTGGGCCGGTCCGGGGGTAAAAAAAAAATTAATCGTTGCCACCGAATAACGAGGATAGTACGGTCCGTGCCGAATTTATCTGGAAAGTTGCTTGTTTTGATGGGTGGTTTCGGTTTCGATGTCGCGATTGGTTCCGGGGATTGTAATTGTTATATAATATAGTCTATTCATAGGCTAATTCCCTTAAAAAAAACTCTCAATTTTAAATTTAGTCCCAATTCTACTCCGAATTTTTTTTCGTCTCATAAAAAATCCACAGCTTTCACTCTAGTCCCAGATCTGCCCGAGGGTCGAGAAACCGCCACCGATTTCTTCAATAATATCAGTATCGGGAAGGTGAGGGCGTTATGAAAAAGCGGGTTCCGACAACGAACCTCTAACCGGTTCTGATATCGATAATATCGAGAAAATTAGTGACTATCTTTGGACGTGTAGATAGAGTTGAGATTAGAATGAAAGCTCGAAATTTTTTGTGAGACAAAAGAAAAGTTCGAGCAGGATTAAGATTGAATCTAAAGTTTAGAGCATTTTAGGATATGGGGCCGTTTATTCACACACGGAGTAGACTTTTTTGGCGAGCTTTGATCGTTTGGTCCAAAGCAAAAGAGGCATATTAACATTTGGACAACCTCGCCTCTTTCTTCATATATAAATAAGGACGTGGTGTTTCTCTGCAACTTGCACCTTCGAACCCACATACAAAACACTAGAAGCTTCTCTCTCTCTCTCTCTCTCTCTCTCTCTCTCTCTCTCTCTCTCTCTCTCTCTAGACATAGCTGAGTGAAAAGATATAGAGATGACAAAGGTACATCCCAACGCTGCAGCTGCTGCCACCGCCGCAGCCGCCGCGCAGGCCCCCGCCCCGGCCACGAGCTTCTCCCTGGCGCACGGGAAGGAGGAGGTCCTGACGGTGTGGAAGAAGTCCTTGCTCCTCAACTGCGACGGCTTCACCGTGTTCGACTGCAAGGGCAACCTCGTCTTCCGGGTCGACAACTACCTCGCCGGCAACAAGGGCGAGGTCGTCCTCATGGACGCCGCCGGCAAGCCCCTCCTCACGATCCGTCGCAAGGTTAGCCCGCGTTTCTCGTCGTTGTTATTACTGCGTAGGGTTAAGTTCTTGAAATTTCAAAAGAAAGGATATGAATTCTGTGGATCGGACCATATTATATGGATCGATTTAGACCGTACGTATACCGATATTCGTGGATCCGAACTGACGGAGCATTATCCTGTTGATCATATCCAGAGGTTGAGCCTCAGCGACAACTGGCAAGTCTTCGACGGCGAGACGGCGGTGAACCCTCGCTTCACGGCGAGGAAGTGCACCAACATCCTCAACAACAAGAGCCTGGCCCAGGTGAGCCTGGGCGGCGGCTCCGCCGGCGGAGGAGGATCCGGGAGCGGGAGCTCGTCGCCGTCCTCGGCGCCCTCCTCGCCCTCCTCCTCCTGGTCCCCCCGGAGCGGCAAGAACGTGGCGTACGAGATCGAGGGCTCCTACGCGCAGCGGCGCTGCACCGTGTACGACGCCACGAGGAGGGTGGCGGCGGCGGAAATAAGGCAGAAGGAGGCGGTGGGGAGCGACGTGTTCCGGCTGGTGGTGCAGCCGGGGATGGACAGGGCGGTGGCGATGGCCCTCGTCATCCTGCTCGACCAAATGTTCGGCTCCTCCAGACGGTTCTCGACCTGAAACCGACGCCCGAAAACAACCGCGTTTTGGGGACGTACATAAATTTTGACGTCATATATATGAAATATAATTTGGAAGCAGCACCAATCTCCAACTATCGACAATCTCCACTATTTTTCTCTTTTTTGGACAGTTAAAATCACATATATTTTCCCACTTTTTTTATGATTTTTTTTACCTGAGCGCTTTTTTTTTGTTGCTCTTTTTTTTGTGAGCTTCGTTTTTTCCTTTTAAATAAAAAACAAAGCTCAAAGTGGGGAATGTATATATATGTGCTGTCTTGTTGTGTAATTTTCTCTTCTTTTTTTCCCCTTTCTTTTTCACTTTTCAGGGTCGGAAAATGGGGTGATGTATTGATGGGATTGCGGTCCCTCTCCCTCTCTCTCTCTCTCTCTTCCATTGTGTGATTTCCTTTTGCTGCAGAAATTCCAAAAAAAAAATGAAAAATAAATAAAACAATTAAAGTAAATTGTTGTTCACATATTCTCTGTGATTACATTCTTTTTCCCCTTTCTATGTATGTTGCTATAGGTTTTCACTTTTCAGTGATGCTAAATTATGCATAGGGACTAAGTTATGCATTAACAACAGTAGAAATTGCGTGAATGGTTATCGAATATTAGTCCAAAACTATCGACACGTGAAATTCTGAAAATTAGGACGCTTTATGAAAAGCTAAGGTATAACTTGCAAATCTTGTCGGGTCAATGAATGTTTTGTAGATCTTCCATTTATGTTCTACGATTGGGAGTAGATGCGGACCGGTTTCAAGTCTAGATTTTGTTCGTTGTATTGCACCTTGTCTTATTCAATTTGTTGCCTTGAAATTAAGCAATTCAAATTATCTTCCTTAAAGCAACGAAAAGTTTTTCTACAGGCGCAAGCTGTGTTGAATATGATTTGGGTAGTTAGGGAATTATTGGAATTATGATTTGGTCATTTTTATGGTTAAAAAAATATAAAAGAAAAAGACAACTAAAGAAAAGAATGACTATTTATAGTAAATGGATTTACCTTTAAATTAGGGTTGAAAATTCAAATGCCGTTCTAATTTGAAATTCATTTCCATGCACGGTATGGAAGGGATCGATGCAAATAAAAAATTGCTTTGGACAAGTTTGGTCAAATAGAAAATAGAATGATGAAATAGACGGTGCGCGTGTGCACACACATAGAGATATTGAATATATTACTTGTCTTTGTATATGACAATGGGATTAGGACAAGAAGAAATAGTTAGTTCATCTATTATGATCGTCTTATTCCACTATATATATTGTTTTTCCACACGTAATAAAATACGAATATAGCTAATGATCCGACTCCAAGATTCTCGTTCGTGAAATACAAACATGATTAATTTTGGGGATTATTATTAGGATATTAGGTGTTATTTGTTTGCCTTCTCAAGGCATTAGGTCAAGAAAAAAATTATACGATCCATCCCTCCACTTTCATGTCCTTTCTAATCACGTCCATGCAATTTTAGTTTATCTAATCAGGTTTTTCTACTTTCATAGATTTTCTAACAAGCCCAGCACCAACTCTGACCAAATTCAGCTGACATGGCCGTCGGATGACACTAAAGTATAACGGGGATAAATTATGCAGATGCCCGCGTGGACAAATGTGGAAAAAGTTAGCCAATAGAGAACCGTTGGGGTATGATGTGGGTAAAAATCAGTCAATGTGTACGTCCACCCGGACGGCCACATTGAAAAACTTCATTCAAGTTGCGCTACCTTGTCATTCGATGGCTACGTTGGCTGGATTTGGCTAATTTGGCATCGAAAATGGCTGGATTAGAAAAATTTGTGAAAGTAGAAAGACTTTATTACAAAAATTAAAAGTATTGAGACTTGACTGAAAAAGGCGTGAAAGTATAGGGATAAAACATAGAATTAGTAGACGCTGCGTCTATATTAGATCAATGAGCTCAATATCTTATTTAATGCCATGGTATGAATTAAATTAAGGAGATTCATTTTTTTTTAGTTGTATGAGAGGAAATTGTCTGGTTTGAATTGAGAAGTCAATACCACAACTTTTGATGATGCGGATCAAGAAGATGGTTCATTTTGTTACCTATGACCATTATGATCATTAGGTGAGCAACCATTTATCTCCCATTAAATTAGGTTGGTTAGCCCTAAACTCCTACCTCTATGATTCTTGGGAAGTCTTTGATGTGATGCACGGCGCTATAGAAAGATGAAAAATGCGATAATACGCCGTATATTAGGAGAAATTTCGTTTGTTTTAATTAGATTATGAGATGAATCGAAAGTGAAACTAATATATGGGAGAATAGTTTAGTTTCCATATTGGAAACACATCTAACTCAAAATTAAAGTGCATTCAACGCTATTGTTGGCCAATTAACGAGGTCTTCTTCTTCGTTTTTTCTATTCAAATTGATGTAAAGAATGGTGGAATTAGAACTTTTGTGGTGACGACATACCTCCATCACAAAAGCTTCGTTCCACTTACTCTTTTTTAATTCGTATATTTGACTAATTCCATGGTTATGATTCGTGGTATAATTATTCTAAAATAAATAATTATTTAGTTTATATTTGTTACGGGTGTACCAGTTTGGAGTTTTTGATGATATTAACTCAATTTATATCCTAAACATCTCCTATAATATAATACCGGTTCAGCTTTTCTTAATTATCTTATATAACAACATGCAAAAAATATTTATTTACGTAGGTACACACCTATGCAAACCCGCATTGGGACGTCATTTTCTTCATATACCAACTTAAGATTGATAAATTTATTCGAGTAAAAGCTAGCTACAATCTACATACTTCCATTGAGTAATAATGCTAAACGTTCACCATCGACATGACATGCATCGAGAAGACTTACTCCATAATTTAATGAAGCATTGATTTATTATAAACCAAAGTTCTGCTCGATAAAATGCCAAAGAAATTCGTATGAATTTGGTCAGACACAGAGAAAGATGCGTGCATCTACCTTTGCTCCCTGAATTAGCAATCCCTGTCCTAAGTTTATAAAAATCGTTGCTGAGGTACACATGATGTGAACCGAAACAGTTTCTTGTGAACTATAGATGACGCTAGGGCAAATTCATGTGATTACAATAATGATTTCCTAAGTTTACAATATGGAGTGCATGACCTTGCTTGAAAATGTTGTAGCCCAATACGAAGAAGAAGAGAAAGCTTACGTAGTGATCCACAGTCCACATACCGGAGACTAATTTGATTGGGAGACAGGTCATGAGTCTGGTAGCTTCGTGACTTGGTATATATCTGTGCATGGTGCTCCGCCATGGCCGGCGTCCGCTTTAGATAATTCACGACCTAAGCATGTCGTTAAAACATTTCATCTAGGATATCACGTCGTTAAAAGGCTTCATCCAGGATATCATTCGGACCTCAAAATTTCCCGGATGTAAAAACAGGTTGAGGGTAGTCCCGAAAACGATTTGGGGGAATTGGGGGCATAAGGTGTACGGGCACCAACACATTAAAATAATGAATGTATCTATAGAGCTCGCCATCCTTGTATATCAAATAGATATGCCGCAGAGGCCCATATGAGAGTTTTGTCTCCTCTTCTGTGGTGTGGTTAAGCATGATCGTTAAACGGTTTCAAAGCATGACGGTGCTGTCCACACTAAAAAATGAGTCTCTCGTGGCCGATCGTGCCAGCCAAGCGATTGCCAGTCGCGATTTTTGGAAACGAGGCCGGCACACGAGTGGGTATGGCGGTGGCAACTGCCTCCCTAGTCGCTCGACGATCAGTGTTTCTAATTAGTGACTACAACCTTAAATCATTTCATGTAGCGGTCATCGAACTTCCCATGATATGAAAACGAATTTGCTTACCTGAAAAGGGATGACAAAGTGCGGGTCAGTTCTCATTAAGATAGTCGAAAAGCGAGCAACGAAATAGCGCGAGCTGCGATGGTCATTCCGGGAATCACCATTCACATCGCATAGATGCACATCGAAAGGAGAAACCACCTTCCTTGCTAGTCATAAGGAAGTACCGCTCGAGCGTGTTCATGGAAGCACTCCAAGCATATACGTCAATGCAGAGTGCTCTACAGTCTCTCCATCACAAATTCAGAACTTCAAACATGATTTCAAAAGTTCTCGGTGATAACGGAGTCGATCATCAGACTCGCGCTTAACTAGTAACTTTTCAATGCGACATAAGTCAATAGGAAAAAAGTCAGCTTCATCGGCACCGTGAATATAGGCCAATTCTCATCAAGAGGGTTAAAGAGCAAGCGTTGAAAAGACGCGAGCCACAACTCTAATTATTAAAAACCTGATTATGTGGTTCATGAAGGTCCTCTTCACAAGCCCAAGTCCTACTTTTTCACATTTGCCAAAAGGAAAACAAAAAACAATGAGAGTAAATAAACAAAATAATACCTTCTTTCCTAGTCATAGTAAAGTACCACTTGAGCGTTCTCGGAAGCCCTTTGATGGCGTAGAATTGACTGGGAAACTTCAAGCGACTTGCGAGGATCAGGAGCCTCTGCAGAATTCGATCCATCTGCGTCGACCTTACAAGCATTGATGAGCATCCTATCCAAGGCACGCGCCTCTTTAAGGATAAACTCCACCAGGCCAAGCAAGCTGCTCGAGCGGTGATCCCTAGGATCAAACCGAACAACAACGACCTGCCTCAAGTGCTGATCCAAGCATTCGAGTTTACTCTTCCTCTTCAAGGGTCCCAAGTATTTCTGTGTACCGTAGGCGAATGCCTCGAAGTCCGTATCAAACTCGACCTGCACAGATGAGACCAAGAACAAGTGCTCGCGATCAGTCTAATACTTAACAAAGACGAAAATTTTCATTACGTAGACTGTTAAATCCATGAAACGCACGGGTCTTCAACTAGCAACTAGAACTTCTCACTGGGCGGGCTCAGACCGGGCCTGCTTGGACTCAAACCCCTGAGGCACTACTGCCCAAGCCCAGCCAGGCCCGAACTTGTCGGCTTGAGCAAGTGGCCAAGCCTGCCCAATGGAAAAACATTGGCGGCCAGGCCCACGCCACCCATCGAGCCACCTTTCTTTTTTTTTTAAAAAAAATTCTCAGCTAAATAATTTCAGGGCTTTGTGGTATTTTATTTTGTTACTTTACCTATGAGTTTCATACTACTCTTCTCTACTGTACAAAGAATTTGGGCTTATTTGATCCAATTTGGGCTTATAGAAATGTGCTTGTCGTAAGTCGAGCGGATCGGCAGAAACAAAAGGCAGCAGTAATGACAGTAATTACTCGATTGGAGGGGAACAAATCGGTTCCTCTATATGATGCTATGTTTCTGTAAAGTTTCCAAGCATAAAGGTACAGATACTACTGTATCTACTTAGAAAGAGCTAGTTTTGACAGGAATTTGCCGACTTCCAGAATGGTTGAACCATCTTGATGACCAATCTCTCCACCTGCGGTGAACTTTCCATCATGTTCAATATACAATGACGTTCCCACGATCGACAGCGAGTGTTTAGTATTAAGAGATTTGCAATTGGGAAGCAGAGGAGGCAAATCTCCCTCCTCCAAACGTGAAAGAACCTGAGCACATCCAATCCAAAAACATAAAAGAGGAAGAATTGTCATAATTTTTCTCATTCAGTTCATACAAAACCTACAGAAACCATAATCCTATTACAGGATCTAATTATCGAGAATAAACCGGGGTTCACACCACAAATGAAGCCAACCATTACAAAGCCATAAAGAGAAGGTACTGCCACCGCATCACGAAATCAGGACCGACTATCGAACAAGAATCACTGCAACATATGTCACCATTCAGGGCTATGGAACAATCGATAGCGGTGTCAAAAAGCCCTTGGCCCGATAACCTAAACCTTTTTTGGTTCAGAACATTTTTCAGTTGGTTTTTCAATGTTTGGGACAGGGAAAACACAGAATTGAAATGGGTCCATCTGTGTTTTCGGTAAAGATCCGAGCCAACTTGCCAATGTGCCCGTGAACGGACATGATTCTGAAGAAAGGAAAAGAAGAAACAGATTCAGACTAAGAATCGACATGTTTGCTTTGCCGGAGCGATAAGCATCTTCCCCTAGTCGGCCGTCATCAACCATTGAATATAAAAAGGGGAGTACATTTAACATGATAGAAAAAAGCTAGTAAATTTGCTCAAGATCCCATTGTTGGCTAAGTCCTGAATATGTGGCAACAACATTACATGGTACGAAACTTGTCTAATTCATGTTCTTAAGCAAACAGATTCTAATAATCCATGAACATGACAGGCCAGGGCTCCAGAGCTACCTAAGCATGTGCTTCGACATGTCCAGGCATCAGTCTGCTATCAGAGCTAATCATTTAACTAATCACCAAGTGTCACCATTTCTTAATAGCATAATAGTTGAGGTTCATCCACAGATATAAATGTGAAGTCGAATCTACCATCTTGACTAAGACTAAATTCAAGAGGCAAAACACGAGTAGTACCAAATCCCCACCTGAAGGTACCAACACCCAAATATAAATTTAGTGGCATTGTGCAGCTTATGAAGAATACTCCTCGCCAACTTGCGCGGCCATTTGTAGTAATCAAACCGATCGTCGCGGTCGACCCTCATGGAGAAATTCAACTCGGCCTCGGTCACCGGAGCCGGCCTCGGCCAATCTCAACTCCATCCTGGGGAAGTTACCCCGCAGGCGCAGCGTCTCCAAATGAGGAGCCGAAACCTCCAGCCGCGGGGAGCCTCTATGGGACGACGGGTGTTTCCGCCCGTCGTCGATCACCAATTCTCTCATCCTCCTAGAGCGAACCGCGATTCGGGCCGCGCCGCCACAACGCTGCAGCTCGAGGGACTCGAGCGCGGGACTGGCCGCGAGAACCACCCTCATCTCGTCGTCCGTCAATCGCAAGTACGCCATGGAAAGAACCCTCAGGGCGGCCCAATTGATGACGCCGCTCGATGACTCGAGCCCCACTCGGCCGCCGCACAGCTGGAGCTCCACCAGCGAAGGGCAATCGCGGATGGACAGCATCACCGGGTAGCGCCTCTCGGAGCGCGGGAGCTCGAGGCGCAGTGTCCTTGACGCGGCACGCGGTGGCGAACCAGAGCCAGTGACGCGAGCTTGGACTCCACCTTGGGAGGCAGGTGGGGGAGATAAAGGTGGAATTTTGCGATGTGGGTCGAGGAGCGGAGGACGAGGACGGCGTCGACGAAGGAGCAGAACAGGTCCGCCGCCTCCGCCGCCGCGCCGCAGGGACGACAGGGCGCGGCTCCTGAAGACGTCGCTGGTGGCCAAGAAGGAGAAGACGTGGCGGACGACGCCATCGGGCAGGAGGCTCGTGCGATCATCATCTTCTTGCTGCCGCCGCTCTACTTCTTCGCCATTGTCGTCGCCTGCGACGCCTAACGTTCGATGTCGTCTGCAATGCGGGAGCGAGAGATCCTGAACATGCACTCGCCGCCATGGATTCCGTAAATTGACCTTCTTTGTTTTTTAATCTTTACTTGTTATTTTAAAGGGGTGTATGGAACGTATGAAATGCGTATGAACGGAGGAATAAAGACAATTTCCTATTCTGAATTGGAATTTGTGACATATTCAAAATCGAAAGGAATTAATAAATGCCACTTAAGACTTATGGAGTTTTGGATAGGATATCCCAAAAAAAAAATAGCGATTCCATTTCTACCGTTATTATGATATTACATATTCGAATCCGATTGGGTGCCACTTGCCTTGCCTTCGTTAGGAGAGGGGTGAACATAGTAAAGAGGAGTTGTACCGAAGACTTTTTATTCTATTAGCATGCAATATAGTATGGTCCCGTGCTTTGGCTTAGTCACCATCTCTTAGAGCTTCGGTTAGGAGTTAAGTTAAATCATGAGTGTGAACTTTTACTCGAGTCTCAAATCTGACCTTTGTGATGTAAAATTTTCAAATTGGTTAGGCTAAATTTGGGATTTAAGTGAAAGTTAGTTATTTTTTGTGAGGAAAGAAGAAGTACGAGCTAAAATGTTCACTCAAGGTAAATTCAATACTTTTTTTTTTGGAATTTGGCCTTTATGTATAACGACACCAACATTCAATGTGGTCTTTGAACTTTTGATATGTTTGATCTGGTCTCTGAACTTTATTTCGATGAGTAATGTTGTCCTTAAATTTTTAATTTATTTAATGTGGTCCCTAGACTTTTGATTTATGTTTAATCAAGTCCCTAAACTATAGAAAATGTGAATTAATGGAACAACAACATCAAACACTTTCATTGACTTAGGGATTTTATTGAATGATAACAAAAAATTTAGGGATTACATTGTACATTGAGTTAAAGTTCAGAGACCACGTTGAACAAATTAAAAGTGGAGGATCATATTATATATTGAACCAAAATTCAAGGACTATTTGTGATATTTTCCATTTAAATATTAAATCGCTAATATTGAAATATTCAATTTTTTAGAATAATTGACGGTGATATCATGAAATTTTACATGTAAATTCATAATTTCTTTCATAACTTTTTTATTTACTGGGAAAAGAATATATTGCTTACCGGTCTATGACTAAAAAAGAACTAAAAAAATTTGAAAGGAGAAAAAATATCTAATTGCCAATTGTTCAAGCGCTACTTACCATATGTTTTGATAGAATAAACGGACAAATAATTGCTATAATTAGTCGATAATATCTACATTCCTCCTCTATGACTTATTTTCCATCTACGGCGGAACCTACCCCACGAAAACGATCCTTTCTTCGAGATATTTCCTAATCAGTCAGTTCATAATTTATTGTCAATTAACAATCAATATTTCCTTTCGATAAAAAGAAGAAACAGTCAATATTTCCTAATTAAGGATCCGTTCGTTTTCGTTTCGCGAAAAATAAGTGATTTGGAAAACAATTTTCAAAAAATAATCGTTTTTATCGCTTACAGAAAAAAAATGAATGAAAAGTTTTTTCATCGCCTACAAAAATAGCTAGGCATAGATTATTATCGATGACGAAAATATTTTGTGTTAACTAATTTTTTTAAATGATATAAGCAATCATTTTTATTCATTTTTCGTGAAACGAACGCATCCTAAGGATAAAAATATAGAGACCATAAAAAAATAGAGAAAAGGAGATAAAATCACTACCTATTTAAGACATTTTCTTTTGGCCTTAGCCTTCAATCAGAATCCAGTTAATCCAACCTCATATGTCAATTTGGCATTAAGTTTTAGATATTAAATTAGACTTTCCGTAATACCAGGCAATATCATTAAGATATTTGCAATTGGGAAGCAGAGGAAGCCAATCTCCCTCCTCCAAAGGTGACAGAACCTGAGCATATCGAACCCAAAAACAAAAAAAGAGAGGAAGAAGCGTCAGAAGTTTTCTCATTTAGTTTATACAAAATCTACAGACCGACTATTACACAGAAAATCACTACTACTTCTGTCACCATTCAGGGCTGTGGAACTACTGATAGGAGAGTCAAAAAGCCCTTGGCCCGATAACTCGAACCGTTCTTGGTTCTGGAACATCTACCAGTCGGATTTTTGACAGGGAAAACGCAGAACCAAAACTGGTCGGTTTGTGTTTCAGGTGAGGATCTAAGTTTTTTCGGGTTAAGATCTGGGCCAACTTGCCAATTAGCCCGAGAATGGACATGATTCTGAAGGGAGGAAAAAAAGATAAAACAGGTTCAAACTAAGAACGGCAATGCTCACTTCGCCGGAGCGATAAGCATCTGCCCCTAGTCGGCAGTCATCAACCATTAAAATATAAATAGGGGTAGTAAATTTACATCGTAGAAAAGAGCCTGTAAATATGCACAAGATCCCATCGATGTTTAAGTCCCGAGTATTTGTATCAACAGCATTACATAGTATGGAACTTCTCTAATTCGTGTTCTTAAGGAAACACATTCTGTTAATCCGTGAATCAACGAATCTGGTTGCTAATAAAAGCAACATATATGAACTTAAGTTTTAATCCCGTTATTGAGAAAATATTCATGCAAGCGTATATAAAAGGTAACATATCAACTTCAAAAGACGAGTCGACCTTTAGAATCCGTCCCAAACATCCACTAATTCTGTCCACGTTGCCTGCAAGTTCAGTAACAATTGTGCGGAGGATTGACTGTATTTTATGATAAAAGAAAGCAAGGATTTTATTCTCAGAGTCCAAAGTTAAACACGGGAAATTACATAGAAAGTGTTAACAAGATGGATTACAAAGAAGTTGATGGCCGAATCTTACCAACACTACTGCCCTCACACGGGTGAATAACACGGGGACAGAAAGAAAAAATAAAAAACAACAAGACAAGCGTCCTTTCCACGTTTATTGTCTTCGTGAATCCATCGGGACAAGTTTACTTCTTCATTCTTGACTTGGCATGGCGGATTTTGTGGCTGCAATTAAAATCCCAATCTATCCGGGCAGGGTTCATAACACATACCCAATTCAAGTTTGTAGAAACAACCAAAATGAGCCATCAACAGCCAAACAAAGGTAAGAAGCTCTCCGCCTTTGCACAGCACCTGCACGTGTGCCTCTCCCCTAATGTGACTTGCTGCATATGTCAACAGCTCAACCCACACTCCACTCATCACCGTCCACTTCATTTCCCCGAGGTGTCCGATCTCGCGGGCCAACTTGATCCCCTCCTTGAGTAGAGCGCCGCTTTCAGTAGAATAGGGGAAACAGTCCTCCTTAGCATCTTCAAACAAATAACGGCATATGCCCTCTACATCTCTTTTGGATTGCCTGATATCTAAAATTATTCCGTACAACTTCCTTGATGTGAATTGGGCAATGCCTGCCACAGCAGACACCACATTAGGTTGATTAAATAAAAGATATAGCATGTAATCGGAGAGGATCTTGCTGAATTCTCTTTTGTCATTTCTTTGGGTGACTTTCTCTAAATTGTACCACATTTCAGTAGCAATATGCCACTGTAAAATAGTGGCGTCGTAATTAGTCTCGGTGACATACTTTAAAAGATTGCTACAATCGATCTCCCCCGGTCTACTGTCGAGAAACAGAGCACCTCTAGATTCAACTGTCTTCTTCACGTTCGTTAGAATATCCGTAGCTGAATTGGGCACCTCGGATTTACGTTTCACTTCATTAAAGATAAATATCCATAGCTCCTTTATAAAAGGATTCTTGGACACCCTCGATGTTTTCGTAAACATAAATGCTCTCTTTCCCAAGATCATCCGATAATCGATTCGACACTTTACTACCATTAGACAATAGATTACCCTGGCAGCCCGACGCCAACAATAGATGATCTTCTCAGTGACATTAGAACAAGCAATGATCCCCCACCACTGATTTTGCCTAGGCGTCTTTCTTGGACCATCACCCAAGGTCATAGAGAAAAGGTTGCAAGCATAGATGGACTCTGACCACCTTCGAAATATTATTGGTGTATCTAAGACCTCATAAATAACATTGGAGTTAGGCTCGGCTTTACATGTGCTGAATTGGGGCTTCCTCAGGTTATCCGTGGTGGATACAAAATTGAGGAGAAATGAATGTAGTTTAGATGATGATGTTGTGTCACACTTGATACTGGCAACAGTCCAATCGGAGAAGACGACCATGAACAGAGCTATCATATCAAGTGCAATCCCTCCGAGAAGAAGGGAATAAGTAACTTCCACATCGAGATCGGGGAGCTGATGCTTCTTCAAGCGATTGAACAGGATGAAAGCTATTGCAACATCAATGAAGGCTACGAAGCGGAAAATGTAGCTCCAACTGGAATGTATCGTCAACGCTTTTGTGTATAGCATCTCGTAAAAGAAATTAAGTTCGACCGATATCACCCTCAACGCATCCATTGCAGAAACTCTGTGGAAATATTTGCAACTCTTTTCACGATGCTTAGATGAGTAGATGAGATCTATGAGGAAGACATCAAAGATGTTAAGGAAGTGGCGGGCATGCTTCACCACAATGCTTTCGCGAAGCTTTGCTTCTTCTCCTTCAGAATATTCATCTCCTAGAACACTGAGATCGTCAATCAACTCCAACTCCAACTCCAACTCTCTTCGTTTATTCATGACCTTGTGACGTGAGAGCACCCGTAACTTGAACCTTGGGAGGCTCGAGAGATAAAGTGCTAATGTCCTCTCCGCATTTTTAATGACCGCGGCAATAAACACCAGCATCGTCGGAATCATCAGTGACTTGCTGTTGGGAAATATCTGTACAAAGACATAGATGGCAGCACTTACTTGGAAGATGAGACTAAGCAAGTGTCGTTGCCAAAGCGAACTGTCCTCCAGTTGGAAGGCAGCTATGGTGTCTGGACCACCAAGATGTAACAAGAGAAATGAGGCCCAAAATGCTTGAAGTGCTCTGTTTACTTCAGTTACATGAGTGGCCGAATTGCATTGGTTGTGAGAGATGAGCCCGATCGCGAATGCAGCTACCCAGTCAGCCATTAAATAGGCCAACCACAAGAGGGAAATGATGCAGTCGTTTGCTATTTTCTTTCTAAGAGGTGCAAATAGAATAAGAAATACTTGAAGCAAGAGGCTTAGCATGACAAAGCCTCGGACGTTCCATTCCTTCCACAAATCCGAAATGAAGCTAAATGCCATATTTTTTCTTAGTTTGAGTTTAATGGTTCCTCTCTATTATAATTGTCAAACCCATCCTTTCTTATATGCTTCACAAGTTAATGACAATGTTGATTCGACCAATGACAAAATTCCGCGGAAAAATATTGCTTTAGTCAAAGATATGTAAAGAAAACAAGAAGAAGAGACTTTCCCTTTCATTTCATGGGGACACTCCAAAAAGGGCTGTCTGTTCTCCCGCCAAAGCAAGTGAAAGAATCTCTTTTCACCTTTCTTTCTTATATATATATTTTATTTCTCGATTGTTGATTTCTTCGACCTGAAGTAGTTCCCTTACTTTCTTTTTCCTTTTTATCTAGACAGGATAACTGTCAACAAATTATAATTTATAGGATAAACATAAGTTTTGTAAGTTAAGATCGCATGAGCTCAATAAGTTTTGTCCATATAAAGGTCAAAATATCCTCTATTTTTTCTTTTTCCTTTCCTTTTTGCCTCTTGTCCGTATAGGGCAAAATATTCTTTTTCTTCTTTTTTCTCGCCAATTCTCTTTATGTATAGATTTATTATAAATAAGATTGGAAGATTTGCCATGAATAAAATCTAGTAAAGATTATTCCTTACTGTTCTTTTACACTGCCTCATGCATATTGAAGAAGAAAGGTATCTTACGCATGAATGATACTTATTGTTTTGTGTTGGGTTGATGTTTATCGTCAAATTTATTATATATAAGATTGGAAGATTTGCCGTGAATAAAATCTAGTAAAGATTATTCCTTACCGTTCTTTTACACTACCTCATGCATATGGAAGAAGAAAAGTATCTTACGCATGAATGATATTTATTGTCGGGTCATGCATTAACAACCATAGAAATTGCGTGAATGGGTATCGAATATTACTCCAAAAGTATCGACACGTGAAATTCTGAAAATTAGGACGCTTTATGAAAAGCTAAGGTATAACTTGCAAATCTTGTCGGGTCAGTGAATGTTTTGTAGATCTTCCATTTATGTTCCACGTTGGGAGGAGATGCGGACCGGTTTCAAGTCTAGATTTTGTACGTTGTATTGCACCTTGTCTTATTCAATTTGTTGCCTTGAAATTAAGCAATCCGAATTATCTTCCTTAAAGCAACGAAAAGTTTTTCTACAGGCGCAAGCTGTGTTGAATATGATTTGGGTAGTTAGGGAATTATTGGAATTATGATTTGGTCATTTTTATGGTTAAAAAAATATAAAACAAAAAGACAACTAAAGAAAATAATGACTATTTATAGTAAATGGATTTACCTTTAAATTAGGGTTGAAAATTCAAATGCCGTTCTAATTTGAAATTCATTTCCATGCACGGTATGGAAGGGATCGATGCAAATAAAAAATTGCTTTGGACAAGTTTGGTCAAATAGAAAATAGAATGATGAAATAGACGGTGCGCGTGTGCACACACATAGAGATATTGAATATATTACTTGTATTTGTATATGACAATGGGATTAGGACAAGAAGAAATAGTTAGTTAATCTATTATGATCGTCTTATTCCACTATATATATATATTGTTTTTCCACACGTAATAAAATACGAATATAGCTAATGATCCGACTCCAAGATTCTCATTCGTGAAATACAAATAGGATTAATTTTGGGGATTATTATTAGGATATTAGGCGTTATTTGTTTGCCTTCTCAAGGCATTAGGTCAAGAAAAAAATTATACGATCCATCCCTCCACTTTCATGTCCTTTCTAATCACGTCCATGCAATTTTAGTTTATCTAATCAGGTTTTTCTACTTTCACAGATTTTCTAACAAGCCCAGCACCAAATCTGACCAAATTCAGCCAACATGGCCGTCGGATGACACTAAAATATAACGGGGATAAATTATGCAGATGCCCACGGGGACGAGTGTGGAAAAAGTTAGCCAATAGAGAAACGTTGGGGTATGATGTGGGTAAAAATCAGCCAATGTGTATGCCCACCCGGACGGGCACATTGAAAAACTTTATTCAAGTTGCGCTACCTTGTCATCCGATGGCTAAGTTGGCTGGATTTGGCTAATTTGGCGTCGAAAATGGTTGGATTAGAAAAATTTGTGAAAGTAGAAGGACTTGATTACAAAAATTAAAAGTACTGAGACTTGACTTAAAAAGGCGTGAAAGTATAGGGATAAAATATAGAATTAGTAGACGCTAAGTCTATATTAGATCAATGAGCTCAATATCTTATTTAATGCCTTGGTATGAATTAAATTAAGGAGATTCATTTTTTTTAGTTGTATGAGAGGAAATTGTCTAGTTTGAATTGAGAAGTCAATACCACAACTTTTGATGATGCGGATCAAGAAGATGGTTCATTTTGTTACCTATGACCATTATGATCATTAGGTGAGCAACCATTTAACTCCAATTAAATTAGGTTGGTTAGCCCTAAACTCCTACTTCTATGATTCTTGGGAAGTCTCTGATGTGATGCACAGCGCTATAGAAAGATGAAAAATGCGATGCCGTATATTAGGAGAAATTTCGTTTGTTTTAATCAGATCATGAGATGAATCGAAAGTGAAACTAATATATGGGAGAATAGTTTAGTTTCCATGTTGGAACACATCTAACTCAAAATTAAAGTGCATTCAACGCTATTGTTGGCCAATTAACGAGGTCTTCTTCTTCGTCTTTTCTATTCAAATTGATGTAAAGAATGGTGGAATTAGAACTTTTGTGGTGATGACGTAGCTCCATCACAAAAGCTTCGTTCCACTTACTCTTTTTTAATTCGTACATTTGACTAATTCCATGGTTATGATTCGTGGTATAATTATTCTAAAATAAATAATTATTTGGTTTATGTTTGTTACGGATGTACCAGTTTGCGGTTTTTTGTGATATTAACCCAATTTATATCCTGAAGATCTCCTATAATATAATGCCGGTTCAGCTTTTCTTAATTATCTTATATAACAACATGCAAAAAAATATTTATTTACGTAGGTACACACCTATGCAAACCCGCATTGGGATGTCATTTTCTTCATATACCAACTTAAGATTCATAAATTTATTCGAGTAAAAGCTAGCTACAATCTACATACTTCCATTGAGTAATAATACTAAACGTTCACCATCGACATGACATGCATCGAGAAGACTTACTCCATAATTTAATGAAGCATTGATTTATTATAAACCAAAGTTCTACTCGATAAAATGCCAAAGAAATTGGTATTAATTTGGTCCGACACAGAGAAAGATGCGTGCATCTACCTTTGCTCCCTGAATTAGCAATCCCTGTCCTAAGTTTATAAAAATCGTTGCTGAGGTACACATGATGTGAACCGAAACAGTTTCTTGTGAACTATAGATGACGCTAGGGCAAATTCATGTGATTACAATAATGATTTCCTAAGTTTACAATATGGAGTGCATGACCGTGCTTGAAAATGTTGTAGCCCAATACGAAGAAGAAGAGAAAGCTTACGTAGTGATCCACCGTCCACATACCGGAGACTAATTTTATTGGGAGAAAGGTCATGAGTCTGGTAGCTTCATGACTTAGTATATATCTGTACATGGTGCTCCGCCATGGCCGGCGTTCGCTTTAGATAATTCACGACCTAAGCATGCCGTTAAAACATTTCATCTAGGATATCACGTTGTTGAAAGGCTTCATCCAGGATATCATTCGGATATCGAAATTTCCCGGATGTAAAATCAGGTTGAGGGTAGTCCTGAAAACGATTTGGGGGAATTGGAGGCGTAAGGTGTACGGGCACCGACACATTAAAATAATGAACGTGTCTATAAAGCTCGCCATCCTTGTATATCAAATAGATAGACCGCAGAGGCCCATATGAGAGTTTTGTCTCCTCTTCTCTGGTGTGGTTAAGCATGATCTTTAGATGGTTTCAAAGCATGACGGTGCTGTCCACACTAAAAAATGAGTCTCTCGTGGCCGATCACGCCAGCCAAGCGATTGCCAGTCGCGATTTTTGGAAACGAGGCCGGCACACGAGCGGGTATGGCAGTGGCAACTGCCTCCCTAGTCGCTCGGCGATCAATGTTTCTAATTAATGACTACAACCTTAAATCATTTCATGTAGCAGTCGTCGAACTTCCCATGATATGAAAACAAATTGCTTATCTGAAAAGGGATGACAAAGTGCCGGTCAGTTCTCATTAAGACAGTCGAAAAGCGAGCACCGAAATAGCGCCAGCTACGATGGTCACTCCGAGAATCACCATTCACATCGCATAGATGCACATCGAAAGGAGAAACCACCTTCCTTGCTAGTCATAAGGAAGTACCGCTCGAGCGTGTTCATGGAAGCACTCCAAGCATATACGTCAATGCAGGGTGCTCTACAGTCTCTCCATCACAAATGTAGAACTTCAAACATGATTTCAAAAGTTCTCGGTGATAACGGAGTCGATCATCAGACTCGCGCTTAACTAGTAACTGTTCAATGCGACATAAGTCATAGGAAAAAGGTCAGCTTCAATGGCACCGTGTGAATATAGGCCAGTTCTCATCAAGAGGGTTAAAGAACGAGCGTTGGAAAGACGCGAGCCACAACTCTAATTATTAAAAACCTGATTATGTGGTTCATGAAGGTCCTCTTCACAAGCCCAAGTCCTACTTTTTCACATTTGCCAAAAGGAAAACAAAAAACAATGAGAGTAAATAAACAAAATAATACCTTCTTTCCTAGTCATAGTAAAGTACCACTTGAGCGTTCTCGGAAGCCCTTTGATGGCGTAGAATTGACTGGGAAACTTCAAGCAACTTGCAAGGATCAGGAGCCTCTGCAGAATTCGATCCATCTGCGTCGACCTTAGAAGCATTGATGAGCATCCTATCCAAGACGCGCGCCTCTTTAACGATAAACTCCATCTGCGTCAACCTGCCTCAAGTGCTGATCCAAGCATTCGAGTTTATTCTTCCTCTTTAAGGGTCCCAAGTATTTCTGTGTACCGTAGGCAATGCCTCGAAGTCCATATCAAACTCGACCTGCACAGATGAGACCAAGAACAAGTGCTCGCGATCAGTCTAATACATAACAAAGATGAAAATTTTCATTAAGTAGACTGTTAAATCCATGAAACGCACGGGTCATCAACTAGTAACTAGAACTTCTCACTGGGCGGGCTCAGGCCGGGCCTGGTTGGGCTCAAACCCCTGAGGTACTACTGCCCAAGCCCAGCCAGGCCCGAACTTGTCGGCTTGAGCAAGTGGCCAAGCCTGCCCAATGGAAAAACATTGGCGGCCAGGCCCACACCACCCATCGAGCCACCTTTCTTTTAAAAAAAAAAATTCTCAGCTAAATAATTTCAGGGCTTTGTGGTATTTTATTTTGTTACTTTACCTATGAGTTTCATACTACTCTTCTCTACTGTACAAAGAATTTGGGCTTATTTGATCCAATTAGTGTTTATAAGTATAAACTATCCAAGTAAAAATTGTTAATAAAACACAACATGATTCCTTCCGATAAACATATGGGTGGTGGACCAGTCGGCCTGGATTTTGTCCAGGCCCTATACAGCCAAGCCCGGTGGGCCCGGCGGGCCGCCTGCCTGTTGATCATGTCTAGTAGTAAGAATATTAAAGTTGAAGGTAGAACACGGAGAGAGAGAGAGAGAGAGACCTCTAATTGATCATAATAGCATTGGAAGAGATGAGACTCTAGATTGCATATAAATATTTCCGCCTACAAACCAACCCTTTTTTTCACATTCATAAAAAAAAATAGAAATGTGCTTGTCGTAAGTCGAGAGGATCAGCAGAAACGAAAGGCAGCAGTAAAGACAGTAATTACTTGATTGGAGGGGAACAAATCGGTCCCTCTATATGATGCTATGTTTCTGTAAAGTTCCCAAGCATGAAGATATAGATACTACTGTATCTACTTAGAAAGAGCTAGTTTTGACAGGAATTTATCGACTTCCAGAATGGTTGAACCATCTTGATGACCAATATCTCCACCTGCGGTGAACTTTCTATCATGTTCAATATAGAATGACGTTCCCATGATCGACAGCGAGTGTTTAGTATAAGAGATTTGCAGTTGGGAAGCAGAGGAGGCAAATCTCCCTCCTCCAAACATGAAAGAACCTAAGAAGGTATTGTCAGAATTGTCAGAATTTTTCTCATTCAGTTCATACAAAACCTACAGAAACCATAATCCTATTACAGGATCTAATTTTCGAGAATAAATCAGGGTTCATGTTGGAAATATAACGCGGAAATGACAGGATCTTGCAAATTAAGTCAATGCGAAAATACCAGATAAATAAACGATAAACGATAAACGATAAAGGACACCAGAGATTTACGTGGTTCGGTCCGAATATCGGTACCTACATCCATGGGGAGAGCCAGCAAGAAATAATCCACTATAATCGAAGAATAAGAGTTACAAATCGCTCAAACACTCGAGTGTTTCCCACACCTAGATTTAAGCCCAAACCCAAAGTGTTTACGAATAAACAATTTAATTGGACAAATAGACTCACTGCACAAATCACCGTGTTCAGAGAATTCCGTCGAATGATTTCTCTTCGGCGATCGCAACTTCTTCGTGTGTGGCTCTTCACGGCTGAAAAGAAAACCCACGGTTCTTTTCCTTTATATATCCACACGGCCACTGTAGGTTAAAGAAGAGAAGAAACAAACCCTTGTTTTGTTGTTTTCTCCCACAATGACCTTTATGCCCTTGGATAAGACAAAAGAACAAACTCTTCAATCGCACAACGTGAATACTCTTCTTTTCTTTCACCCTTGGGCCCACAAACTATCCATAAAAGAAATATATAAATTATAGAATATGTGTGCCCATCTTTTGTCCTGTAGTGCTAGAAATATGTTTCTGCTTTTCTTCGAAACAGAAGCTCCTTTCTTGAATTTTTCTTAATGCGATTAAACTTGGATATTTATCCAATCAAATCGAATTCCATAAATGGTTTAAAACTCGAGTCATAATTTAACAGTTCACACCACAAACGAAGCCAACCATTATAAAGCCATAAAGAGAAGGTATTGCCACCGCATTACGAAATCAGGACCTACTATCACACAAAAAATCACTGCAACATCTATCACCATTCAGGGCTATGGAACAATTGATAGGGGTGTCAAAAAGCCCTTGGCCCGATAACCCAAATCTTTTTTGGTTAAGAACATTTATCAGTTGGTTTTTCAATGTTTGGGACAAGGAAAACACAGAACTGAAATGGGTCCATCTGTGTTTTCGGTAAAGATCCGAGCCAACTTGCCAATGTGCCCGTGAACGGACATGATTCTGAAGAAAGGAAAAGAAGAAACAGATTCAGACTAAGAACCGACATGTTTGCTTTGCCGGAGCGATAAGCATCTGCCCCTTGTCAGCTGTCATCAACCATTGAATATAAAAAGGGGAGTACATGTGGCAACAACATTACATGGTACGAAACTTCTCTAATTCATGTTCTTAAGCAAACAGATTCTAATAATCCACGAACATGACAGCCAGGGCTCCAGAGCTACCTAAGCATGTGCTTCGACATGTCCAGGCATCAGTCTGCTATCAGAGCTAATCATTTAACTAATCACCAAGTGTCACCATTTCTTAATAGCATAATAGTTGAGGTTCATCCACAGATATAAATGTGAAGTCGAATCTACCATCTTGACTAAAGACTAAAGTCAAGAGGCAAAACACGAGTAGTACCAAATCCCCACTTGAAGGTACCAACACCCAAATGTAAATTTAGTGGCATTGCGCAGCTTCTGAAGAATACTCCTCGCCAACTTGCATGATCGTCGCGGTCGACCCTCATGGAGAAATTCAACTCGGCCTCGGTCACGGAGCCGGCCTCGGCCAATCTCAACTCCATCCTGGGGAAGTTACCCCGCAGGCGCAGCGTCTCGAAATGAGGAGCCGAAACCTCCAGCCGCAGGGAGCCTGTGTGGGACGACAGGTGTTTCCACCCGTCGTCGATCACCAATTCTCTCATCCTCCTAGAGCGAACCTCGATTCGGGCCGCGCCGCCACAACGCTGCAGCTTGAGGGACTCGAGCGCGAGACTGCCCGCGAGAACCGCCCTCATCTCGTCGTCCATCAATGGCGAGTACACCATGGAAAGAACCCTCAGGGAGGCCCAATTGATGACGCCGCTCGATGACTCGAGCCCCACTCGGCCGCCGCACAGCCGGAGCTCCACCAGCGAAGGGCAATCGCGGATGGACCGCAGCACCAGGTAGCGCTTCTTGGAGCGTGGGAGCTCAAGGCGCAGTGTCCTTGACGCGGCACGCGGTGGCGAACCAGAGCCAGTAACGCGAGCTTGGACTCCACCTTGGGAGGGAGGTGGGGGAGATCAAGGTGGAATTTTGCGACGTGGGTCGAGGAGCAGACGACGAGGACGGCGTCGACGAAGGAGCAGAACAGGTCCGCCGCCGCGCCGCCGGGGGAGTGAGAAGGCGAGGTTCGGACGGCGTCGCAGAGGGAGCGCCACCGGGTTCGACAGGGCGAGGCTCCTGAAGACGTCGCTGGTGGGCAAGAGGGAGAAGACGTGGCGGACGACGCCATCGGGCAGGAGGCTCGTGCGATCATCATCTTCTTTCTGCCGCCGCTCTACTTCTACGCCATTGTCGTCGCCTGCGACGCCTAACGTTCGATGTCGTCTGCAATGCGGGAGCGAGAGAGCCTGAACATGCACTCGCCGCCATGGATTCCGTAAATTGACCTTCTTTGTTTTTTAATCTTTACTTGTTATTTTAAAGGGGTATATGGAACGTATGAAATGCGTATGAACGGAGGAATAAAGACAATTTCCTATTCTGAATTGGAATTTGTGACATATTCAAAATCAAAAGGAATTAATAAATGCCACTTAAGACTTATGGAGTTTTGGATAGGATATCCCAAAAAAAAAAATTGTGATTCCATTTCTACCGTTATTATGATAATACATATTCGAATCCGATTGGGTGCCACTTGCCTTGCCTTCGTTAGGAGAGGGGTGAACAGAGTAAAGAAGAGTTGTACCGAAGACTTTTTATTCTATTAGCATACAATATAGTATAGTCCCGTGCTTTGGCTTAGTCACCATCTCTTAGGCTGCGTTTGATCGTCCGAATTTCTAAACAGGATAGGACTGGATAGGATAAGATAAGAAATCTTGAGATTTCTTCATATCCTGTCCATTGTTTGGTAGACTACGGATTTAAAGCTGAATAGGATAATTTTTTTTTTCTATTTACGGGTCCGGAGGAGTTAGTGAAGGAAAAAAAGTCGAGAAATTTTTTTGGTGAAAGTGCACAAGGTGTGGGGATGAAGATGACGGTAAGTGGAGTATAGCGTTTCTGGAAAAATTGGCATTAGAAATCCTATGCGGGTCTATGCCACCACCTCCTCCGGATTTTTTTATCCGGCCTATATATGACCTTATCCTATCCTGGATCACCATCAAACCCAGGATAAGATAAAACATATCTTATCCTGATTTTTATTCGGTTGACCAAGCACAACCTTAGAGCTTCGGTTAGGAGTTAAGTTAAATCGTGAGTGTGAACTTTTACTCAAGTATCAAATATGGCCTTTGTGATGTAAAATTTTCAAATTGTTTGGGTTAAATTTTGGAATTTAAGTGAAAGTTAGTTTTTTTTGTGAGGAAAGAAAAAGTACGAGCTAAAATGTTCACTCAAGGTAAATTTGGTACTTTTTTTTTTGGTATTTGGCCTTTATGTATAACAACACTAATATTCATTGTGATCCCTGAACTTTTGATCTGTTTGATGTGGTCTCTGAATTTTATTTCGATGAGTAATACTATCCTTAAACTTTTAATTTATTCAATATGGTCCCCAGATTTTTGGTTTATGTTTAATCAAGTCCCTAAACTATAGAAAATGTGAATTAATGGAACGACAACATCAAATACTTTCATTTACTTAGGGATTTTATTGAATGATAACAAAAAATTTAGGAATTACATTGTACATCGGGTTAAAGTTGGAAGACCACGTTCAACAAATTAAAAGTTGAGGACCACATTATATATTGAACCAAAATTCAATGACTATTTGTGATAGTTTCCATTTAAATATTAAATTGCTAATATTGAAATATTCAAATTTTTAGAATAATTGACAGTGATATCATGAAAATTTACATGTAGATTCATAATTTCTTTCATAATTTTTTTATTTACTAGGAAAAGAAAATATTGCTCACCGGTGTATGGCCGAAAAGGAACTAAAAAAATTTGAAAGGAGAAAAAAATATCTAATTGCCAATTGTTCAAGCACTACTTACCATATGTTTTGACAGAATAAAGGGACAAATAACTGCTATAATTAGTCGATAATATCTACTTTCCTCCTCCATGACTTAGTTTCCATCTACGGCGGAACCTACCCCACGAAAACGATCCTTTCTTCGTGATATTTCCTAATCAGTCAGTTCATAATTTATTGTCAATTAACAATCAATATTTCCTTTCGATAAAAAAAAAAAGAAACAGTCAATATTTCCTAATTAAGGATCTGTTCGTTTTCGTTTCGCGAAAAATAAGTGATTTGAAAAACAATTTTCAAAAAATAATCGTTTTTATCGCTTACAGAAAAAAATGAATGAAAATTTTTTTCTTCGCCTACAAAAATAGTTAGGTATAGATTGTTATCGATGATGAAAATATTTTGTGTTAATTAATTTTTTTAAACGATATAAGCAATCATTTTTATTCATTTTTCGTGAAACGAACGCATCCTAAGGATAAAAATATGGAGACCATAAAAAATAGAGAAAAGGAGATAAAAACACTACCTATTTAAGACATTTTCTTTTGGCCTTAGCATTCAATCAGAATCCACTTAATCCAACCTCATATGTCAATTTGGCATTAAGTTTTAGATATTAAATTAGACTTTCCGTAATACCAGGCAATATCATTAAGATATTTGCAATTGGGAAGCAGAGGAAGCCAATCTCCCTCCTCCAAAGGTGACAGAACCTGACCATATCGAACCCAAAAACAAAAAAAAGAGAGGAAGAAGCGTCAGAATTTTTCTGATTTAGTTTATACAAAATCTACAGACCGACTATTACACAGAAAATCACTACTACTTCAGTCACCATTCAGGGCTATGGAACTACCGATAGGAGAGTCAAAAAGCCCCTGGCCCGATAACCCGAACCGTTCTTGGTTCGGAACATCTACCAGTCGGATCTTTGACAGGGAAAACGCAGAAATAAAACTGGTCGGTTTGTGTTTCAGGTAAGGATCTAAGTTTTTTCGGGTTAAGATCTGGGCCAACTTGCCAATTAGCCCGACAATGGACATGATTCTGAAGGGAGGCAAAAAAGGATAAACAGGTTCAAACTAAGAACGGCAATGCTGACTTCGCCGGAGCGATTAGCATCTGCCCCTAGTCGGCAGTCATCAACCATTAAAATATAAATAGGGGTGGTAAATTTACAGTGTAGAAAAGAGCCGGTAAATATGCACAAGATCCCATCGATGTTTAAGTCCCGAGTATTTGTATCAACAGCATTACATAGTATGGAACTTCTCTAATTCGTGTTCTTAAGGAAACACATTCTGTTAATCCATGAATCAACGAATCTGGTTGCTGATAAAAACAACATATATGAACTAAGTTTTAATCCCGTTATTGAGAAAATATTCATACAAGCGTATATAAAAGGTAACATATCAACTTCAAAAGACGAGTCGACCTTTAGAATCCGTCCCAAACATCCACTAATTCGGTCCGAGTTGCCTGCAAGTTCAGTAACAATTGTGCGGAGGATTGACTGTATTTTATGATAAAAGAAAGCGAGGATTTTATTTTCAGAGTCCAAAGTTAAACACGGGAAATTACATAGAAAGTGTTAACAAGATGGATTACAAAGAAGTTGATGGCCTAATCTTACCAACACTACCGCCCTCACACGGGTGAATAACACAAGGGGACAGAAAGAAAAACTAAAAAACAACAAGACAAGTGTCCTTTCCACATTTATTGTCTTCGTGAATCAATCGGGACAAGTTTGCTTCTTCATTCTTGACTTGCTATGGCGGATTTTGTGGTCGCAATTAAATTCCAAATATAAGCCACGCGCTGGGTTCATAACACATGCCCAATTCAGGTTTGTAGAAACAACCAAAATGGGCCATCAACAGCCAAACAAAGGTAAGAAGCTCTCCGCCTTTGCTCAGCACCTGCGCGTGTGCCTCTCCCCTAATGTGACTTGCTGCATATGTCAACAGCTCAACCCACACTCCACTCATCACCGTCCACTTCACTTCCCCAAGGCGTTCCATCTCGTGGGCCAAATCGATCCCCACCTTGAGTAGATCGTCGCTTTCAGTAAAATCGGGGGAACCTTGGTAATCCACAGTGCCTCCAAACAAATCACGGCAAAAGTCCTCTACATCTTGTTTGGGTTTGCTGATATTGTGAATCATCCCGAGCAACTTCATTGATGTGATTTGGGCAATGCCCGCCACAGCGGACACCACATTATGCTGATTAAACAAAAGATACAACATGTAATCGGAGAGGATCTTGCTGAATTCTCTTTCATCATTTCTTTTGGTGACTTTCTCTATGTTGTACCACATTTCAGTAGCAATATGCCACTGTAAAATAATGGCGTCGTAATTAGCCTCGGTGACATACTTTAAAAGATTGCTACAATCGATCTCCCCCGGTCTACTGTCAAGAAACAGAGCACCTCTAGATTCAACTATCTTCTTCACGTCCGTTAGAATATCCGTAGCTGAATTGGGCACCTCGGATTTACGTTTCACTTCATTAAAGATAAATATCCATAGCTTCTTTATAAAAGGATTCTTGGACACCTTCCACGTATTCGTAATCATAAATACTTTCTCTCCCAAGATCATATGATAATCGATTCGACACATTAGTGCCATTAGAGAACGGATTACCACATTAGCCCAAAGGTAACAACAGAAGATCTTCTCAGTGACATTAGAACAAGCAATGATCCCCCACCACTGATTTTGCCTAGGCATCTTTCTTGGACCATCACCCAAGGTCATAGAGAAAAGGTTGCAAGCATAGATGGACTCTGACCACCTTCGAAATATTATTGGTGTATCTAAGACCTCATAAATAACATTGGAGTTAGGCTCGGCTTTACATGTGCCAAATTGGGGCTTCCTCAGGTTATCCATGGTGGATACAAAATTGAGGAGAAATGAATGTAGTTTAGATGATGATGTTCTGTCGCACTTGATACTGGCAACAGTCCAATCGGAGAAGACGACCATGAACAGAGCTATCATATCAAGTGCAATCCCTCCGAGAAGAAGGGAATAAGTAACTTCCACATCGAGATCGGGGAGCTGATGTTTCTTCAAGCGATTGAACAGGATGAAAGCTATTGCAACATCAATGAAGGCTACGAAGCGGAAAATGTAGCTCCAAGTGGAATGTATTGTCAACGCTTTTGTGTATAGCATCTCGTATAAGAAATTAAGTTCAACCGATATCACCCTCAACGCATCCATCGCAGAAACTTTGTGGAAATATTTGCAACTCATTGCACGATGCTTAGATGAGTAGCTGAGATCTGTGAGGAAGACATCAAAGATATTAAGGAAGTGGCGACTATGCTTCACCACAATGCTCTCAGGAAGCTTTGCTTCTTCTCCTTCAGAATATCCACCTCCTAGAACATCGAGTTCTTCAACCAACCCAATTGGTGAATTATCGTTGACCTTGTGATGTGAGAACACCCGTACCTTGAACATCGGGAGGCTCGAGAGATAAAGTGCCAATGTCCTCTCCGCATTTTTAATGACCGCGGCAATAAACACCAGCATCGTTGGAATCATCAATGACTTGTCCTTGGGAAATATCCGTACAAAGACATAGACGGCAGCACTTACTTGGAAGATGAGACTGAGCAAGTGTCGTCGCCAAAGTGAACTGTCCTCCATTGAGAAGGCAGCTATGGTGTCTGGACCACCAAGATGTAACAAGAGAAATGAGGACCAAAATGCATGAAGTGCTTTTACATCAGCTACACTAGTGGACGAATTGCCTTGGTTGTAAGAGATGAGCCCGATTGCGAATGCAGCTACCCAGTCAGCCATTAAATAGGCCAACCACAAGAGGGAAATGATGCAATCGTTCGCTATTTTCTTTCTAAGAGGTGCAGATAGAATGAGAAAGATTTGAAGCAAGAGGCTTAGTATGACGAAACCTCGAACATTCCATTCGTTCCACATATCTGAAATGGAGCTAAATGCCATATTTTTGCTTAGTTTGAGTTCAATGGCTCCTCTCAAATATAATTGCTAAACCCATCCATTCTTATGTGCTTCACAAGAAGAAGAGACTTTCCCTTTCATTTCAAGAGGGACGGTATGAGCCAAAGCCGAATTGGAGTTAATATATAAGTGGGACGCTCGGAAAAGGCACGTCTGGCTCCCGCCAAAGCAAGTGAAGGAGTCTCTTTTCACATCTTTTTCTTTTATATATATAAATATATATATTATTTCTTGATCCAAAGAAAGAAAAGTTAGCTGATATAATTGGCGTAAAGCTGTCCTGTTTATGAAGAAGGCAACCTTGGATGCCATCTATGTCTGCGTAATTCATTCTATAGCCAAAGAAATGGAAAGAAAGAAAGAAACTTTCCCTTTCGTGGGGATGATGTAAGCCAAATTGAAATTAGTATAAGTGGGACACTCCAAAAAGGCATGTTTGTCTCCTGCCAAAGTAAGTGAAGGAATCTCTCTTCACCTTTTTCTTTATATTTTATTTCTCGATTGTTGATTTCTTCGACCTGAAGTAGTTCCCTTACTTGCTTTTCTATTTATTTAGCAAGATAACTGTCATAAAATAAAATTTTATGGAAAAAAACATAACTTTTGTAAGTTAAGATTGCATGAGCTCAATAAGTTTTGTCCATATGAAGGGCAAAACATCCTCTCTCTCTTTTTCTCTTTCCTCACCCTTTTGCCTTTTGTCCATATAGGACAAACTATTCTTTTTCTTCTTTTTTCTCACCTTTTGCCCTCTTTATGTATAGAATGGAAGTTTGCCGTGCATAAAATCAAGTAAAGATTATTCCTTACTGTTTTTTTACTCTATCTCATGCATATGGCAGAAGAAAAGTATCTTATGCCTAAATGATGCTTATTGTTTTGTGTTGGGTTGATGTTTTATCATCAAATCGATCCTAGCTCAATTCTATTTGCATATCCATCCATAACAACCTGAGTTCCAAAGTATGAAGCTTCAGTATCCATGATTAGTTTAGTGAAATGTTTGGTGATACCCCATCTAATAGGACACTTGATATTATTGATGAAGAAGACACTATCTAGCAAGCCATGTTGGGTTGAGTGTGCTTGCATCGGATAAATAGGGAGACCATAAAAAATAGAGAAAGGAGATAAATCACCACCTATTTAAGACATTTTCTTTTGGCCTCAGCATTTAATCAGAATCCAATTAATCCAATCACATATATCAATTTGGCATTAAGTTTTAGATATTAAATTGGACTTTTCGTAATACCATGCAATCTATTGGTATAGGTAGATTATGCAAAACAATCTAAGGGGAGTCAAAAAGCCCTTGGCCTGATAACCCGAACCGTTTTTGGTTCGGAACATCTACCAGTCGGATCTTTCAACGTCCTTTACAGGGAAAATGCAGAACTAAAACGGGTCGGTTTGTGTTTCGGGTAAGGATCTAAGCGTTTTTGGATTAAAATTTGAGCCAACTCGCCAATTAGCCCGAGAATGGACATGATTCTGAAGGGAGGAAAAAGAAGAGAAACAAGTTCAAACTAAGAACCGCGATGCTCACTTCGCCGGAGCGATAAGTACCTGCCCCTAGTCGGTAGTCATCAACTATTTAAATGTGAATAGGGGTAGTAGATTTACATCATCGAAAAGAGCCAGTAAGTTTGCACAGCATCCCACTGTCGTATGAGTCCCGAGTGTTTGTGTCAACAACATTACATAGTATGAAATTTCTCTAATTCATGTTCTTAAGGAAACACATTCTAATAATCCATGAACATGACAGACCTATGGCTACTAAAACGTAGGGCAGAAAAAATATGTGACACTGTTTGTTGTAACAAATAATGATAATTCTGAAAAAGCGATAACGACATTAATAATGACTAAGTCAATGAGTAAAAGAGGATACAAACTTGCACGATTACTATAAAATTGTAACAGCATTACATAGGAGGTGAGGCATGATTAACCGAATCTCTTTTAGATAATTAGCTCCTGTCAACAGTGCTAAGTAACTTTACAAACTATACCTCCCAAGATACAACACCTCGTACCCGTTTATATTAACACTATACGAACATGACTATATCGAACACTTCTCTTGCCAATAATGCTAAGTAATTTTACAAACTATGCCTCTCAAGATACAATACCTTGTACCCGTTTATATTAACACTATACGAACATGGCTATGTCGAACACTTCTCGAAATCAGCACACCTAATGGACTCCCTTCACAGGAGCGATTAGCTTCTGCCAACAGTGTTAAGTAACTTTACAAATTATGTCTTCCAATATACAACACCTCGAATTCGTTTAGGCGATTAGCTCCTGCCAATAGTGTTAAGTAATTTTACAAACTATGCCTCCCAAGATACAATACCACGTACCCGTTTATATTAACACTATACAAACATGATTATGTCGAACACTTCTCGAAATCAGCACACTTAATGAAATCCCTTCACAGGAGCACAAGAGACACGGCTTGAGACATGCTTTCTTTAAGAAGGTGAAAACTTATGCAGAAAACTGAAAATGACACGAACTAAAGAGTCACGTCGGTTATGCTCGCATTTGATGGGCCATTAATCCATAATTGCAACAATTAACCCATAATTATAACAATTGAGACATGATCCGAAGAGACATAACTGAAAAGACATGTTGAGGCATTTAACTCATAATTACAACGTGTCCGGACAGAGGCCAGAAGCGCTCTACCTCTGGTCAACACCTGCACATGTGCCTTTCCACTTCATTTCACGGAGACATTTCATCTCTGTTGACACCTAAATTTTGATTAATCATTTAGGGTTTTATTGCGTAAAATTTAGGGTTTAATTTCTAATCCCCAAACCAAAAATATTCTCATTAAAATCCATAGCATATAGACATTAGGTGTATTTGCATTAATAGGGCTTATTAGGGCATATTCGTGTATAAAAAGAAAAAAAATCAAATCAAAAATTCGCAAAATCACAAAAAAAAAAGAGAAAAGAAAAGAAAAGAAAAATCGCCGGGCCAGGTCCGCGGGCCCATTTCTTTTCCCCCTTTCTCCCTCTTCGCGTGGGCCGGCCCCCCTTGCCTCGGCCCGGCCCGCGTCTCTTCTTCTTCCCCCCTTCCCCCCAGTCAACGTTTCAGAGGTACGGGGGGGAAGACGAACAGAAAAGCAGAGGCAGAGGCCGGAACAGTGCAAAGGCGCGGAGGGACAGAGCGGATCGCCCGGCGCGATCTGCGGGTCGGATGTCCGGCCGGCCGCGGCAGGCTGGCGGTGACAGGGGCCATGCGCGCTTGCTGGCTGCCCGGCCGGCCTTAAAACCACAACGTAGCAAGAGGGAGGCGGGGGAGACAGAGAGCGCGAGAGAGAGATCTGAGAGAGAGAGAGAGAGGTCGAGCAGAGAGAGAGATTGAGCGAGCCAGAGGGCGAGTGGGGCGCTCCTTCGCCGGCGACCGCCACGCTCGAACCGCGACCGACGGTCCCTCCCCACGGTAGGCTCGGGTGTCGTTGGTTTTTCTCTTTTGCTCGAATCGAAGCCGATTTCCCGAGGATTTCGGTTCGGGGGCATGCGAGGCAACCGGACATAGTCCGATCTGTCAAAGATCCGCCACTCCCGAGCCGGATAGGAAGCGCAGCAACCCCTTTCCCCTTTCGGCTTCTTTCCCCTGTTTCCGTCTTCCCCTGTTTCCGGCTTGTTTTGCTTCAGCCTTGCCGTTTCTGTGTTGGACTCGCTGGCCGGGGATCGCCGCCGTCCGTCGGCGCGAGTTCCGGCCCGTGAGGCCTCGGGTTTGTTCCTGCTCGCCTCCGTGTTGTCACCCCGATCCATTTTAAGCCTTCATTGTGCCGGAAATCGTTCGTTTGTGGAATGCATGCCGACTACTCGATGATATGCCCGAACCAAATCCTTTTGTTTTGTGTGTTGGTTATGTTTGTTGTGGGTGTGTCGAGTGATCCCGGCGTACCGCCGGTGGCTGCGGCTGTCCGAGCGTGACCGCGGGAGGAGGCGGCCCATCCCCCGCCGGGACTCGACCGAGTGGCGCCCGTCCAGTCCCTCGTCGGGGCTCTGACGCCGTCAGTTGGCCACCTGTCACCATGTCGCCCCTCGTCGGGGCGACGATGGTGACGCGAGCCGAACGGCGACCGAGCGAGGTTCCGGTCGCCGCTCGGAAGCCCTAGCCGTGGAGGCTGGGGTTTGGAACGCCGGCGTCCCAGCCGGCGGTCGGCGAGTGGGCGAAGTCACGCCGGTGAGCCGAGTGGACGCACCGGTCGCGGCGGCTAGGGCGGCCGCGAGTCGGGTTGTCGGGTCAGGCGCTCGGGTGTGCCCAGTAGGGTTCTCGGGAGTCGGGTCGGCGGCCGCGAACCGGGTCGCTCAAACGGGTCGAAACCGGGTAGGGTTTCTCTCTCGGGTTATTGGGCTAGAGTAGGTATTAGGCTGGTATTTTGGGCTTTTGGGATTTTAATTTGTTGTTGGGCTTTAGGACTTTTATTCATTTAGAAAAATCGGGCTAGGCCCATTTCAAAGAGAAGAATTTATCTCACCGGGCTCAATATATGAGCCCGGTTCCGGTATGAACCCGGGCCGGCGAGCCCGGGTCAGTCCCGACCCGGGGTCTAATTCCCTTTTTTTTAAATTATTTTTTTATTATTATTATTTCGACAAAAAAATTTTTAAAAAAAAATTTCAAAAATTCTTCAAAAGATCAAAAACTGAAAATAAAAAATTTTTCTTCTGATTTTTTTTAAAATTAATTAATTAAAAATTTAAAAAATTTAAAAAATAAAAAACTTTTTTTAAAAAAAAAAATTTCTTCAAAAACCGAAAACAAAAAAATTTAATTTTTTTTAAAAAAAATTCGAAAATCAAAAAAATTGGAAGTTGGGTTTCCAATTTGCGTTTGATTGCACCTTGTTCGATTTGCATGCTTCGAATTGCAAGTTTAATTTAAATTTGCATGTAGTCAATTATGTATGTTGGGTTTAGATGTTAATTGTCGTTTCTATTGGCTTAGTTAGGAATGAACATTTTGAAATTCCCAATTAGCGTGAATATGTTAGGTGGTGTTTGAACAAGGTTAGGTACCGAAAGGGCACTAATTGGTCAGTTAGTGTAATCAAGTCCCCGTACCCATTGAGTCTCTGGTTCGTAGAAGTGAAGCATTCTCCCGTGCTCCACTTAGGTGTCTAATCAACCTACCAAAAATCGATTAGTGGCGACTCCTAATTGAAAATGATTTGCATGTTAATTTAAGTCGCGAATTGGTATGGGCTTGGGAGAGCTCGAGCTAGGTCTAACTTAGTAATCCATTAGCCAAACCCGTTAGGCGGCGGGGCCGGTTCGGGGAGGTCGCGACAATCTCTCGGTCCAAAAGAAATCCCTCGCCTAACAGAGATTGCGAATAGATGTTACAAATTTGTTTAATTAAATAAATAAAAAATACTTTAAAGTTTAACTAACTTTTTAGGAGCTATAAGTTTTTTAATATTGTCTTTTGTCCATTAAGTTGATGATACGTCTTTTCAATAGCTTTTAATTTTATGTTAGCAAATATTTTTCCATTAAAATGAGATTTTTAAGTCCGTTACTTGTTATTCGCTTAGTCAAATGCTATTTTTCAAATCATAAATAATACCAACATACATATTTTAATTTTTTTTTTAATAATTTCTTTATCCTAATGCTTAAATTTAAGTGAAATTTGTTAAGTGAAATTTATTCATTCAATAGAGGAAGCTCTATTTATTGTTTTTACTTTACATCTTACTTTGATTATAAATCAAATAGATGTTCTTGAGTTAATTATCAAATTTTGTTTTCAAAATAAGTTACATAAGTGGTCAAAACAGTATAATTTACATGATTTTGGGAGTATCCTTTATGATATTTTCTCTTTACCCGTTTAAACTCCATAAGAAATAATAGTTTGAGGTTGACAAATAAGCTAAAGCTCATCATTGTATGTGTATCTATATGTTTATCAATTTATTCGCATTTTATTTTACTGAAAGTTCAAAGAAAATGGTTTGTGTTAAATTAACAATTGCATGATTTCTACAGGATTCCAGACATGTCATCTCTAGTTGAAAAATATCATGTTGACGGGAAAATTACTCTTATAATACATGACCAAAAAAAAACCCACAAAACCAAAAACCCCAAAGATCGGTTCATATTCGGTTCAGGTGGCGATTTGGTTTGGTTCAGCTGTGCATCCTAATGGTTCAGTTTCCAAACCACACAAGGGTGTGAAAAATACTCAAACCGATCCGGACCGAAAATTTCAGGTCTTTTCGGTTCGGGTCTCATTCGGTTTGGGTGAAAGGTAAAGGAATTTGTGTCGTTTGGCGGTTCGGTTTGGCTCGGTTCGGATTTCAGGTTACTTTTTCTCTCTCTCGCGACAATCACCCCCATAATTCACAGGCAATTTTGATTCCTAAATGAAATCGGCAGAAGAAGCCCTGCGAAAAGCCCGATTCATTCGGGTCAAGCTACAGATTTCGGGCGGATCCAAGTCCATTAGCACTGACGCCACGCAGCTCTCCGGTATATCACCCAGCCTCGCCTCCGACGGAGCGTTTTCTCCGTCTGGGTCCGACGAAATCCCCGAGAAACTCACACCCATAAAACCCTAGAAATCGGGAGCTACCTCGAACTGGAGCCAAAACTTGAGCTGAAAAAGAAAATGGAGAGGAGACCGGGAGAGAGAGGATTCAGTCTCCGAACTTGAATCGGAAGGTGTAGATTCTCAAAGAGAGCGAGACCTTGATGTTCAAGCTCGAAACGTCCATTTCTTTTCGAAGAGAAGGGACTTGGAATGAATTTGTGACGGAGGGTGCTAATGGAAGAAGAAGAAGAAAGGAAAAAAGAAGAGGAGGAAACCCGAGCCGAGTTCATTTTTGGTTTGGATCAAAACATGCACACATCTCGTACGGTTCGGTTCGGCAAACCCTCGACATCCCTGCCGCACACCAATGACTTGGACTTTAACTATATCACTCTCTGGTAAATTGATCCTTTCCGGTAGTTTTAGCTTTAAAATGGTGAATTTGAGCAACTTTCTTGAGGATCATAAGAATACAATCACGTAATTCGCTAACAAACGATGCTTTAACATTAATATTGCACGCTTTAAGAATAATTAACTGGTTGTCTAATAAAAATAAACAAATCTGGTTGTTGATAAAAACAACATATGTGAAGTAAGTACAGTTACGATTATGGGGAGGATTTAGTATTTTATGATAAAGAAAGCGAGGATTTAATACTAGAAGTCCAAAGTTAAGCATAGAAAATTACATAGAAAGTGTAACAAGATGGATACAAAGAAGTTGATGGCCTAATTTTATCAATAGTAAGCCCTCACAGGTGTGAATAAGATAAGGGGACGAGAACCATATTTGGAAGGGCAAAGAGTAAGGCTAATGAACAACGGCAAGAGGGAGGATGTGGAATTGGACATGGTGATTTCGGAAGCTTGAAAAGGAAAGACAGGATTCATTTGGATGCCAAAAAAACAAGACAAGCATCCTTCTGACGTTTCTTGTTTCCGTGAATAAATCGGGACAAAAGCTTGCTTCTTCATTCTTGACTTGGTATGAGGATTTTTTGTGGTCGCAATTAATATCCCGGTCCGAAAGTCCTGACGGGTTCATAATGCATGCCCAATTGATCAGGTTTGTAGAAACAACGACCCAACTGAGCCATTAACAGCCAAACAAAGGTAAGAAGCTCTCCACCTTTGCTCGGCACCTGCACGTGTGCCTCTCCCTTGATATGAATCGCTGCATATGACAGCATCTCCACCCACACTCCGCTCATCGCCGTCCACTTCATTTCCCCGAAGCTTTCCATCTCGCGGGCCAACTCGATCCCCTCCTTGAGTGGGTCTCTCCATTTGTCGCTTTCGGTGTCACTGAGGAAATGCAAGTCCCCAGCCTTTTCAAAAAATCTATTGCATATCCACTCTACATTCCTTTCCTCATTTTGGAGATAGACCAATATCTTGACTGACATCTTTATTGATATGATTTGGGCAATGCCCGCCACGGCAGACACCACATTAGGTTGATTAAACAAAAGATACAACATGTAATCAGAGAGGATCTTGCTGAATTCTCTTTCATCATTTCTTTTGGTGGCTTTCTCTCTGTTGTACCACATTTCAGTAGCAATATGCCACTGTAAAATAGTGGCGTCGTAATTAGCCTTGGTGACATACTTTAAAAGATTGCCACGATCGATCTTCGATCTACTCTTAAGAAACAGAGCACCACTAGATTCAACTATCTTCTTCACGTCTTTTAGATTATTCACTTTCTCAGATTTACGTTTCACTTCCTTAAAGATAAAGATCCATAGCTTCTTCATAAAAGGATTCTTGGACACATTCTACGTATTCGCAATCATAAATCTTCTCTCTCCCGTGATAATTTTATAGATTATTATCGTTAGAAGAAAGATTGACATCACTGGAAGACAACAGATTGCTTTGATTGGACGACAGATTGCTGTCGTTTGAATATTGATTCCCTCAATAGCTAGAATGATCTTCACAGCCATACTGAGTAGAAAACTGCGGATATTAGAACAAGCAATGATGGCCCACGGCTGATTGTGCTTAGGCATCTTTCTTGGACTCTCATCCAAGCTCTCAGAGAAAAGGTTGCAGGTAGAGATGGACTCTGACCACCTTCGAAATATTAATGATGTATCAAAGACCTCGTAAGTAACATCGGCGTTAGGCTCGACTTTACATGTGGTGAATCGAGGCTTCCTCAGGTTATCCATGGCAGATACAAACTTGCGGAGAAATGAATGTAATTTAGATGATGTTGTGTTGTCCCATCCACTTGATACTAGCAACAGTCCAATCGGAGAAAACGAGCATGAATAGAGCTATCATATCAAGTGCAATCCCTCCGAAGAGAAGGGAATAAGTAATTTCCACATCGAGATCGGGGAGCTAATCCTTCTTCGAGCGATTGGACAGGATGAAAACTATCGCAACATCAATGAAGGCTATGAAGCGGAAAATGTAGCTCAGCTTGGAATGTATTGTCAACGCTTTTGTGTGGAGCATCTCGTAAAAGAAATTAAGTTTGACTAATATCACCCTCAACACATCCATTGCAGAAACTTTGTGGAAACATTCGCAACTCATTGCACGTTCTTCATATGAGTAGATGAGATCTGTGAGGAAGATATCAAAGATATTAAAGAAGTGGTGAGCATATTTCACCACAATGCTCTCGAGAAGCTTTGCTTTTTCTCCCTCAGAATATCCATTCCCTAGAACATTGAGTTCTTCAACCAACCTGATTTGTGAATCATCCGAATACTTGTGATGTGAGAGTACCCGTTCCTTGAACCTCGAGGGGCTCGAGAGATTAAATGTCAATGTCCTCTCCACATTTTTAATGACCGCGGCAAGAAACACCAGTATCGTTGGGATCACCAGTGACTTGTCGCTGGGAAATATCTGCACAAAGACATAGATGGTGGCACTTCCTTGGAAGATGAGACTGAGTAGGTGTCGTAGCCAAAGTGAACTGTCCTCTAGAGAGAAGGCAGCGATTGTGTTCAAACTACCAAGATGTAATAAGAGAAATGAGGTCCAAAATGCTTGAAGTGCTCTGGTTACTTTAGCTACATGAGTGGCCGAATTGCCTTGGTTGTGAGAGATGAACCCGATCGCGAATGCAACTACCCAGTCAACCATTAAATAGGCCAACCACAAGAGGGAAATGATGCAGTCGTTCGCTATTTTCTTTCTAAGAGATATGAATAGAATAAGAAAGACTTGAAGCAAGAGGCTTAGCATGACAAAGCCTTGGACGTTCCATTCGTTCCACAAATCCGAAATGGAGCTAAATGCCATATTTTTGCTTAGTTTGAGTTTAATGGTTCCTCTCTATTATAATTGTCAAACCCATCTATTCTTACGTGCTTCACAAGATAATGACAATGTTGATTCGACCAATCACAAAATTCCGCGGAAAAATATTGCTTTAGCCAAAGAAATGTAAAGAAAACAAGAAGAAGAGACTTTCCCTTTCATTTCATGGGGACACTCCAAAAAGGGCTGTCTATACTCCCGCCAAAGCAAGTGAAGGAATCTCTTTTCACCTTTCTTTCTTTTATATATTTTATTTCTCGATTGTTGATTTCTTCGACCTGAAGTAGTTCCCTTACTTTCTTTTCCTACAAGATAACTGTCAACAAATTATTATTTATAGGATAAACAAAAGTTTTGTAAGTTAAGATCGCATGAGCACAATAAGTTTTGTCCATATAAAGGTCAAAATATCCTCTATTTTTTCTTTTTCCTTTCCTTTTTGCCTCTTGTCCGTATAGGGCAAAATATTCTTTTTCTTCTTTTTTCTCACCATTTCTCTTTATGTATAGATTTATTATATATAAGATTGGAAGATTTTCCGTGAATAAAATCTAGTGAAGATTATTCCTTACTGTTTTTTTACACTACCTCATTCATATGGAAGAAGAAAAGTATCTTACGCATGAATGATACTTATTGTTTTGTGTTGGGTTGATGTTTATCGTCAAATTTATTATATATAAGATTGGAAGATTTGCCGTGAATAAAATCTAGAAAAGATTATTCCTTACTGTTCTTTTACACTACCTCATGCATATGGAAGAAGAAAAGTATCTTAGGCATATGAATGATACTTATTGTCGGGTCATGCATTAACAACCATAGAAATTGCATGAATGGTTATCGAATATTACTCCAAAAGTATCGACACGTGAAATTCTGAAAATTAGGACGCTTTATGAAAAGCTAAGGTATAATTTGCAAATCTTGTCGGGTCAATGAATGTTTTGTAGATCTTCCATTTATGTTCCACGTTTGGAGTAGATGCGGACCGGTTTCAAGTCTAGATTTTGTACGTTGTATTGCACCTTGTCTTATTCAATTTGTTGCCTTGAAATTAAGCAATTCAAATCATCTTCCTTAAAGCAACGAAAAGTTTTTCTACAGGCGCAAGCTGTGTTGAATATGATTTGGGTAGTTAGGGAATTATTGGAATTATGATTTGGTCATTTTTATGGTTAAAAAAATATAAAAGAAAAAGACAACTGAAGAAAAGAATGACTATTTATAGTAAATGGATTTACCTTTAAATTAGGGTTGAAAATTCAAATGCCGTTCTAATTTGAAATTCATTTCCATGCACGGTAAGGAAGGGATCGATAGAAATAAAAAATTGCTTTGGACAAGTTTCGTCAAATAGGAAATGGAATGATGAAATAGACGGTGCGCGTGTGCACACACATAGAGATATTGAATATATTACCTGTCTTTGTATATGACAATGGGATTAGGACAAGAAGAAATAGTTAGTTCATCTATTATGATCGTCTTATTCCACTATATATATATTGTTTTTCCACACGTAATAAAATACGAATATAGCTAATGATCCGACTCCAAGATTCTCATTCGTGAAATACAAACAGGATTAATTTTGGGGATTATTATTAGGATATTGGGCATTATTTGTTTGCCTTCTCAAGGCATTAGGTCAAGGAAAAAATTATACGATCCATCCCTCCACTTTCATGTCCTTTCTAATCACGTCCATGCAATTTTAGTTTATCTAATCAGGTTTTTCTACTTTCACGGATTTTCTAACAAGCCCAGCAACAAATCTAACCAAATTCAGTCGACATGGCCGTCATATGACACTAAAGTATAACGGGGATAAATTATGCAGATGCCCGCGTGGACGAGTGTGGCAAAAGTTAGCCAATAGAGAAACGTTGGGGTATGATGTGGGTAAAAATCAGTCAATGTGTACGCCCACCCGGACGGCCACATTGAAAAACTTTACTCAAGTTGCGCTACCTTGTCATCCGATGGCTACGTTGGCTGGATTTGGCTAATTTGGCATCGAAAATGGCTGAATTAGAAAAATCTGTGAAAGTAGAAAGACTTGATTACAAAAATTAAAAGTACGGATACTTGACTGAAAAAGGCGTGAAAGTATAGGGATAAAACATAAAATTAGTAGATGCTGCGTCTATATTAGATCAATGAGCTCAATATCTTATTTAATGCCTTGGTATGAATTAAATTAAGGAGATTCATTTTTTTTAGTTGTATGAGAGGAAATTGTCTAGTTTGAATTGAGAAGTCAATACCACAACTTTTGATGATGCGGATCAAGAAGATGGTTCATTTTGTTAACTATGACCATTATGATCATTGGGTGAGCAACCATTTATCTCCCATTAAATTAGGTTGGTTAGCCCTAAACTCCTACCTCTATGATTCTTGGGAAGTCTCTGATGTGATGCACGGCGCTATAGAAAGATGAAAAATGCGATAATACGATGCCGTATATTAGGAGAAATTTCGTTTGTTTTAATCAGAATGGTGGAAAGACGCGAGCCACAACTCTAATTATTAAAAACCTGATTATGTGGTTCATGAGGGTCCTCTTCACAAGCCCAAGTCCTACTTTTTCACATTTGCCAAAAGGAAGACAAAAAACAATGAGCGTAAATAACCAAAATAATACCTTCTTTCCTAGTCATAGTAAAGTACCACTTGAGCGTTCTCGGAAGCCCTTTGATGCCGTAGAATTGACTGGGAAACTTCAAGCAACTTGCGAGGATCAGGAGCCTCTGCAGAATTCAATCCATCTGCGTCGACCTTACAAGCATTGATGAGCATCCTATCCAAGACGCGTGCCTCTTTACGGATAAACTCCACCAGGCCAACCAAAATGCTCGAGCGGCGATCCCTAGGATCAAACCGAACAACATCGACCTGCCTCAGGTGCTGATCCAAGCATTCGAGTTTATTCTTCCTCTTTAAGGGTCCCAAGTATTTCTGTGTACCGTAGGCGAATGCCTCGAAGTCCATATCAAACTCGACCTGCACGGATGAGACCAAGAACAAGTGCTCGCGATCAGTCTAATACATAACAAAGATGAAAATTTTCATTAAGTAGACTGTTAAATCCATGAAACGCACGGGTTTTCAACTAGTAACTAGAACTTCTCACTGGGCGGGCTCAGGCCGGGCTGCTTGGGCTCAAACCCCTGAGGTACTACTGCCCAAGCCGAGCCAGGCCCGAACTTGTCGGCTTGAGCAAGTGGCCAAGCCTGCCCAATGGAAAAACATTGGCGGCCAGGGCCACACCACCATCGAGCCACCTTTTCATTTTTTTAAAAAAAAATTCTCAGCTAAATAATTTCAGGGCTTTGTGGTATTTTATTTTGTTACTTTACCTATGAGTTTCATACTGCTCTTCTCTACTGTGCAAAGAATTTGGGCTTATTTGATCCAATTAGTGTTTATAAGTATAAACTATCCAAGTAAAAATTATTAATAAAACACAATATGATTCCTTTCAATAAACATATGGGTGGACCAGTCGGCCTGGATTTTGTCCAGGCACTATACAGCCAAGCCCGGTGGGCCCGGCGGGCCGCCTGCCTATTGATCATGTCTAGTAGTAAGAATATTAAAGTTGAAGGTAGAACACGGAGAGAGAGAGAGAGAGAGAGAGAGAGAGAGAGAGAGAGAGAGAGAGAGAGAGAGAGAGAGAGAGAGAGAGAGAGAGACCTCTAATTGATCATAATAGCATTGGAAGAGATGAGACTCTAGATTGCATATAAAAATTTCCGCCTACAAACCAACCCTTTTTTTCACATTCAGAAAAAAAAAAATAGAAATGTGCTTGACATAAGTCGAGAGAATCAGCAGAAATGAAAGGCAGCAGTAAAGACAGTAATTACTTGATTGGAGGGGAACAAATCGGTCCCTCTATATGATGCTATGTTTCTGTAAAATTTCCAAGCATAAAGGTGCAGATACTACTGTATCTACTCAGAAAGAGCTAGTTTTTATAGGAATTGACCGACTTCCAGAATGGTTGAACCATCTTGATGACCAATCTCTCCACCTGCGGTGAACTTTCTATCATGTTCAATATACAATGACGTACCCATGATCGACAGCGAGTGTATAGTATAAGAGATTTGCAATTGGGAAGCAGAGGAGGCAAATCTCCCTCCTCCAAACGTGAAAGAACCTGAGCACATCCAATCCAAAAACATAAAAGAGGAAGAATTGTCAGAATTTTTCTCATTCAGTTCATACAAAACCTACAGAAACCATAATCCCATTACAGGATCTAATTTTCAAGAATAAACCAAGGTTCACACCACAAACAAAGCCAACCATTACAAAGCCATAAAGAGAAGGTATTGCCACCGCATCACGAAATCAGGACCTACTATCGCACAAAAAATCACTGCAACATATGTCACCATTTAGGGCTATGGAACAATCGATAGGGGTGTCAAAAAGCCCTTGGCCCGACCGATAACCCAAACCTTTTTTGGTTCAGAACATTTATCAGTTGGTTTTTCAATGTTTGGGACAGGGAAAACACAGAATTGAAATGGGTCCATCTGTGTTTTCGGTAAAGATCCGAGCCAACTTGCCAATGTGCCCGTGAACGGACATGATTCTGAAGAAAGGAAAAGAAGAAACAGATTCAGACTAAGAACCGACATGTTCGCTTTGCCAGAGCGATAAGCATCTGCCCCTAGTCGGCCGTCATCAACCATTGAATATAAAAAGGGGAGTACATTCAACATGATAGAAAAAAGCTAGTAAATTTGCTCAAGATCCCATTGTTGGCTAAGTCCTGAATATGTGGCAACAACATTACATAGTACGAAACTTGTCTAATTCATGTTCTTAAGCAAACAGATTCTAATAATCCATGAACATGACAGACCAGGGCTCCAGAGCTACCTAAGCATGTGCTTCGACATGTCCAGGCATCAGTCTGCTATCAGAGCTAATCATTTAACTAATCACCAAGTGTCACCATTTCTTAATAGCATAATAGTTGAGGTTCATCCACAGATATAAATGTGAAGTCGAATCTACCATCTTGACTAAGACTAAATTCAAGAGGCAAAACACGAGTAGTACCAAATCCCCACCTGAAGGTACCAACACCCAAATATAAATTTAGTGGCATTGCGCAGCTTATGAAGAATACTCCTCGCCAAACTTGCGCGGCCATTTGTAGTAATCAAACCGATCGTCGCGGTCGACCCTCATGGAGAAATTCAACTCGGCCTCGGTCACGGTGCCGGCCTCGGTCACGGAGCCGGCCTCGGCCAATCTCAACTCCATCTTGGGGAAGTTACCCCGCAGGCGCAGCGTCTACAAATGAGGAGCTGAAACCTCCAGCCGCGGGGAGCCTCTGTGGGACGACGGTTGTTGCCACCCGTCGATCACCAATTCTCTCATCCTCCTAGAGCGAAACTCGATTCGGGCCGCGCCGCCACAACGCTGCAGCTCGAGGGACTCGAGCGCGGGACTGCCCGCGAGAACCGCCCTCATCTCGTCGTCCGTCAATCGCGAGTACGCCATGGAGAGAACCCTCAGGGAGGCCCAATTGATGACGCCGCTCGATGACTCGAGCCCCACTCGGCCGCCGCACAGCCGGAGCTCCACCAGCGAAGGGCAATCGCGGATGGACCGCAGCACCGGGTAGCGCTTCTCGGAGCGCGGGAGCTCGAGGCGCAGGTCCTTGACGCGGCACGCGGTGGCGAACCAGAGCCAAGGACGCGAGCTTGGACTCCACCTTGGGAGGGAGGTGGGGGAGATCAAGGTGGAATTTTGCGATGTGGGTCGAGGAGCGGAGGACGAGGACGGCGTCGACGAAGGAGCAGAACGGGTCCGCCGCCGCCGCCCCGCCGGGGGAGGGAGAAGGCGAGGTTCGGGACGGCGTCGCAGAGGCTCGTGCGATCATCATCTTCTTGCTGCCGCTGCTCTACTTCTTCGCCATTGCCGTCGCCTGCGACGCCTAACGTTCGATGTCGTCTGCAATGCGGGAGCGAGAGAGCCTGAACATGCACTCGCCGCCATGGATTCCGTGAATTGACCTTCTTTGTTTTTTAATCTTTGCTTGTTTTTCTAAACGGGTATATGGAACGTATGAAATGCGTATGAACGGAGGCATAAAGACAATTTCCTATTCTGAATTGGAATTTGTGACATATTCAAAATCGAAAGGAATTAATAAATGCCACTTAAGACTTATGGAGTTTTGGATAGGATATCCCAAAAAAAAAATAGTGATTCCATTTCTACCGTTATTATGATATTACATATTCGAATCCGATTGGGTGCCACTTGCCTTGCCTTCGTTAGGAGAGGGGTGAACAGAGTAACGAAGAGTTGTACCGAAGACTTTTTATTCTATTAGCACACAATATAGTATGGTCCCGTGCTTTGGCTTAGTCACCATCTCTTAGACTGTGTTTGGTCGTCCGAATTTCTAAACAGGATAGGACTGGATAGAATAAAATAAGAAATCTTGGGATTTCTTCATATCCTATCCATTGTTTGGTGGACTACGGATTTAAAGTTGAATAGGATAATTTTTTTTTTCTATTTACGGGTCCGGAGGAGTTAGTGAATGAAAAAAAGTCGAGAAATTTTTTTGGTGAAAGTGCACAAGGTGTGGGGATGAAGATGACGGTAAGTGAAGTATAGCGTTTCTGGAAAAATAGGCATTAGAAATCCTATGCGGGTCTATGCCACCCTCTTCTCCGAATTTTTTTATCCGGCTTATATCTGACCTTATCCTATCCTGGATCACCATCAAACCCAGGATAAGATAAAACATATCTTATCCTGATTTTTATTCGGTTGACCAAGCACAACCTTAGAGCTTTGGTTAGGAGTTAAGTTAAATCGTGAGTGTGAACTTTTACTCGAGTATAAAATATGGCCTTTGTGATGTAAAATTTTCAAATTGTTTGGGTTAAATTTTGGAATTTAAGTGAAAGTTAGTTTTTTTTGTGAGGAAAGAAAAAGTACGAGCTAAAATGTTCACTCAAGGTAAATTTGGTACTTTTTTTTTTGGAATTTGGCCTTTATGTATAACAACACTAATATTCATTGTGATCCCCGAACTTTTGATCTGTTTGATGTGGTCTCTGAACTTTATTTCGATGAGTAATACTATCCTTAAACTTTTAATTTATTCAATGTGGTCCCTAGATTTTTTGTTTATGTTTAATCAAGTCCCTAAACTATAGAAAATGTGAATTAATGGAACGACAACATCAAATACTTTCATTGACTTAGGGATTTTATTGAATGATAACAAAAAATTTAGGAATTACATTATACATTGAGTTAAAGTTCGGAGACCACGTTCAACAAATTAAAAGTTGAGGACCACATTATATATTGAACCAAAATTCAAGGACTATTTGTGATAGTTTCCATTTAAACATTAAATCGCTCATATTGAAATATTAAAATTTTTAGAATAATTGACGGTGATATCATTAAATTTTACATGTAGATTCATAATTTCTTTCATAATTTTTTTATTTACTAGGAAAAGAAAATATTGCTCACCGGTGTATGGCTGAAAAGGAACTAAAAAAATTTGAAAGGAGAAAAAATATCTAATTGCCAATTGTTCAAGCACTACTTACCATATGTTTTGACAGAATAAAGGGACAAATAACTGCTATAATTAGTCGATAATATCTACTTTCCTCCTCCATGACTTAGTTTCCATCTACGGCGGAACCTACCCCACGAAAACGATCCTTTCTTCGAGATATTTCCTAATCAGTCAGTTCATAATTTATTGTCAATTAACAATCAATATTTCCTTTCGATAAAAAAAAAAAAGAAACAGTCAATATTTCCTAATTAAGGATCCGTTCATTTTCGTTTTGCGAAAAATAAGTGATTTGGAAAACAATTTTCAAAAAATAATCGTTTTTATCACTTACAGAAAAAAATGAATGAAAAATTTTTTCATCGCCTACAAAAATAGTTAGGTATAGATTGTTATCGATGATGAAAATATTTTGTGTTAATTAGTTTTTTTAAACGATTTAAGCGATCATTTTTATTCATTTTTGGTGAAACGAACGCATCCTAAGGATAAAAATATGGAGACCATAAAAAATAGAGAAAAGGAGATAAAATCACTACCTATTTAAGACATTTTCTTTTGGCCTTAGCATTCAATCACTACAAAAAAAACATGTTTTTTCCGACAAAATTTCCAACGAAAAATTTAGAAAAATTCGTTGGAAAACGAATTTCCAACGAATTTTCCAACGAAAAAAAATTCGTTGGTAATAAGTCGTCGCAAATTTTTCCAACGAAAAATTTCAATTTTTGTTGGAAATTTGCGACGAATTTTTTTTCGTTGGAAAATTCGTTGGAAAACTTGTGGCTAAATTCGTTGGAAACGAATTTTTTTTCCAACGAATTTTTTTTTCGTTGGAAACTACAAATTTTTTTTTGTGGAAAAATCGTGGAAATTTTTTTTCCATAAAAAAAAAATTTTGATGGAAAAATCGTGGAAAATTTTTATCCACCGAAATTTTTTTTTTTGGTCGAAAAATCGCCCTCGCCGCCGGCGAGGGCCAGCCTCGTCGCCGGCGAGGGCCGAGCTCGCCCAGATTTGGGCGAGCTGGAGCTCGCCGGCCATGGCGAGCTCGGCCCTCGCCATGGCCGGCGAGGGCCAGCCTCGTCGCCGTCGAGGGCCGAGCTCGCCCAGATCTGGGCGAGCTCGAGCTCGTCGCCGGCGAGGGCTCGAGGTCGCCCAGATCTGGGCGAGCTCGAGCTCGCCCAGAACGCTGGGCTCGGCAGTGCTGGTGCGGAGGAGCTCGGCGCTGCCGAGCCAGACGGCGGCGATGCGGTCGTACTGGTCGCCGCGGGAGGAGGCGGAGAGCTCAAGGGCGACGGCGGACCACGGCGGGGAGGGGCAGGGCGGCGGGGGCGGGGAGTAGGCGGCGGAGAAGGGAGGGGAGCCGATGGTGTGGGCGACGATGCAGTGGGCGCAGGTGGCGGGGAGGAGGGAGGAGCGGAGGGGGCGGGTGAGCTCGATGTACTGCTGCGGGGAGCGGCCGGAGAGAGAGGGCCGCTTCTGGAAGCGGTCGAGGAAGGAGGCGGCGGCGAGGAGGAGGAGGAGGACGGCGGCGGTGGGCGGCTGCATCGTCGAAGAAAATAAGAAGAGGGGGTGGAGGGTGAAGGGGGGTGAGAGAGAGAGAATGGGGGCGTGCGGGTGGAGTGTGAGAGAGGGGGTGGAGGGTGAAGGGGGGTGAGGAAGAAGAAATTGAGAGTTTAAATTCGGGTTTCTTTAAATTCGTTGGAAAATTCGTTGGAAATTTCCAACGAATTTTTTTTCGTTGGAAATTTCCAACGACTTTTCCAACGAATTTTCCAACGAAAATTGTACACACTAAAATAATTGCCCGGAATATTGAAATTCGTTGGAAATTTCCAACGAATTTTCCAACGAATATAAAAAATGCATAACAATACCGAATTTTTTTGAATTCGTTGGAAAATTTGTTGGAAATTACCAACGAAAAAAAATTCGTTGGAAATTTCCAACGAAAAAAAATTCGTTGGAAATTTCCAACGAATTTTCCAACGAAAATTGTACACACTAAAATAATTGCCCGGAATATTGAAATTCGTTGGAAATTTCGTTGGAAATTTCCAACGAATTTTCCAACGAATATAAAAAATGCATAACAATACCGGATTTTTTTGAATTCGTTGGAAAATTCGTTGGAAATTTCCAACGAAAAAAATTCGTTGGAAATTTCCAACGAATTTTCCAACGAAAATTGTACACACTAAAATAATTGCCCGGAACATTGAAATTCGTTGGAAAATTCGTTGGAAATTTCCAACGAATTTGCCAACGAATATAAAAAATGCATAACAATACCGGATGTTTTTGAATTCGTTGGAAAATTCGTTGGAAATTTCCAACGAATTTTCCAACGAAAATTGTACACTAAAATAATTTCCCGGAATATTGAAATTCGTTGGAAAATTCGTTGGAAATTTCCAACGAATTTGCCAACGAATATAAAAAATGCCGAACAATACCGGGTTTTTTTGAATTCATTGGAAATTTCCAACGAAAAAAAATTCGTTGGAAATTTCCAACGAATTTTCCAAGGAAAAAGTTTTCGTTGGAAATTTCCAACGAATTTTGCCACGAAAAATTGTTCGTTGGAAATTTCCAACGAATTTTACTTTTCGTTGGAAAATTTGTCGCAAATTTTCCAACAAAAAAATTTTCGTCGCAAATTTTCGTGGCAAAAATCCAGTTTTTTTGTAGTGAATCAGAATCCAGTTAATCCAACCTCATATGTCAATTTGGCATTAAGTTTTAGATATTAAATTAGACTTTCCGTAATACCAGGTAATATCATTAAGATATTTGCAATTGGGAAGCAGAGGAAGCCAATCTCCCTCCTCCAAAGGTGACAGAACCTGAGCATATCGAACCCAAAAACAAAAAAAGAGAGGAAGAAGCGTCAGAATTTTTCTCATTTAGTTTATACAAAATCTACAGACCGACTATTACGCAGAAAATCACTACTACTTCTGTCACCATTCAGGGCTATGGAACTACTGATAGGTAGGGGTGTGCAAAAGAATCGGGATCCGCCTGGACCGCCCGGGACCGCCTGGAATCAGATCGGAACCGGTGGTTCCCAAGGAAATCGGTCCGATTCCCGGTTCCAATTTTTTTGGAACCGGTGGGTACCGGTCCAGTTCCCGGTTCTCAGTGTGGAACCGCCTATCCGGACAGGACTGGTAATATAATAATAATATATTTTATTTTTTTAATTTTTAACTAAAAAAATCTAACCAAAAAAAATTAAAAAAAAAGAAAAAAAAATTGTTATCATGTCTAAAGGTCTTGTGTAATTGGGATAAGCTTGGTCATTTTTTCCAATAATTGATAGGTACCTACTTGATTTATAGATGATGTGGTTAATATAACCGATCATAGTGTATGAATTGTATGGAAAGTTATGTTATTTTCTTTTTGTTCTGTTGATCCGATGTTGGTCCACAGTTTTTTTTTTATTTGTCTAGGAAAACTTGTTGGGACCAGTTCCATAGACCCATTCGGGAACCGGACCGGACAGGTGGTCCGGTTCTCAGGTGAATCCATGGAACTGATGGGTGGGTTTCGATTCCAATTTTTGGAACCGGTCCTGTAGCGGGCGGTCCACGGTTCTGGGGCGAGAACCGCCCACCAGGACCATGCACACCCCTACTGATAGGAGAGTCAAAAAGCCTTAGGCCCGATAACCCGAACTGTTCTTGGTTCGGAACATCCACCAGTCGGATCTTTGACAGGGAAAACGCAGAACTAAAACTGGTCCGTTTGTGTTTCAGGTGAGGATCTAAGTTTTTTCGGGTTAAGATCTGGGCCAACTTGCCAATTTGCCCGAGAACGGACATGATTCTGAAGGGAGGAAAAAAAGATAAAACAGGTTCAAACTAAGAACGGCAATGCTCACTTCGCCGGAGCGATAAGCATCTGCCCCTAGTCGGCAGTCATCAACCATTAAAATATAAACAGGGGAAGTAAATTTACATCGTAGAAAAGAGCCGGTAAATATGCACAAGATCCCGTCGATGTTTAAGTCCCGAGTATTTGTATCAACAGCATTACATAGCATGGAACTTCTCTAATTCGTGTTCTTAAGGAAACACATTCTGTTAATCCATGAATCAACGAATCTGGTTGCTAATAAAAGCAACATATATGAACTTAAGTTTTAATCCCGTTATTGAGACAATATTCATGCAAGCGTATATAAAAGGTAACATATCAACTTCAAAAGACAAGTCGACCTTTAGAATCCGTCCCAAACATCCACTAATTCGGTCCGTGTTGCCTGCAAGTTCAGTAACAATCGTGCGGAGGATTGACTGTATTTTATGATAAAAGAAAGCGAGGATTTTGTTCTCAGAGTCCAAAGTTAAACACGGTAAATTACATAAAAAGTGTTAACAAGATGGATTACAAAGAAGTTGATGGCCTAATCTTACCAAGACTACTGCCCTCACACGGGTGAATAACACAAGGGGACAGAAAGAAAAAATAAAAAACAACAAGACAAGCGTCCTTTCCACGTTTATTGTCTTCGTGAATCAATCGGGACAAGTTTGCTTCTTCATTCTTGACTTGGCATGGCGGATTTTGTGGCCGCAATTAAAATCCCAAACTATGCGCCGCGCTGGGTTCATAACACATACCCAATTCAGGTTTGTAGAAACAACCAAAATGAGCCATCAACAGCCAGACAAAGGTAAGAAGCTCTCCGCCTTTGCTCAGCACCTGCACGTGTGCCTCTCCCCTAATGTGACTTGCTGCATATGTCAACAGCTCAACCCACACTCCACTCATCACCGACCACTTCATTTCCCCGAGGTGTCCGATCTCGCGGGCCAACTTGATCCCCTCCTTGAGTAGAGCGTCACTTTTAGTAGAATCGGGGAAACGGTCCTCCTTAGCATCTTCAAACAAATAACGGCATATGCCCTCTACATCTCTTTGGGATCGCCCGATATTGTAAATTGTCCCGCACAACTGCCTTGATGTGAATTGGGCAATGCCTGCCACAGCAGACACCACATTAGGCTGATTAAATAAAAGATACAGCATGTAATCGGAGAGGATCTTGCTGAATTCTCTTTTGTCAGTTTCTTTGGTGACTTTCTCTATATTGTACCACATTTCAGTAGCAATATGCCACTGTAAAATAGTGGCGTCATAATTAGTCTCGGTGACATACTTTAAAAGATTGCTACAATCGATCTCTCTCGGTCTACTGTCGAGAAACAGAGCACCTCTAGATTCAATTATCTTCTTCACATCCGTTAGAATATCCGTAGCTGAATTGGCCACCTCGGATTTACGTTTCACTTCATTAAAGATAAATATCCATAGCTCCTTTATAAAAGGATTCTTGGACACCTTCCACGTATTCGTAATCATAAATGCTGTCTCTCCCAACATCATATAAAAATTGATTCGACACATTACTACCATTAGAGCACGGATTACCGCGTTAGCCCAAAAGTAACAACAGAAGATCTTCTCAGTGATATTAGAACAAGCAATGATCCCCCACCACTGATTTTGCCTAGGCATCTTTCTTGGATCCTCATGCAAGGCCAAAGAGAAAAGGTTGCAAGCATAGATGGACTCTGCCCACCTTCGAAATATTAATGGTGTATCTAAGACCTTGTAAATAACATTGGAGTTAGGCTCGGCATTACATGTGCCGAATTGGGGCTTCCTTAGGTTATCCGTGGTGGATACAAACATGAGGAGAAATGAATGTAGTTTAGATGATGATGTTGTGTCAGACTTGATATTGGCAACAGTCCAATCGGAGAAGATGACCATGAAAAGAGCTATCATATCAAGTGCAATCCCTCCGAGAAGAAGGGAATAAGTAATTTCCACATCGAGATCGGGGAGCTGATGCTTCTTCAAGCGATTGAACAGGATGAAAGCTATTGCAACATCAATGAAGGCTACGAAGCGGAAAATGTAGCTCTGACTGGAATATATCGTCAACGCTTTTGTGTATAGCATCTCGTAAAAGAAATTAAGTTCGACCGATATCACCCTCAATGCATCCATTGCAGAAACTTTGTGGAAATATTCACAACTCTTTTCACGATGCTTATATGAGTAGATGAGATCTATGACGAAGACATCAAAGATATTAAGGAAGTGGCGAGCATGCTTCACCACAATGCTTTCAGGAAGCTTTGCTTCTTCTCCTTCAGAATATTCATCTCCTAGAAGACTGAGTTCGTCAACCAACTCCAACTCTCTTGGTTTATCCATGAGCTTGTGACGTGAGAGCACCCATAACTTGAACCCTGGGAGGCTCGAGAGATAAAGTGCCAATGTCCTCTCCGCATTTTTAATGACCGCGGCAATAAACACCAGCATCGTTGGAATCATCAGTGACTTGCTGTTGGGAAATATCTGTACAAAGACATAGATGGCAGCACTTACTTGGAAGATGAGACTAAGCAAGTGTCGTTGCCAAAGCGAACTGTCCTCCAGTTGGAAGGCAGCTATGGTGTCTGGACCACCAAGATGTAACAAGAGAAATGAGGCCCAAAATGCTTGAAGTGCTCTGTTTACTTCAGTTACATGAGTGGCCGAATTGCATTGGTTGTGAGAGATGAGCCCGATCGCGAATGCAGCTACCCAGTCAGCCATTAAATAGGCCAACCACAAGAGGGAAATGATGCAGTCGTTCGCTATTTTCTTTCTAAGAGGTGCAAATAGAATAAGAAAGACTTGAAGCAAGAGGCTTAACATGACAAAACCTCGGACGTTCCATTCGCTCCACAAATCCGAAGTGAAGCTAAATGCCATATTTTTGCTTAGTTTGAGTTCAACGGTTCCTCTCTTTTGTAGTTGTCAAACCCATCCATTCTTATATGCTTCACAAGATAATGACAATGTTGATTCGACCAATGACAAAATTCCACGGAAAAATATTGCTTTAGCCAAAGAAATGTAAAGAAAACAAGAAGAAGAGACTTTCCCTTTCATTTCATGGGGACACTCCAAAAAGGGCTCTCTTCTCTCCCGCCAAAGCAAGCGAAGGAATCTCTTTTCACCTTTCTTTCTTATATATATTTTATTTCTCGATTGTTGATTTCTTCGACCTGAAGTAGTTCCCTTACTTTCTTTTCCTTTTTATCTAGACAAGATAACTGTCAACAAATTATAATTTATAGGATAAACATAAGTTTTGGAAGTTAAGATCGCATGAGCTCAATAAGTTTTGTCCATATAAAGGTCAAAATATCCTCTATTTTTTTCTTTTTCCTTTAGTTTTTGCCTTTTGTCCGTTTAGGGCAAAATATTCTTTTTCTTCTTTTTTCTCACCATTTCTCTTTATGTATAGATTTATTATATATAAGATTGGAAGGTTTGCCGTGAATAAAATCTAGTAAAGATTATTCCTTACTGTTCTTTTACACTACCTCATGCATATGGAAGAAGAAAAGTATCTTACGCATGAATGATACTTATTGTTTTGTGTTGGGTTGATGTTTATCGTCAAATTGATCTTATCTCAATTCTATTTGCAAATCCATCTATAACTACCAAATTCCGAACTATGAAGTTTCATTATCTAAGACTAATTTAACGATATTTTTGGTGGTACCCCATCTAACAAGACATTTGATATTATTGATGAAGAAGACACTATCTAGCAATTCATCTCAAGTTGAGTGTGCGAGCATAGGATAAGTACGTTATCTCCTTATCAGGAAATTATCCTCTTAAGCCAACTTTAAATTGAGAACCTCACCAGCCAAATTTATAGTTATCTTTTGGTTTAGTCCAGAAGAGGTAATCACATCAGTTGCCTCTCCTCGCCCTTTCAAGTATTAAAAACTTGGCAATTAAGATGGGTCAAATTTGTAATTATAGTTAGGTAACTCTCTTTGATATATGTAGCGATTTTACATCAATTCTAGATAGATCAACCTAGTCGAAGAACTCAATTGTTCTGTCAAATATCAGATAAACTTTCAAATCAAGAACTAACAAAATCATGTAATATAGAATGAATTGGCCAAATAGGCACTAGTTTGGTGAACATATGATGGAGTCATATTTGGATCCCGGTGTTTCGCACTCAAAATAATATTAGGACTGTGCTCACCAGTTTATATGTGGAGTCTTGTGCAATACTATATAATTAGTACACATGTATAGGCGGCTTGCATGCATTCATAATCATATATAGAGCCGAAAACCTAGAAATCCATGTTATTTGACAAATCATATATTTTTTTATTTGAAAAAATCATATATATTTGCAGATGAATGGATCGAAATTGATCAAGATTAATTCCTTGTTTGCGAAACCATATAAAAAACCAAGTTATTCAACTCAAAGAGCACAAGGATCAATTAGACAAAAAGTAAAGTTCACGGCCCAAATTGAACATTGACTAAGATTTTCAGGATTAAATTTTGGTATTGTCTCTTCTTATTGTTTATGCTAGAAATATAAAACTAATTTATGAAACCAAGTCGTAAACGATGTGATATATCTTTATTTAATATTTAAACATGACTCACTTATTCAAGTAGCTAATGGAAGCTTATTGCATCATTTTTGCTATAAATCAATTTATCATTTGGTTTTCACTTTTGTAAAGTGGTGCTTATATTGATCTTAGATTGGGTCCTTTTCTTCTGGTAAAACACCAAAAACATAACTTAACGTTCGCCCAATGACTACTTGCAACCTCTATCTATGCAACGATCATTCAAGCAAAACCTTACGTTGAAAAGACTAATCGCCACTCCTTTTAAATTCATTTTAGCATGTTGCATAGGGCTTAAGCGGTTGAGTGTTTAGTGGTACTCAGTATTTGGGTGGTTAACATTGGATTTGTATATTTTCATGGATAACTGATAAGAAGTTCTTAATGAAAATCGATTTTTTTTTCCAACAGTCACTAGCATATCTAAAATAAATTTTATTTTTGACATTTTTCTTAATTTAAATCTTGTAGTTTACATATTTTAAACCTTTTTTAAAACCAAAACTCCTGAAACTTTCATTGTACTTAACTGTTAACACATACACGCATATCTTTTTTTTTCTAATAATTTCAAAATTTTAAATAATTTTTTTTAATTTTCTGGAAAATTTTAAAAAAACACTTTTTGCTTTTATTTAGATCTAAACAAACATGCATGCCCTTAAAACTGAGTTGATAAATGTTCAAACAGAATCGATATGCTATAGTTCACCTTTTGGTGACATGCTCGTAAGTTCACTTTGGGGCAATAAGTTTCACGATTGTGTATATTGAGCAAGGCCATAAGTCTATCGATTTCGCTTTATGTTGATAAATTGTTTATCAACGTCGACATTACGACTTGGTGATTATAAAGGATCCATAGGTATCTATATCACATTGGTTATTGTGAATATGGATTAGAAGATGCCATTAAAATAACTTCAGTAACTATCCAAAAGTTAGGTAAATTCCATTAATATGATGACAATCTTTGGAATGTGTATATTTAGATTGATGGTAAGTTCTTAATCAATACTGACTATTATTAATATGTCGCGGTAAACTATGCCCTTCAAATTTTTAGGTTATCTTTCTCACCATTAAAGTTGATTGGATGGAGCATGATTCACTAAAATCTAACAGAGATTATGCACAGACGAAGGAATATTACTAGTTTGGACCCGGGGCGACACTTTTGATTATGTGGGTCGACACAAATCCAATGCCTAGGATCGCATTGAGTCTATGGCCCGGGTCTAGGCAAGCATTCCCTATATGGAGAGTCTGTTTTTAGGGATCACGGCTAGTAGAATTCTGCTAATACTAGTTGCAATCATGACACAGTTGCAAAAGGAAAACCTCGCGGTCGATGGACTAAAGCAATCCGATCCAAAGAAAGAAAAGCTAGCCGATACAAATGGCGTAATGCTTCCTGTTTATGAAGAAGGCGAATTGCATTTAAGCATCAACCTTGGATGCCATCTATGTCTGCATAATTCATTCTATAGCAACAAAAAAATTGAAAGAAAAAAAGAAAGAAACTTTCACTTTCATGGGGAGAAACTTTCACTTTCATGGGGATGATAACTGTCATGAAATTATATTAAAACAAAGTAGTTTCCTTACTTTCTTTTCTTTTTATCTAGACAAGATAACTGTCATCAAATTTAAATTTATAGGGAAAACATAACTTTTGTAAGTTAAGATTGCATGAGCTCAATAAGTTTTGTCCATATAAAGGGCTAAATATTTTTTTTTAACTCTTTCCTCACCCATTTGCTTTTTGTCCATATAGGGAAAAATATTATTTTTCTTCGTTTTTCTGACCTTTTTCCCTCTTAATGTAAAGATTTATTATATATAAGAATGGAAGATTTGCTATGCATAAAATCTAGTAAAGATTATTCCTTACCGTTTATTTATTCTCACTCTTTATGTAAAGATTTATTATATATAAGAATGGAAGATTTGCTGTGCATAAAATCTAGTAAAGATTATTCCTTACCGTTTATTTATTCTCATGCATATGGTCGACGAAAAGTATCTTATGCATATGGTAGAAGAAAAGAATTTTACACGTGAATGATGCTTATTGATTTTGTTGGATTAATGTTTTATCATTAAATTGATCCTATCTCAATCCTATTTGCACATCCATCTATAATTACTTGAGTTTCAAACTATGAAACTTCGGTATCCATGATTAGTTGAGTGAAATATTTGGCGATACCCATCGAACAAGACTCTTGATATTATTGATGAAGAAGGTTGAGTGTGTTTGCATAGGATAAGTAGGTTATCTCGATATCCTCTTAAACCAACTTAAATTTGAGAACCCAACTGGCCAATTTATAATTATGCAATGGTTACGTTCAAAAGAGGCAATCACGTTAGTTGTCTTCAAGTATGCAAAACTATATAAGATGGTTCAAATTAAAATTATAGATAGGTCACTATTTGATATATGCAGTGATTTTTCATCAATTCAAGATAGGTCAACCTAGTCGAAGAACTCAATAATTCTGTTAGATATCAGATAAACGTTCGAATCGAGAATTAACCAAATCATGTAATATAGAACGAATTGACTGAATAGGATCAACAAAATCTATTTAAAATTGCCAAAAATAGAATATACTAGTGCTACTTGCAATCATGATACAGTTGCAAAACGAAAACCCTTGTGGTCGATGGAGTAAAGCAACCTGATCCAAAGAAAGAAAAGTTAGCTGATACAATTGGCGCAATGCTGTCCTGTTTATGAAGGAGGTGAATTGCATTTCAGCATCAACCTTGGATGCCATCTATATCTGCATAATTCATTCCATTGCAAAAGCTCATGGGATAATATTTGATATCATGTCTGTTAGAATATACTAAGTCATTTTTTGCGCTCACGACCAGGAAGAGTCGGATTAGATTATTTAACTAATCGAGTGAAATTACACCACCTGAAAATTTACATGTCCTCGATTGAAAATTGCACCTTTGGTTTGTAAGAAATAGCTATTGCATTTCAAAACTATGGCCTAACCGAGCAATTATTCGTTGTCGGGTGAAAAGTATAGGAGGAATGACAAATTAGTCGCTTCTGTACGTTTTAGTAGGTTCGAATTGCTCAATGGTGTGGGGATGCTTTTACACATTTGTGTCTTTAAAGATGAACACAAAATCCTGATATTCCTGAATTTACGGCCGGTCAATAAGAAAAAGCACCATCCCTTGTGTAAACTCCCAATCTGTCATTTTCCCTTAAAGAAGCACTACTTGCTAGGTTTCTTAAATAGAATCATCAGTGCGAAACTGATTATTTACCATCAGTACAGGCAGACACATGCAGGGCTTGCTGTGAGGAACGAAATTCCATCAATTCTCAAGCATTGGTCATGAAGATACACAATCTTGTAAATTTTATTCAAACAAACACAAGTAGAAATGCCGCGAGAATGGTAAATAAGACAGTTGATGCGGATGAAAAATCTAATCTCAGGATTCAGCGGAGATGCTCTCCACCTTCGCTTGGTATTTGCACAGGTGCCTCTCCCTTACTGCACATGACAACATCTCAACCCGCGCTTCGCTCATCGATCTTTTGGGCCAAATCAATCCCCTTGTCGACCGGGGCTCTCCAATAGTAGATTATGGAATCAGGGGGCCAGTACTTAGCATCCTCAAACAATCTCTTGCATAGCCCCTTCTACATTCATTTTGGCATCATGGAGTGGAGAGCCACTTCTTGAGCAACGTCTCCGCTGATGTGATTTTGACAATGCCAGCTACAGCAGGCACCCCGTTAGGCTGATTAAGTAAAACACAAAACATGTAGCCCGAGAGGATCTTGCTAAATTAACTTTCGTTATTTCTGGCTGTGGGGCTCATAAATTGTCTTTGTTGTATTAGATTTTAGTCGCAACATGCCACATTATAATGCTGGAGTCGTAATTAGTCAATGGCATATTCTAAAAGCTCGTCGCAATCGATCAATCCAATCTATTCTCAAGAGACAGATCACCTCCAGCCTCAAAAATGTTCTTGACCGTTGTCAAGTCATTCGGGTCCTTGTATGTACGTCTCCCTTCCTTGGATCATAGCCTCCGGCGATTGTCTCTCCAGCTTGATGGAAACAAGAGATGATCTGCTCAGCCACATACGGAATGGAAAACTACAGATATTAGGAAAAGAGATGATTGCCCCAATGCCGATCGCGCTTATGCATCTTTCTCAGACTCTTCCCAAAGCTCTCGGAGTCCCATAACTATAGATAGGCTAAGGTGTCAAAAAAGGTTGCAAGCAAAAATGGATTTCGAGCAACTTGGAAAAATTAATGTTGTATCTAAGGGGTTTTCACTTTTTTAACGTACGAGCGAAAATTTTTCTGATTGATCATAATTAACAATAACACAACTTTTGATAAGGTGTTTACAATGCGGATCAAGAAGATGGGCTTGTTTGTTAACTATGACCCTATTTATCGATATTTGTTAACTGCATTGCAAATGCGCAAACAATGTTTTGGAGATACACGAATTGGGTTTTTGCTTCCGCTGTGATTTTTATTTACTTTTAGTCTTTTACCTATGCATGTTTCCGCACAAAATCCCAACAATAACTATCTGACGAAGGCCTATATGAAGTAATTCGAGTGTTAGAGAAAGACGAACTCATTGGCTGTTCGATGGAATGGATGACGGCATAGCAGATGTAGTGTCGCCCCTGCACGGCCCTGAGGTGACAACCGAAGTTGATAGAGGATCGACGTCTACCATCGGGCAATGAAGGGAACCCATTTTCTCTTCCAATGGAAAGTGAAGGCTCTGGGCCGGGAAAAATGCTGATTTGGATTTTCTTAGTTATCTTAGATAGCAACATGCACAAATATTTTTCGAGAAAATTGTCCAAAAAATCTTAAATCTATTACATTTGTGCCAATTCAGTTCTAAACATTCCAATTTGATCAACTAAGTCCTAAACCTTTTATACTTCTTGCCAATTGAGTCCATCTGGCTAATTTTGACCGGAAAGCACTGACGTGGACACCGACTAGCCTACATGGTGCTGATGTGGACAATTTTAATAATATTTTAATATTTTTTGATTTTTTTTCTATTCTTTTTTCCTACTTTTCTCTCTCCTCCGGTAGGCCATGTAGGCTGGTCGACATTCACGTCAGCAATTTCTAATCAAAATTAGCTGGATGGATTAAATTAACAAGAAGAAAAAAGGTTTAGGACTCAATTGGCAAGAGTTAAGTAGGTTTAGGACTTTTTGTATAATTTTCCCAATATTTTTCTACGCAGTTACCCACCCATGCAAACCGCCCTTATTTGTATGTATCTTTCTTCACTTACCAACTTAGAAAGCAAGATGCGCCCAAAGAAGACTTCAATAATCGTTTAACGAAGCATAAATTATTATAACCCAAAGTTCCATTATTAAAGATTGGTGTATATATATATGGCCAGAGACAGGGAAGATGCGTGCATATCATAGGATACTCCCTTGTGAGGTACACTTGATATGCACTGAAAAGAGTTTCTTATAAGTATAGATGACGCTAGGGCAAAATCATGTGATTACAATAATAATTTCCTAAGTCTAAAGATGGAATGCATGACCCTGCTTGGAAAATGTTTGATTGGGAAAAAAGGTCAGAAGTTTGGTAGCTTCGTGACTGTATGTCCATACATGGTGCACGCCATGGAAGTGGCCGAAGGATGACGGCTCTGTTCACGCGAAAATATGTTATGGTTTCTTGGAAAGAATAGATAAGTTATTCGTAATACTTGGTGCACAAGTATTGTCTTAGATGATGGAAAGTCGTGCTCTAGGCGAATATGAAGACTACTGACCACTGATCAGTTAGTCTATTGTGTACTCGCACTTCACTGATAAGCGAGAGATCTCAAGTTCAGTCCTCATGGTCGTCAATTTCTTGGGATCACCTGCTCGAGTCATTGACTATACCACTTTGTGACGAGGCGACACTATCGGGATTGGAGGAGCGCAATGCTCGATCCGGATTAGCTAGTTGCCAATTGACACGAGACATCCCAAACCAAATGGAAGGATGTTCCTAGACAACGTTAACTTAGATCGTGGGTTTCAATAAGAGAGAAACTGCGAGTGTCCAAGTAAAATTTTTGGTTCCTCTTGGGCCAGAGTGTCCAAGTAATTAGAAAGCTTTGAGTTTTGCATGGACACCACTGGTTTTGCTGCTCGTGGCCGTATATAACCCAGAAGGAATGACTTAATATGGGCCTAGAGCCCTGCGAAATCTATCACAACTAAAGAGACTCGAGATAAAAAAGACTCGGTAAGTTTTATGTCATCCTTGGATGTTTAATTCGCTGGACGTGATCCTTGAACTATTCCTAAATGTTCAATATAGTCTTTCTTGTTTGATCGAAGTCGACACAGATTTCTAAACTATTGTAATATCTGCGATCTGCTTCATGAATTTTTAATTTGTTCATACTAATCCCTCGACTTTTCGTATCAAAGCCAAATATGTCATTTGGTAATATTCGCAGGTCATATTTACACCGCTGCCCAGATCTTGGAAATTCTTTGCATTTCAATCCATTTGCCAAAATCATAAATATGCTATCTTTGCATCACCGACCTTTTTGGATTTTATAAATATAATGGTAGTTATTATAGCTTATGATGTGAAAGTAGAGCCCCGTTTAAAGTTTTATCAAGTTGATATTCCTGTTATCATAAGTCTTATAGTTTTTGTGTGAATATCGTAATTATATTAGTTCTAAATTTTGTTCTTAATATTTTTAGATAGATAAAATTTTCAAGCTTTTTGTAGTTAGTGTTTTCTTAGTTAAATTTAGTTAATTATGTGTGTTTTCAAGCTATAGGGTTAATGATCCAAAAATAAAATATCTTCACAAAAATCAAACATAAGACAAACAAATTTAATTATGAAAACATGAGGCATGAATATTCAAAAATTTTATCTATCCAGGAAATTAGGAATAAAATTTAAATTAATATAAGTAGGATATTCTTACAAAAACCTCGTAGTCAAGAAGGAGAAGATTGTGGTGGATGATGGATCAGGCAAGAGGCCCTGAGATCCTTTCGATGACCTATGTTGTCATGGTTGTTGTCATTCTACTTCTTCATTGGTATCGCGACCTGCGATGGCTAAGATTCGAGGTTGCATGCTCTTTTACTAAAAGGAAGAAATGTTATAATCTTTGCTATTATATCGTTTATGTTATAGAACAAATGCAAGTGAAATTAAATTCGTCGGGATTTTCATTTTATTCTTTCTCACAATATCTAGATAAATTTTGTTTTCATTCATCTCTCATTATATTTTCTCATCCCATCTCATTATATATGTATATATATATATATATTTCCATTTCATTAATTTCTCATTCCTTTGGTGATATTCACAATATTTGCATTGATATCTATATATTTGATCAGGGCTATCGTAGCGTCGACAAACAAGTTCATACCTACGTTCTTATTTATCTCTCTACATAACCAAGCAAACTTAAACGATAATTTCAATCTCAAACTTTTTCTCAGTAACTTCATAAAAGGTCCATGATATATTATGACGTCATAATATTATACAAGAGATCAAATCGGTAATTCATCACTCTTTGCTCACTGTGTGGCTGCGTTTATATGAGGGATAACAATGGTAATTCGAAAGTGAATCGAGTCTCTAACAAAAGTGCACGTGCTAAGAAAAATTTAATACGTTTAAGATTATGAAGACTCAATCTATTATTAGAGAGATGAGTAAAAATTTCTTTCCAAAATGCGAAAGATTTAACTTACCAAAGGGAGGGAGAATGATTTAAAATTAAGTTCGAAAAGTATTACAAGTTCGACAAAGTTTAAGATTGAAATATCTTTTTTGTTTTTATTTATTTATTTTAACTGCATAGAGGGAAGTGCCGTAATGTCGCAACCAAATTTGACTTTTTTGTCTTGAGATTGCATTTTCTTTTTTATAAATAAAACAAGGGATAATGACAATAAATGATATTTGAACTTTGGCCATATTACACGTTGGGTCAAAATTTAGGAACAATTCATGTCATTTACCTCGTAAAACAAAGGTGGATGAGCATTTCAAACCTTTTATTACCATAAAAAATAAGAAGAAATGTCAAATTTGTCTATTCATGTGCTCTCTTAACCATTTTTGGAATTTTATGCACTTAAAACATTTGAGAAAAAACCACCAAAAACCCCCAAACTTTATCACCTGCGACACATTTACCTGAACTTTTTTTGTGACACCAAAAACCCCAAACTTTACTATTTGTGACACATTTACTCCAATATATTTAGTCAATGGGCATTTTCGTCTTTTTCTACTTTTTCTTTTTTTTTTTTCTTTTTCGACGAGGGCTTCGGGTGAGGGCGGCCCTCGCTGAATCTAATGAGGGCCGCCCTCCTCGGCGTCCGGCAAGGGCCGCCCTCGCCTGGGTGAGCGAGGCCGCCCTCTTCCGATGCCGGCGAGGGCAAGGGCCGCCCTCGCCCGCCGCCGGCGAGGGCCCCCTCGCCGGAAAGGAAAAAAAAGGAAAAAAAAAAAAGAAAAAGTAGAAAAAGACAAAAATGCCCATTGACTAAATATATTGGAGTAAATGTGTCACAAATAGTAAAGTTTGGGGTTTTTGGTGTTAAAAAAAATTCAGATAAATATGTCGCAGGTGATAAAGTTTGAGGTTTTTGGTATTTTTTTTCCCAAAACATTTCATACGCAAGTCATGCGCATGCCTAGTTTTTCCTTTTTGGTCAAAGCGCACGCCTAATTAAAAAAGCCAAAAATATTTTTAAAAAAATTAAAAAAGAAAGAAAGAAAGAAAGATACACCTACCTACTTGCGGTTCTATTATGAGAGAAGGCAATATGAAGACTCTCCGTTACACGGTTGCACCTACCCCAACCCGTCAAAAGCGGCAACTTCTATTTGACAGTTGACACGTCAACAGCACAATATTAAAAATAAAATTAAATTAAAAGCATATTTTTATTTTATTTTCAACTCTATGTATTCACGGGTCTTGACCTCTCTCACTCACAATTTTTGAAATACAAAATTTACCCTAAACAATAAAACTTCAAGTCCTTAATATACACACACAAAAAAAACAAAAATTCAAATCACGGACTGAGCCAAACTATATAAACGCAAAATTGAAATTAGAGATAATTTAAAATCGATATGTTTTCGGATCGCAACTGCCCTATGCGACATTGATTTTCAGGGATACATTTTTAGGGATACCCACAAGTCGCGCGATTGATTTTTTTTTCTCGAGCTCATGTAATTATATTTCGATCTAGCCAGCTAGCTGTAACGTGCCAAAAAAGTTAAAAGACCCATTTTGGCGATACATAAGATTCGCATAGCCACGTAAAATGTAAGCTCGGCGACGAACTTTCAATCTTCGCCTTTTGCTCATGGCCTTCGTCGGAGAAAAGGGACAAGGCTCTTACCTCCGCCGCCGCCGCCGCCGCCGACGGGGAGCACTGTCACGAGAGCAAAGATTCACACGAGAAAGAAAAACTTATTGAGAGGAAAAAGCACAGCCGAAGTTACAGCACTACCAATCAAAATTCAAAGGCACGAGAAGCAAAGACAGGCTACTCGTTCTTACCGATTTTGCGGATTTGGTTAAAGGTCAAAGCGCCACGTGACGGGAGCCAGCCTTGGTCGGTGTCCGCACGCCCCACTCCCCCACACGCCGTACCCTAAAACCAACGGCCCCGATATCCCTGTCCCCCGCTGATCCGACGGACGTGGTTTCTGCTAATCTGTGGGAACGAAATCAAACCGGTCGCGCCGCTCCACTTGTCTCCCTTTCCTCTCTCTCTCTCTCTCTCTATATATATGCAGTTCGTCGCTCAGATTTCTTCGGCTTTGGTGGATGCGAAGCATATTCCGATTCTGACCCGTCTCTGTCTTCCGTTGAGATCACGCCTTCTTCGACCGTCTGCTGCTTCAGGGCGATATCTTCTTTCGAGCGGGGGGAAGGCTTGGAGTTTGATCGGGTTGAGGAGATTAAGGAAATGGGTAGCTCCGGATTCTCGTGGACGCTGGCGGATCACCCGAGGCTGCCCAAGGGGAAGACTATCGCCCTGGTGGTCCTGGACGGGTGGGGCGAGGCCAAGCCCGACCAGTACAACTGCATCCACATCGCCGAGACGCCTACCATGGACTCGCTCAAGGAGGTGCGTTCTCGCGGGGAGGGCTCTCTCGGTTTCTGCCGTGTGTTCTCGTTTGCTGCTCTTGGGGGAAATTGACCGGCGGATGCCGGATCTGGGTTCTTGGCCGGTTTGGCTCCGGTGGGTTGGTCGGAGCTTTTCCGGTTGATTGCTGGTGATGGGCTGTTGAGGTTTTGGTTGTAGAGACTTGTCGGGTGGGATTGGAGACTGATCTGGTGGAGATCATTAATGCTTTTTGGCTTGGTTGCTGATGCTGATCCCGCGATTTGGATATTAATTATTCGTCTGAGCTCTTTCCTTTTTTTCTTGTTTGATCTGATGATTCCATGTCTATTTCCTATTCTGGACCAGGCTTATTGCCGGATGAACGAAATTTGATCTTGCTAGTGTTATCTTCTATGCCTTATACAACTTCGGAGAACCTCAGTAGCCTCCTTAAAGTGTACCCAGTTCGTATGGAAGCGGAATACTGCTTCTGATGTTTGTTTAGTTATCGCCGCATTAGATCGCTTGGATGCTCCGCTAGCCTTTGCTTGTGAGTCTTATTTGGTGCATATGCTGAATGAGAAGTTACGCTTTTCATGTTAAAGGGTGCCCCTGAGAAATGGAGACTGGTCAGAGCTCATGGAACTGCAGTGGGTCTCCCGACGGAGGATGACATGGGTAACAGTGAGGTTGGTCACAACGCTCTTGGCGCTGGCCGCATTTTTGCTCAAGGGTGAGCTTCTTCTGCTGGATTTTAGCGTACTTTGTGCTTCTTTTATTATCGGTATCACTTGTGCCCTTGCCCTTATCTCTATAACGCCTTCAAGTGCTTAGAAGGTGAGAAATTGTAAAATCTCTTTTTGCAAATGTAGTGCAAAGCTTGTCGACAATGCTCTTGCTTCTGGAAAGATTTACGACGGAGAAGGTTTCAACTACATAAAGGAAAGTTTTGAGACCGGTACCTTACATTTGATTGGGCTTCTGAGTGATGGTGGAGTCCATTCTAGGCTTGATCAACTGCAGGTCTCCTCTCTAATCCTGTCCGTTACATTTCTGCACGTTGAGCTTATTTTTGAAGTTGTCATGATTAAGCCCTCTGCTCTGTGGTGCAGTTGCTGCTAAAAGGATCTACTGAGCACGGTGCTAAAAGAATCCGTGTCCATATTCTTACAGATGGACGTGATGTTTTGGATGGTTCAAGTGTGGGCTTTGTAGAAACTCTTGAAAATGACCTCGCGGGATTAAGAGCTAAGGGTATTGATGCACAAATTGCATCTGGTGGAGGTCGAATGTATGTCACTATGGACCGGTATGAGGTATGTTATCATGCCAGTGCCAGGTGTGGTTTTAAGTGTTTGTGAGCTTTTCTGGTTGTTGATTGGGTCTCAATTAGCACATTTTACTGGTGTTGTTAATGAAAGTAAATTTAACTCTTCAAAGAACCAGTTAGATACGATTCATGTATGAGGTCTTTTGCATAAGATGGTTGGAGGAACCTTGCATCTGTTATTGTTATTTCACTTCTATTATCACTGTTATAACTGTTGAGATAGGAATTGGTCTGGTTAAATCTATTTGGTTAGGCTGACTGTCGTAGGATCTTGGTCAGACCCTCAATTTCTGTTAATATGATCTGTTTATTTTTTGTTTCTGCTTCCCTATGGATTTTGGATTCTTGACCTGTTTGGTAACCTGTCTTTGAAAATGATAACATCTGACGCTATTCCATCAACTGTTTGAGTTCATGTGTGTGCTTCACTAGCTTTGGGTTAAGAGTGGCAGATTTGTATTCTGTATGTACTGCAGTCATTATCTTCGAATGTGTGAGCTGTACCTAGGACGGTAAATATCTTATGAGCATGTTCCCTGGATTGGTGACCGGCAGGCTAGAAGTTCAATAAAAACATATAATATATGCAAATAGCCTGGCATTGTTAATGATTTTGAGCCTCAGTTTAATGAAGTTTAGATCAATTTGCAGGAGCCATTTCGTTGATTGTTGTTCTTTATCGATTTATTCTTTGCCTATGATCTACCCATCTAGGTTATGACGTTGATTACTTAATCTGTTCGATAAATCAATAGAAAGAATGTCATTGAATCGTTATCAGGTGCATACCATATAAAGTCCCTCCTTGATACTACATCTCTTCGAGCTGCCAGGGCAGAATATTCCCGTTGAATTGTTTTCATACCACAATATTAGGAGCTTCTTGCAATTCTCTCTATATTTTCATTTCATCAGTTGAATTGTGGACCCATGATAAACAAATTAGTATGAACCTCGCGCAGAACGATTGGGAGGTTGTAAAACGAGGATGGGATGCACAAGTTCTCGGTGAAGCTCCTTACCAATTTATGAGTGCTGTTGAAGCCGTGAAGAAGCTAAGGCAGGAACCCAAGGCCAACGATCAATATTTGCCTCCATTTGTCATTGTTGATGACAATGGAAAGCCAGTGGGCCCAATAGTTGATGGTGATGCTGTTGTTACATTTAATTTCCGAGCTGACCGGATGGTTATGATTGCCAAGTCACTTGAATATGAAGATTTTGACAAATTTGATCGTGTTAGAGTACCTAAAATTCGTTATGCTGGAATGCTTCAGTACGATGGTGAACTGAAGCTTCCAAGCCGTTACCTTGTCTCTCCTCCAGAGATAGATAGAACATCTGGTGAATATCTTGTGCATAACGGCGTAAGGACATTTGCCTGCAGGTGAGTCTACCACATTGCCTTTTTTTTCTCTAACTGTGCTAAATGTGCATTTACGAGTTGTACATTTTTGAAATTGGTTGTGCTCTTTCTCATTAATTTTCGTCTGTTATCTTTCTCTTTTTCTTGTTGAGCATTTCGTCTTGCATAACTCCCATTGAAATGTTTAAGAGTAGTAGAGTCATTCTTCAGGTTCTCATGTTTACTGGTTTTCTTAGATGCTGCATTTTCTTTGACCTGATTTTGGTTTAAGCATTTTTGTGTGTTTATATACTGATACTCTTTTGTTCTTTATCTGAATAGTGAGACTGTCAAATTTGGTCACGTCACATTTTTCTGGAATGGAAATCGCTCTGGCTATTTTAATTCGGAATTGGAAGAGTATGTGGAAATTCCGAGTGACAGTGGAATTACATTCAATGTCAAACCAAAAATGAAGGCACTCGAAATTGCTGAGAAAGCTAGGGATGCCATCCTTAGTGGTAAATTTGACCAGGTAATTCTGTGATGTATATGACAGCTCCCATTACTTGTCCCAGCGAAAATAGAATAAGAAACAGCCTGACACATGAGGCTTTGAGTTTTGATCCTATCCTATAATTTGATTGTTATATTTGCATTTGCAACTGAAGGTTCGAGTTAATCTTCCCAATGGTGACATGGTGGGGCATACCGGAGACATTAAGGCAACGGTTGTGGCATGCAAAGCTGCTGATGAGGCAGTCAAGGTGTGCTATCCTGAAGCTTCTTACATTTTAGTCCAAGTGCTGGTCTTGTTTCCTGTGTTCATTCAGGGACATTCTTTTAAGCTTGACTTGCCACGAAGAGATTGGCAAAGTTTGTTTGGTTCTGAGACAGTATATCTATGTTGAGGGTCCCTCCCCGCCCCCCTCCCAAAAAAAACAAAAACAAAACCTTTTCCCTCTTTTCGAGGACAAGACAAGTAACTAAGCCTCTTTTCGCACATGCAATTAGAGAGAGAGAGAGAGAGAGAGAGAGAGAGTCTATGGAGTCGCTGAATGGGGTAACTTCTGTAACTGCAGATGATCCTTGATGCGATAGAGCAAGTGGGGGGAATATATGTCGTCACTGCAGATCATGGAAATGCTGAAGATATGGTTAAGAGAAACAAGACGGGGCAGCCTCAACTTGACAAGAGTGGAAACATTCAGATACTCACTTCCCACACTCTTGAGCCGGTGAGTTCATTTTGTTCTTTTGTTTTTCGATCTCTTTTTGTGGACAACGCGATGACATAAATGACAAACTTTGGCAATTTTATTAGTAATCTCCAGTGTTGAATTTCATTCATTGCCTGTGCTGGTTATCGGTAGCATTATTGAAGTCTCTTTCGTACTTGTTTTGTAGGTGCCCGTTGCCATTGGAGGCCCAGGGTTGGCACCCGGAGTTAGGTTCCGCAGCGACGTACCTAGTGGAGGGCTCGCGAATATTGCTGCTACTGTGATGAATCTTCACGGGTTTGAGGCTCCTGAAGATTATGAGCCGACCCTTATAGAAGTAGTCGATTGATAATTAAGGTAACTCGATTAAGTCTTGATAGTTTTTGGTTGAGCGCCAGGCGTTGAGGATGCCTATGGACCATAAGTGCTTAAATAAGTTCAATCTGAGCTTTTTGCTCCCTGGATTTGGTGAGTTATTGGGTCACCCAAATTTTGTTGGTTTACAGACTGAACGGCAATTCGCAATCTGGCAAATTGTTGCACTATATCTGCTGAATATCTGATTACCGTTTTTCAGACCCCATAAAGCGTGCCATCAAAGTGTTTACCTACTGGAGTCTTTTGTTCTAGCGCAATAAGAAAGAGGTCGGTTTTTGGGTTATTTAAGAGAGCGGAATGAGTAAACTTGTGTCATGGATACAATTAACGGTGATTGCTCAGCTAAACTTAATGATGATCTTTCGCACATCCAATTGTTGTTTCATTCTCATTTTGTCCAAATATTTGCCTAAATGGTTGGCGAAAATGCATCGTACGGAGCGTCTGTCCATGGATCCGAAAAGATCACGGCCGTTGATTGTGTCGGCCTCACACGGTGAAGTCAGTTCATGTGGACCCGCGTCCTTTTGTTGGGGCGATGGTTGACCTCATGTGATTCGGGCCCTCCCAGTAGTTTGTGCGATTTCTCTGTGATTATCATATCTTAAACTGGTTTGCTAAACACTTAATACGATTTGATGTATGTTGTATCTGCGTTTATATCGTGCGTAATTCATTCAAACACGACCATAGAGTTTGGGAAGAGTTTAGTGATTCATTTGGTGGCTCTCTCGAAACCAAATGTCATGCCTGACTAATCTCCGCAGTTTAGTATTTCATTCCTTGCGACAGAGATTTTGAATTGTGCTGAAATAATTTATCACTTATTTTATGGTGGAGAATGCATTCATTTATTTGGGAAAAATGTATACAAAAAAAATCATTATTAGACAACTTTCGAAAAAGTTAAGAGTCCATACGCTTAGGCGAGTCGGCTTTGAGATTCTCATATAAGAAGTAAGACTAGGGGTGACTGGGAACTATCCAGATCAGACGGGCTGGTTTGGTCTAGTTCCTGATTGTGTCAGTCTGGTTCCCGGTTCCTAAAAGTGGAACCAGTGTCCGGGCGGTTTGGTTCCCAGTTTTAAGGAGAACTAGATTAACCGAATTGGATCGATTACATATATCTTTTTTTTTTGTGATTATGTATAGTCGGCATGGGGAATATAATTTCAATTTTAGAACATATGTGTAGTCGGTATGGGAAACACAATTTGTCATTGCTCGAATTGTACACTTGTTTTTTTTGTTATGTGTAGTCGGTATAAAGAACACAATTCTAATTTCAAAATATATGGTATCAAGTAGAGGGGAAAAAAAGTGACCGGTTCCATTGAATTGAAACCGTTCTCAGTCCTAGGACCAATTTGTCCGATCCCCGGTTCTTAATTTTAAGAACCGAGAACTGATCATCCCTAATGAAGGTGAATGTATAAAAAAATATCTGTTTATGTTTTAATAATTTATTCATGATTGGCAAGCGGCCTTATTGATAAAGGGAATGAGGAGTGGGGACGCTAGTGGGATTCGACTTTTGTGCCTTCAAAACAAAAGTCAGAGAGAGATAAGAGTTAAAAATAAGATTGACAAATTTTTTTTATTTATGATTATAATTAAAAGTTAAGCACATAACATGTGATTATATTAATGAATTTTCTCGTATAGTAATTGCCACTTTAAAAAACCGGTCATGAGATATATATATATATATATATATATATATATGCCATATACATCGTCAAGAGGCTAAATTTAATATATACTTATTTCTATTATTTAATAATTAATGTATGATTATAATGTAGATATATTTTCATATAGTTTGTGATTATATTGAAAGCTATTACTTGTTACATAAATTATAGTATCATTGAAATAATATACGTTATTAAAAGAATGATTGAAATAATAGCTATTTATGGTTAATATTATTAGTAACTAACATTTTATTAAATGAATAATATAGTACTTAATTATGAAGATTTAGACAATCATACCTAATAGGGTTAATATCACCAAAAAATCCAAACCGGTACGCGTGTGACAATTTTACCTCGAACTTTTTTTTTTACTATCAACAACTCCAAACTAGTACACCTGTGATAATTTTACCCTAAATTTTTTTTTACAATAAAAAATCCCAAACTAGTACACCTATGATAATTTTACTCCAAACTGGTAAATCAGTGACAAATTCACCCGAAACTATTTTTTTTTATCACAAAAAACCCCAAATTGGTACATCTGTGACAATTTTACCTCAAACTAATAATTTTTTTTTTATTTTTTCGAATATTTTTTTTAAGTTTTTTATTTTTTTTTCTTCAACTTTAACCTCTAGCCAATGAGGTCGGCCCCATCGGCTGCTGGCAAGGGTCACCCTCGCTTGACTTAGGTGAGGGCTGCCCTTGCCAGATCTAGCAAGCCTTGTCGGCGTCGGGCGAGGGCTGTCCTCTTCCGCCCAGGCAAGGTCGCCCCTTGCCCGACTCAAGCAAGGGTTGCCCTCACCAGTGTCAGGCAAGGGCCGCCCTCGCCAGATCTGGCATCGGGCGACCCTCACTGGCGTCGGGCGAGAGCTGTCCTCGCCCGCCCAAGCGAGGGAGACCCTCGCCTGAGTCGGATAAGGGCTGTCCTTACTCAACTCAGGCGAGGGCTGGTCTCGCCCGACGCCGGCGAGGGCAGCCCTCGCCTGACGCAGGCGAGGGTCGCCCTCACCAGATCTGACAAGGGCAGCCCTCGCTTGAGTCGGGCGAGGGCGACCCTCGCTTACGTCGAGCGAGGGTTGCCCTCGCCGGCGTCCGGCGGGTAGGTGAGGATAGCCCCCGCCTGCGTCGGGCGGCCCTCACCAGCAGCCGGTGGGGTTGCCTTCGCTGGCTTCGGTCTCTGGCCGGTTACCTGTCCGGCGATCGGCTAGAGGTTGAAGATGAAGAAAAAAAAAGAAAATAAAAATTAATAAAAATTCGAAAAAATAAAAAATAATATTAAAATTTTAGTTCATGGTAAAATTGTCATATGTGTACCAGTTTAGGGTTTTTTGTGATATGTTCGGAGTAAAATTGTCACAAGTGTACTGGTTTAGAGTTTCTTGTGGTATATTCGGGTAAAATTGTCACAAGTATACCATTTTAAGGTTTTTTGTGGTAAAAAAAAAGTTTAGGGTAAAATTATCATGCGCATACTAGTTTGAAGTTTTTGGTGGTATTAACCCTACCTAATAATAAGCGATTAATGTTAAGCTAATTATTACATTATTAATCATTTTCAACATCAATTAACTATATAATATCATAATAGGCACAATTACTATCGCATCAATTGTTTACTTATTAGTTAATAATATATTTATTTATTGTATGATATGTGATTGCGTGGATATAATTATGATTATTATTCTCTAAATAAATTCAGTCATAGTTTTATATAATCCTTAATTATAATTAACAATCTAACATTGATAGAGTGATCGAGATAAAGTACAAGGATATTTCGGTATTAATTATTGGAGTCATTCAGTAATAGCTACGATACACTAGATCATGCAATTATTATAGCTATTACCGACATTATAAGCATTTAACCTGTAATGGATCCGTAATATAACAGTAAGTTCCATGATCAGCCGCACATAATAAGACTCAATTTATTTTGCGAAAAATCTGAAATAACCGTTTAATCAATGAAAAAATATTTCATCAGCGACGAAAAATTTAGGCCTAAACATTAATTTTTCTTTTCCATCTATTCATTTTTGTAAGCGAAACAAACTGTTATTTTTAGGAAAAAAAAGAGCGAAAAGTCGAGAGCAACGACGTGGCACGGACCCGTTCGAAATTTCAAACCCCCAGGGCAGGAGGGCACGCGCGGCACGTGCCAACTCATCTCCCTCCTCTCGACCAAATTCAAATTCGTTACCGACGCCGCAACCCCATCAACGTTCCGAAAACCACCGCCGCCCCCATTTCTAGAGAGAGAGTAGAGAGAGTAGAGAGAGAGAGAGAGAGAGAGAGAGTTGAGATCGGAGAGTGATCGGTGATCGGAGATCGGTCGGAGATGGAGAAGTACGAGAAGCTGGAGAAGGTGGGGGAGGGGACGTACGGCAAGGTGTACAAGGCCAGGGACAAGGCGACGGGGCAGCTCGTCGCCCTCAAGAAGACCCGCCTCGAGATGGACGAGGAAGGCGTGCCCCCCACCGCCCTCCGCGAGGTCTCCCTCCTCCAGCTCCTCTCCCAGTCCCTCTACGTCGTCCGCCTCCTCTCCGTCGAGCACGTCGACTCCCCCTCCAAGCGCAAGGCAGCGCCGGCGGCGGCGGAGGCGGGCGGAGGCCAGGGCGGCCCCGCCGCTGCGGCGGCGGAGGGGGGGAAGCCGATGCTGTACCTCGTGTTCGAGTACCTGGACACGGATCTCAAGAAGTTCATCGACTCGCACCGCAAGGGGCCCAGCCCCAGGCCGGTCCCCCCAGCGCTCGTGCAGAACTTCCTGTACCAGCTCCTCAAGGGCGTCGCCCACTGCCACAGCCACGGCGTGCTCCACCGCGATCTCAAGCCCCAGAACCTGCTCGTCGACAAGGAGAAGGGGATCCTCAAGATCGCCGATCTCGGGCTGGGCCGCGCCTTCACCGTCCCGCTCAAGAGCTACACTCACGAGGTCTTTTGCTCGTCGCCGATCCCTGCCCCGCGGTGTTTGGAGGGGCGAGGGTGTTGTCGATCTTGAACTGATGATCTCGTACGTTTTTCGGCGCAGGTTGTCACGCTCTGGTACAGAGCACCTGAGGTGCTGCTGGGATCTAGCCACTATTCAATTGGCGTGGATATGTGGTCTGTTGGGTGTATCTTCGGTAACCATCTTATCAAATCCGTCACTGGAAGTGGCCCCATGTCTTCTCTTTTATCTTCTTCGCTCCGTTTTCTGATAGCCTTTTGGATCAACCATGTTAGATCTCTGGCTTTGCTTCTGTTGAAATCGCGTTCTTCTTCGATATGGAATTCGAATATTGTTCGTTCGGATGTCATGGACAACATTCGATGGGTTGTCTATGTCGATGTGTATGTCTTGGGTTTCTGTTGCATGGATAGCTATGAGTCTTCTACGTGTTCTTTGATTTCAGATTTGTCATGGCGATGTAGTTTCCATAAGGTATGCGGGGGGACACGATGTTAATTGTTTGATCATCTCACTTTTAGCATCATGTTTGACTCGACGAAAAAGAGTTGCACTTCCTCACGTGTTCTGCGCCAAGTGACTGTGCTTCCATTTCTTTGCTTTCTGTCATTTCTAGCCATGAGATGCTTGTTCCCTGTCAGCAACAGGTGCCGGCTTTCTCTGTTCCTTCTGTCTAGTGCTGTGATTAGTTTCAGACGCACGTCCTTGCTTTGGTCGATTTCAATCTACTTTTTGATTTCCTTCAGCATAGAGCAAGTATTTTTCTTGTCTCCTGCTTATCCTAACTCTAGATGTGCCGGTTCATCACAGCTGAGATGGTAAGAAGGCAAGCCTTATTTCCTGGGGACTCTGAGTTTCAGCAACTGCTTCACATATTCAGGTGATTTGTTTCACCCATTAATCTGAAACTCTTTTAACTTTTTCCAATCTTTGTCCATGTACTGGTAATATTACTTTTGAATCCTTGATTCGCTGAGAATAACACACCCCTGTCTATTTGTTAGGCTACAGTGTGAATTGGGTAGTAATTGACACTAGTACCTCACTTTCAGTAGTTCTAATTGATGTGAATTTTCTCCACTCTAATGATAAGGGACGATCTCAACTTGTTGTACCTTGTGTGTTTAAAGTTACATTGATAAGCTCCAGTAATTCTGCTAAGATTTATTTGGATATTTGTAATTGAAGGCTATTGGGAACCCCAACTGAGAAGCAATGGCCAGGAGTTACCACTTTGAGGGATTGGCATGTTTTTCCACAATGGGAACCCCAGAACTTGGCCAGAGCTGTTCCATCCCTTGGACCTGATGGGGTGGACCTTCTGTCGGTTAGTATCTCTACCCTTGTTGACATTTGAATATCTGGTTAATAAATACACGCGAGAAGAAGATTTGGCTTGAATTGTGCCCTTCCTGTCCAAAAACTGTTTTCATCCATTGACCCATGGTCACTGTTATAAGGCTTCGTCAAATGAGTTGGAGGCTTGCAAAACAATGATGCAGGGGTGGAATTGTGCAATAAGTATGGATTCTTAGTTGATCAAGGAATTTTCCTAGTTGTGCGATAATTTGTCTTGATTCTTGGCTTAATGCGTGAATCGATTCTCTATAATGAAGTGAAGCCCTCAAAATACAATTGCTAGCAAGCGTAAGTTAAAGAAAAAAGTCGGAAGTTGTCTTCTGGCAAATGAGAGGGCCAAGGATTGGAAGTATAGGTTGTGTCGATCGTTCCAAATGTTGTACATGCGGAAAGATATTACTTCTGATTTGAGTATCTGAGCTTTTCGTAGTGCTCAATCATGCATGTCAGTAGCCAACATTGGTTGCTCTTTGGCAAATAACAGCCTGAATCTTGTGGCAAGATACATCTCTCTGTTATTTTCTACATTCTGTAAACTCTTAATTGTTATTCTTGACTGATGCAGAAAATGCTGATATATGATCCTGCCGAAAGGATCTCAGCCAAAGCAGCACTTGATCATCCTTTTTTTGACAGTCTCGACAAGTCTCAGTTCTGATAATGCCTCGGATATGGCCCAAGTGTTCACTGGTCGGGCTCGTCTTCTTATGTAGTCCTTGTATTTACCTTAAAAGTCACTTTCAGTACTTCTATTTACTTCTGTTTGCTCGACGCTTGATGAAGCCGAGCATCATCATCTTGGTGATGAAGTTTCGTGTGACACCATCAATGAATATTTTTTTTCTTTTTTAAGAAGCGACGGCTATGCTCCCTGAGAATTTCAATGTCTCCTTTGATTTTAATATCACGGCATGGTTCTCTAATGTTTAATTGGGCGTCAATGGTGAATATTCATTGCTCTATGTAGCAAAAGAAAATGGATGCCCATGTGCAGTGATGGGACGCTTTTGGTTCCCGTAGCAATTGTTGGATGTTTGTTTGTAAAACAAACAAAAATAATGCTCTTTCCTTTGTCCCACATAGGAAAGTTTTGAGAAAGTATGTCGCTTTATAACTGTGAATATCTTTTTACTCCTTAGTGTGAAGATAATGGGGTATGTGTTAGTCCACATAATACCCGCGTGCGGATGCGCGAATAATTGCGCAATTATTAGACGCACTTAGCACTAATCCCTTTGTTTTTATTTTATTTTATTTTATTTCGTAAGGTTATTTCATTAATCTTTATTAGTTGAAAGGTTGTTTTGTTTATTAAATAATTTTGAAATTATGAAAATTCGGAATTTTATTTATATATATTTTTTATTTTATTCCGAATTTTACATGTATTTTTTCAAGACAACTTTTGAAGATTATACTTGTTCGGTTTTTAATCTTTCTCGAAGGGTTGCATTTGTTCAGTTTGCAACTTCTTCCAAAAAGATGTCTTTGTTAACTTTGCAACCTTTCGTGAAGAGTTGCCTATGTTCTTTAAGACCGATTTGTATATGTCAGTTTTTCGGAAAGAAGAATAACGACATCATTTCAAGTATTTTTTCAAGAAAAACTACGGCCATCATTTTCAATTGTTTCCTAGAGGGACCCTGTAGAAATCCTAGAATTGCTATCTAGTATTCTCATTTTGAGACTTTGTTGTATCCTGGAGGATTTTTGCCGGTGACCGTTAGCAACATTGTGGGGCAAATAAATCCTTAAGGAAAGTAATATTACCCCTCAAAGTCCGACTCGATTGCTCTTTTGATTCGAAGTCAATCAAATTTTACAACAGCAATTGGGATAAGGATTGTGACTATTTTGATGGAGGCACTTTTTATCCGCTAGAGATTATTGTGGGCTCTCGAAACAAAGTGATGCCATTGGTATATGCAAGTTGGGCAAAGAGGGGGCATAGTAGAATGTTTCTTCCCCTTTATGTGCCAGATCTGAACCACCCAATTCATTCAACTGCACACTATTAATAACAATCCAATATTCTCTCTCTCTCTCTCTCTAAACCCATCATCGTTGCTCTCTGGCCAAGTCTTTCTTGGATGATTATTGATTCATCTGAATCTGATCACAAATGAATTCACAAGGAACAAAGGAGGTCAGCATGGACGGTTTTCTGGAAGAAGTTGGAGGGTTGATAGAGAGATTGTTGGAAGGAAGGAAAAAGAGAGGAAAATGCATTCAGCTGATCGAGCCCGAGATTCGTCGGCTTTGCGTTGTCGCCAAACAAATCTTTCTTGCACAGCCCAATCTCCTTGAATTAGAAGCCCCCATTAACATCTGCGGTAATCCTGTGTTCCTTCCAATCTTTTTGTGCAATTGTGGTCGTGGTATGCATAAGCAATGGAAGATCGAGGGATTATGGACTTTTCTCTGTCTGTGATCACGCGATTTGGCTCACCGCGACGAGTCAATGAGATTCAATCGGGCGAACGATTGTGCGGGTTGTGTTATGTTTAAAGATATCTCAACGAGGAATTGGCTTATAAGGTATTAAGGAAGATGCTTTGAACTGCGTGTGGTAATGTTACCTTGTTGCTCAAAATTAAGGTTCATGGGGTCCGAGGAATGGCTGAGAGACTCCAGAGAATCTTGTTGTTCCGTCGCTTTTTCTGCAACACGAGACTTGGATAACAATAACAATGTCAGCTCGGGTTTTTGAAAACAAAATGCATTACCATAGTTTATTTCACAGGGCGAAACTTGAAGTTTAATAAAGCACAAGGTTCGATGAGGTGAATCCTATCAAATTGGATTCATTTATTGTTCTCCTGAAAACCCTGCCACCCTTCTTCTCCTCTTCATTTCTTGTTCCCACGAATGTCCAAATGAATTTGCCGTTGTGAATTTATTGATGATCGCAGAAGATTCTTAAACTGTCAGGGAACGGGCTTAATACATACAATGTATTTGTTAACAGTATCCGTTCAAGTATGAAGCACTCCAGCACTGTTGGTTAACAAGAAATGCTAGTTTGTGTCCGAAGAAATTTTTAGGAGTTTCGGTTTGCTAGATCGACAAGAACACAAATACTGGAATGGTGTCGATACTGAAGTGTTTTAATGGAAACTAGTTGCACCGATGTTTTGGCCAGTTTGGGTTACAACGAACATGGAAATTGTACATGTACGCCAAGCGAACGCTTGAGCACAAGGGCTTCGGTTCTGCTTCTTTCTAGCATCGATTCTCATGGGACTGCTCTCATAGAATGGACCGTCTGATAGCTCGAATTATCTTGCATCAATTTCTTGGATTTAGTCTATGAAACAACTTCATGAATGATTTTCTTCTCTTACCTCTCTAGGTGACATACATGGACAATACCCAGACCTGCTGAGATTATTCGAAAGTGGAGGTTTCCCACCGGATTCGAACTACTTGTTCCTCGGAGACTATGTTGACAGAGGGAAGCAAAGCATAGAGACCATCTGCCTACTGCTAGCCTACAAAATCAAGTTCCCGGACAACTTCTTCCTCCTCCGAGGGAACCACGAGTGTGCCTCCATTAACCGGATCTATGGCTTTTACGACGAGTGCAAGCGTCGCTTCAGTGTCCGTCTGTGGAAGATCTTTACGGATTGCTTCAATTGCTTGCCGGTGGCAGCAGTGATTGACGACAAGATCATTTGCATGCACGGTGGACTCTCGCCGGAGCTTGAGAACTTGGACAAGATCAGGGATCTAGAGAGGCCCACGGATGTGCCGGACCAGGGGCTATTGTGTGACCTGCTTTGGGCGGATCCTGATAGAGAGATAAAAGGTTGGGGTGAGAACGACAGGGGTGTTTCTTACACTTTCGGAGCTGACAGAGTGGAAGAGTTCCTAAAGAAACACGACCTTGATCTAATATGCCGCGCTCACCAGGTCATTTTCGATGCATCAAAATTCTTTCTGTTCAATCAACTTGTATTCACATGAAAGGCGTTTTCTTTTTCAGTCTATCTGAGTGTATTGAGAATTACAGATTCTGTCTTGTAAGAGCTTGTCATAAACATGAAACTGATTCCGGTTCCGATGAAGCATATTTCAGTATTGAAAGCAAAAGAAATATGTGAGAATTGAACATTTTATGGGAAAATACTACTGTACATGAGATTTTTTGAGCAAACAAACCGTTGTCTCTGTTGAATTCGATCAAAACAAGGGAATGCATCTGTAATACCTGATAATTGTCAATAGATCGTTTGCTCTATGGAGATGATGTTGCCTACATTTTGGCTGAAAGATTTTTTGCAGGTGGCTGAAGATGGTTACGAATTCTTCGCAGACCGACAGCTGGTTACCATATTTTCAGCTCCTAATTACTGCGGGGAATTCGACAATGCCGGGGCGCTAATGAATGTGGATGCGAGTTTGCTATGCTCGTTTCAGATTGTCAAGCCATGGGGTTGAGGAAGAGTGACAACTAATGAGCAGAGCACATCTGCAACTTGTGGACTGATTAGCTATTCCGAAGCTTCCTGACATTTCCAAATAGGAATGAATGCACAGATGGCAAAAATTCGTGACTCGTGATGCCGACGACTTTCAAAAGAAGTTTGAGCCCAAGCTAGTTTCGGGTTTGCATTTGTAGCGGAATTCAGCAGATGATTCAAGTACTAATGATGTAAATATGGAGTCGAAGCTCACAAGGTGGTGTGAGTAATGCCTTATGCAACTTCATGTACATCGAAAAGAAATGACAGTGAGACTAGGTGGACAATGGCTTGTTTGTGTAAATGACTATCTAGCAATGTACTTCTGTGTTTCTGTGATCCTCCGGTAATGGCCGGAAATAATAGACACGCAATTGACTCCATAGGATTGACCGAGTGATCAAGCGTTTGGTTTGGATGTACCGGATTTCGTGTTTGAACGACAGAGTCTTCCACTCAGAGCACGACATTGCCGTGCATCCGCCATGTTTGCACTTTGTTGAAAAAATGTCTCGGCTCCGGTCGAACTCATGATCAAAAGTTAAACACAATGGTTGATTGAAATCGAAGATATGTAACTTGATTGCAAAATCCACTCTGACTTCTCGTAACGATTACCCAAAAAGAGTTTACTGGTCAAATAATAGTTAAGACACGATATATCTCATGTCATTGATTTCAAAGAAGCAATATGTCTATTCTGATTAAATTAACGAAGATGATATACCTTCAAGTCGAGTTCTGGTAAAAATCATAGTCTAAATAGCACTGATACCAACACGCGACACAACACGACACGATACACTGGCATGCTATCTATCAAAAAATAGAGAATTTCGACGTGTTGTGATACATTGAATATTAAGTGCATATTTTTATATATACATGATAAATTATCATTTTTATGATTATTTTAATCAAATTAATTTGATTCAAATCCATAAATAAATAAATAATAAAAAAGATCCTTTAATGAATTTACATTTTGACCCCTAATTTATTGAAAATGTTTAAATTTGACCCCGTGCGTGTCAGAATGGCATGTTGGGATGCTGGACTCACGTGCCCCTGGCATGTCCGAAGAATTAACCACGTGTCAAATGTTTGACACCTGTTGATCACGTGTCGGACCACGTGTCGGACATCAGCACACATCGAACACTGACATGAAGGCCCCCGAAGAGTGTCCGTGCTTCTTGGATCATAGTTCAAGGCAGAAAAAATGAGAACCCTAGCAAAGTTGAAGAGAAAACAAAAAAAAAAAAAAGAAGCCTGACAAGGAGCAAGGTATCGTTAGACACAAATGAAAATGACACTAGATGAATATTGAGATCAACAAAGATCATTGTAAACACGAGCGGCAAATAATGATGGACGTCACACAATTGTCGAAAGCACTTGGTTGCACTTCTCGAAGAAAGTTTAGGAATTAATTGAACCAATTGAAAGGTTTAGGACTTGATACAAGATTTAGGACTTCCCGTACAATTTCCCGATTTTTTAGCCAATTTGAACTAGGCCATATCACTCCAGGCAATGTGGAGAAAAGAATTTACTCACAATTAAGCTGTCTCATAGACTCGTTGTTTTCATGAATACTGATAAACATGAACTAGAGGGAGAAACGGATCGAAGAAAGCATCTTTGAAATAGACATCAAGGATCGACAAAGCATAGTAATGGACATAATAATCTATTACTCAGATTATCGGAGGAAACGAAGATGAGTGCTTCTCTATATATAGTCTCACACATTGACTCTTAAGTTATCTGCAAAAGAAGGAAAGAAAGAGAGAGAGAGTAGGCAAGAAAAGAAAAGAATGAACATGGCTGTGGCTTTCGTTGGTCGATTTTCACTCACTCTCCTCGGTCTCCTTCTCGTGTTCAACTTTGTCCGGGGCCAGCTGGATACGACCCAAGTAAACAGGATTCTGCAACGGCAACGTTTATGGAAGCGGTGATCCGTACGCGAACAGCGTATCGTATGTCCTCGAGGATATGGTGACCGTGACAGCGAACCCAGTCTCCTTTCGTTGAAGCAACAGGTTATGGTCATGCCGTATGCAGTGCATCGCTTTCATTTACTGATTGTGGTTCTTGCATGAGCTCTGCGAAGAGCGGGATACTCAACAACTGCCCGAACAGCATTGGGGTTCAGATGCAGCTTAAGGACTGTAGGATGAGATATGAAAATTACCCGTTCTCGGATTAAAGAAGAGGTCTCGAATACTTTTGGTCCACCGTTTTCCTTTAACATTTTCCTCTTTCAATTATCAAAAGGAGCAATGACCATCTCAGTTATGGAGATAGTGAAAGCTTGCTTCCGAATAAAAAGCTTAGACATTTGTTTTGTTTCAAGTACGGCAAATTTTTAAGGATATGTGATTAGTCTTGTGCTAGGTTCTGTTCAACTAAATGAAGTACCTCACCATCTATGTTTTTCTTTTTCCTTTAATAGTTACTTCGTGTACACCGTATTGACTATTGCAGAACTATAAACCTTTTCTCCCCTTAAGCAATCTCTTCCCCAGAGGGAGCGCATCACCGGATAGTTCAGAAAAATCAAGAGCAGGTCTCGGTGCCCTTTATCGTTGTGATCGGTTTCAAGTGGAAATGTAGCAATACATGCAGTCGAGACCTCCTAGCTAACAGACCGGTACACTCGATCCTTGTTATCGTATGAACATACCGGTACCTAGTTTCACTTTCATTTCGTTGGTAGCTAAATATAGCGGATGATTCACGATGTAAATCTGGAGTCGAAACTTGCAAGGTGGTGTGAAGAATACCTTATGCAACTTCATTTACATCCAAAAGAAATGAAAGTGAAACTAGGTGGGCAATGGCTTGATTGTGTAATGCCTATCTAACAATGTTACTTCAGTGTTTCTATTATCCTCCGGCAATGAATGGAAATAATAGACTGGCAATTGACTCCAAAGGGATTCACCCAATTGTCAAGTGTTTGATTCGGAGACAACAGATTTCGCGTTTGAACGACAGGTCTTCCACTCGAATTAGGCCGCTTGTGCATCAATTTCATTCCCGATCATCGTTCAATACATACTTTCATTATTGGCCAATTTTCTGGGGAACATGTCATTTGTGGAAAGAGTGGCTGGACTTCGGTCAAAGTGCACCAATCGTAAAAGATCGAAGGTTTAGTGTAGTTGGTGATTGAAATCAAAGTTCTGTAATTTTGTTACAAAATCCATGTCCATCAGAGTTACCCAAAAAGAGTTTATCGGTCAAATAATACCTCCGACAATATATCTCATGTCATTGATATCGAAGAAGCAAATACATTTATCACGATTAAACGAGAAAATTACAAAAAAAGTCATAAACTTATTGTACGGATACCAATTCAGTTTTAAACTTTTCAATTTGGCCAATTTAGTTATAAACCTTTTGATAATTTGCCAATGTAGTGTTTCCGATCAATTTTGGTAGGCAGTTGCTGACGTGGATGTCAACCATCCTACTTAACATAGTCAGCGCTGATGTGAACTTTTTATTTAGAATATTTTTGTAATTTTTTCTTTCTTTTCCTCTTTTCACCGTGGGTCGGTGATCCTCTATGGTTGCAGGCAAGGGCCTAGCTTGTGATCCTTGAGGGGTTCAAGGCCTCGCTACAAATAAATAAAAAAGAGAAAAGAAAGAAAAGACAAGAGAAATGAAAAGAAATAAATTATAATAATTTATAAAAAAAGTTCAGAAAAATTTTAAAAATTATCCACGTCAGTACTGACTGTTTTATGTAGAACAATCAATGTTCACGATTGCGATTTTCGACTAAAATTGATCAAAAGTACTACATTTATGGGTGATTGGTTCTCGGGTGATCCGATTCTCACCTAGGAAGAGGGACCGTTTCTCAGTTCCTGGAACCGTAAATCGGATCGATGTCCCTTGGAACCGGTGGCGTATGTAGTTTTATTTTATTTATCGTTAATATTCAAGATGCCTGGGTGGCGCTGCTGGAAAGGACACTTTTCCTTTCGCAAAAGGTTGAGTGTTCGAATCTCGGGTGCCGCAGGGTGACTTAACCGGTGCACGTGTGTGGTGGCTAGCACGTGTCGCCCCCAAGGTTTACCTCCCGGCTGTCGGCCGTGCGGGGGTTCCCTAGGTTATCAAAAAAAAAATTTTGAAGATGTTATTGATAATCAATGTGCTACTACAATAAGTGAGTTACATGTAACATTGTAGGTTTCATAGCGATTTTTTCAATTTGTGGAAAAATTTGGTTGGAATGAGTAACTACTGTTATGTTTTGATTTGTTCTTGACTGCATTAATCTCGGTAGCAACACCAACTACGTAATTTAATGAACCTAAAGGAGCACAAGTCATATATTCAGCAGAACGCCGTTCTTGCCAGGGTTGTATGTCTTCTTTCAGCCTACTCAAGTCCAATCCATTTGGACCGCTAGGTTCTAACCAAGGAGCACACAAATCCCAAAAACGCATAGTTTTCCCTCCAAAAATTACTTCTCCTGTCAGGGAACACGTTAGATATTTACCTAAACCAGTAGGTCCTCGAGCGGATTGGAGGATTTTCAACTTAGGATTGAGGGTCATCCGTTTGAATCCTATAAACTACTTGCAAATTGCTATGAATCAAGGCTATTTGCACAAGCAAAAGTACCAGTTGTTGGGGCTTGCGGGGTGTTTCATGAGCCTCTAGGTAGCTAGGCCTTTAAGCTTGTGCCCTTGCATTACAAAAAAAATCTTGGGATCGTTAGTTTTCATAATGCCAATATGTTTATCATGATTAATAAAAAAGATGACATAAATGTAGAAGAAAACTCTCCTTTTTGTATTCAATGAATATCTTTTTCTGTACATTTACAACGCTTCATCCTGTTATATATATAGGACATATAACAACCTTATTTAGGAGATATACAATAGGAAGGATTCTATACTAGGAAGAAATCTATAAAAATCCCTAACAAATAGGCTAAAATAGCTCACAACCACACTCCCCCTCAAGTAGGTGCAAAGATGTCTTTGATACCCAACTTGATAAGTGAGCGATGAAATTCTCTACTTGATAGAGCTTTTGTTAATATATTAGCTAACTGGTCTTCAGACTTGACAAATGGTAACTGGATCACTTTTGCCTCCAAATTCTCTTTGATGAAATGTCTGTCAATCTCTATATGTTTGGTTCTATCATGCTGAACTGGATTATGAGCAATGTTTATGGCTGCTTTATTATCACAAAACAATTTGATTTCCAAACCTGGTGGATACCCAAGCTCAGTTAGCAGCTTCCGAAGCCATAGAAGTTCGCATAACCCCTTTGCTACACCTCTGAATTCAGCTTCTGCACTAGACCGAGCTACAGCATTTTGTTTCTTACTTCTCCATGTAACAAGGTTGCCTCCCACAAATGTAAGATACCCTGATGTAGACCTCCTGTCTATCACACTTCCAGCCCAATCTGCATCGGTGTAACCTTCTATTTCAAGATGGCCATTCTTTGCAAATAGCAACCCCTTTCCTGGGGCTGACTTCAAATATCAAATGATGCGCCACATGGCACTCATATGATCCTCACTAGGTGCATGCATAAACTGACTTACCACACTTACTGCATGAGCAATATCAGGACGTGTATGTGATAAGTAAATCAATCGACCTACTAACCTTTGGTATTTCTCTTTATTAGTAGGCGTCTGATCAGGGTACTCTCCAAGCTTACAGTTTTGTACCATGGGAGTGTCTGCAGGCTTGCAATCTAGCATGTCAACTTCGGTCAAAAGATCAAGAACATACTTCCGCTGAGACAAGTAAATCCCTTCCTTCGACCTAGCGATCTCGATTCCCAGGAAATATTTCAGACCTCCCAAGTTCTTCATCTCAAACTCCCTAGATAATAATTCCTGCAGTCTCATAATCTCTGCACTATCATTGCCTGTAATAATCATGTCGTCTACATATATGATAAGAGCTGTCATTCTTCCTTGAGCACCTTTTAAGAACAAAGTATGATCTGAGTTACTTTGGGAGTATCCATACCCTTTCATAGCTGAGCTAAAGCGACCAAACTATGCACGAGGGGACTACTTCAACCCATACAATGATCTTTCCAGCTTACAGACCATGTTTAGCTTATCTGCGCATCTGTAGCCAGGTGGAAGCTCCATATAGATCTCCTCCTCTAAATCTCCATGAAGAAATGCATTCTTCACATCAAATTGATGCAAAGACCAGTCCAAGTTTGCAGCCAAAGATAACAACACTCTTATAGTGTCTAACTTTGCAACTGGAGAGAATGTTTCCTGATAATCCACCCCATAAGTCTGTGTATACCCTTTAGCGACCAGTCGCGCCTTATACCTCTCAATAGTGCCGTCTGCCTTATGTTTGACTGTGAACACCCACCTACATCTAACCGGCTTTTTATCCTTTGGTAGTTCCACAAGTTTCCAAGTTCGATTTTTCTCCAACGCCTCCATCTCTGCCTCCATCGCTTGAAGCCATTTCGGATCCTTCATGGCTTCTTCAACCCTGTTTGAAACTTGAACTGAGGAAATCGTAAACACGAAGGCTTGTAGTGGTGTGGACAGCCTCTTGGCAGAAACATAGTCTGCAATAGGGTATCGAGACCGGCGGTCCTCTACATCTGGAGAATATCGATTCGGTGGTTTACCCCTATTATGCCTATCGGGTAGCTTATAACCAGTAAGCACATCAATATCTTCAAAAGAATCAAGTACAGTAGAAGTACTTACCTCAGGTACATTCTCAGGAGTTTGGAGTGGTACTAAAGAGGGTGAAGACAAAGAGGGCTGTTGCAGCTGTGCATCTGTTGACACCTGTTCTGACCCATGTCGTAATTCAGTGTTGTCTGGTCGTGCAGCCTCAGAATCATGCGGCAGTAGCTCAAAAACTTCAGCCTCAGTAGCCTCAGAATCATGTGGTCGTGCGCACCCATCCGTCGCTCCTGCAATTCCTACCTCCCACCAATGTCTGGTTCTACAACTAGTCTCCCCCTGAACAGGACACTGGGGGGGAAGGAAAATAGCGCTCCGTCTCGATAAATGTTACATCCATGGTGACATACATGCACTTCCCGGCAAGATCATAACACCGATACCCTTTCTGAGAAGGGCCATAACCAAGAAACACACATTTGACTGCACAAGGGTCAAGTTTGGTCCGCTGATTTTTATGAAGATGGACATAAGCGACACACCCAAACACCTTAGGAGGCAATGTAAGAACCGAAGGAAGAGATACATGGGCAGCAAGTGCTTGCATTGGCGTGCGATAGCTCAGAATGCGAGAAGGCATGCGATTCAACAAATAAGCAGCTGTGACTACGGCAGAATCCCAAAAACGATAGGGAACATGGCTACCCTCCAAGAGTGCTCGAGTGGTTTCAAGAAGATGGCGATTCTTGCGCTCAGCAACACCATTCTGCTGAGGAGACTGAGGGCAAGAAGTTTCATGTATCAAACCATGTTCTTGAAAATAAGCCGCAAGAGGTTTACTTAAGTATTCGCCACCATTATCAGACCTGAGAACCTGAAGTTTGGCTCCAAACTGAGTCTGAATCATACGGTGGAAAGTCCGAAAGATAGCTTCAGCCTCATTCTTATGTTTCATCAAATATAGCCAAGTCATACGTGTGCAATCATCAACAAAGATGATAAACCATCGAAACCCAGATGCAGTAGTTATAGGAGACGCACCCCATACATCAGAATGAATTAAGGAAAAAGGAGTAGAACTTATATTCAAACTGGAAGGAAAACAAGTGCGATGGCTCTTTGCCAAAATACATGTATCACACTGAAAACTAGAGTTCGATAGACCATGAAATAACTTGGGAAACAAATGCCGTAAATACCCAAAGGATGGGTGACCTAACCGACGGTGCCATAACCAAAGTTTCTTCTCTTGAGCTAACTGTCCACAAGAATGATAGGTCTGTCCAGAAGTAATTTCATCCACGAAATACAGCCCCTCCCTCTTAGTACCACGCCCAATAATCTCCTTCGTGAGAATGTCCTGAAATAGGCAAAAATCAGGGTACATAAGCACAACACAGTTCAACTCACTAGTAAGCTGTCTAACTGATAACAGACGATTAGACAATGAAGGAACAAGCAAGGTATGAGATAGAGAGAGAGAAGGTGTGACAGACACACGCCCAGCAGCCGTCACAGGAAAGCTATATCCATTAGCATTGTAAATATGATCTCGACGTGGTGTAGTAGATGTAAGAAGGTCACCAGATTCCGGAGTCATATGATCTGTAGCGCCAGAATCAATTATCCACCCATGATGACCATCATCATGTCCATTAGCAAAGGAAAACCCACAATTACCTTCAAGGGATTCGGCATTAGCAGATTCAGGCTCCATGGGAATTAATGACAAGCCGCTAGTCACTAAGGAGGCTTGCCCTCCATTCCGCCCCTTTTGGGAGCCTGATTTCTTCTTCTTGGTCTGAAAATCATCCCACCAGTCCGAATAACCATGCAGTTTAAAGCAAGATGCTGCTACATGTTTAGGATTCCCACAGTGAGAGCATTCCTCGGATTGAATTGGCATACCAGATTTAGGGCGAGGTCCCCGGGTAAAAAACACTAACTGATCACCCTTGCCCCGCTGTGACACCATGGCGGAACCATAGGTGACTTCGACAGTAGTGGAGAGCATGACAGATAGGCGCATATCCTCTTGCCTAACTCGAGCATAAGCTTGCTCAATAGTGGGAAATGGATTCATCTTCATAACATCAGCACGAACATTATCCAGGCGGTCATCGAGACCATCCAAAAAAGTATAAACTCGATCTTCATGGACAATAGCATTGTACCTCAAAATATCGGCCGGACACTACATAGGATTAGGACGGCGGAAATCAATCTCACGCCAGAGCCCTTGAAGATCATTGTAATATTTCTCGATGGGTCCACCGCCTTGCTCAATCGAGAAACCTGCCTCTTAAGATCATAGATTTGGGAGGTGTCAGATCCATCAAAAAAGGTTGTTGCCACAGCCTCCCATACGGCTCTGGCAGTAGGAAACCGAATAAAATTTGGTATCGAGGCTGGGTCTATAGAATTGATAAGCCAACCTTTCACCGTAGAATCATCGGTCTTCCATTGTCTAAAAAGCGGATCAGTAGGAGGGGGCTCAGGAGAATCACCATTCAAATAGCCCAGTTTGTCTTTGCCCGAGACATACATCTCAACAACCTGAGACCATACGCCATAATTTTTGCCATCAAGCTTGACAGCAATCGGTGCAACAGGAGGTTCAACGCGCGGTGGCGCGGTCTGTTGGGTCAAGAGCTGCTTCATCACAGCGGTCAGGTCTGCCAGAATGGCAGTAGCAGAGGCACTAGCATCCGCTTGGTCAATTACAACACCCAGCTGATCATGGACCATGGGATCAGCTTCGCAAATTGAATTTCGATGAAGAAGATAAGATAAGACGCACGTCGGACAACGCAATCGAGAAAGAAAGCGAGCCCAAAAACGGATCAGCGGGACCGCCGTAGTCGATGATTAACGTACAGTACCCCAAGGATCAAACCCTAGGGCTCTGATACCATGTAGAAGAAAACTCTCTTTTTTGTATTCAATGAATATCTTTTTCTGTACATTTACAACGCTTCATCCTGTTATATATATAGGACATATAACAACCCTAATTATGAGATATACAATAGGAAGGATTCTATACTAGAAAGAAATCTATAAAAATCCCTAACAAATAGGCTAAAATAACTCACAACCACAATAAATTCTCTAATGATCCTGTAAATATATAATAGATATAAGACTAACTAGAACACAAATTACCAAAGACAAATGATGAAAATTAGACGATGCGGTCATAATCTGAATTTTTATTAATAAGATGAGCAAAGTGATAAATGTAAGCATGAGCGGCAAATAGTAGATCGACAGTTTCGCACGAAAAAGAGAACCTTAGCGAAGTTGGAAAACCAAGTATCGCCAGAGACAAATGAAAATGACACGAGATCTGATGAATCTGAATTGAATATCGAGATCAACAAAGATCATTGTAAACAAGAGCGGCGAATAATGATGGACGGTCACACTATTTTCGATTTTGTTTTCAGATGGTTGATTTGGACATTGGCAAGTTTACTTTTGGAAGCTCACAGATTTGGATTAGGAGGCCTCCGGGGAGAGCTTCTGGATAAGCACTCCGATGGCCAAGTAACTGTACAGTAGGAGAAGAAGAGAGAACTTGAACGTAAGTTCGAGTGACTCCGAGTCTCTACGACTCACCGGGCCTCTACTTATACGCAAGACGAGAATCGGTTCTTGCAGTGACCCGTGCTAATACCCCGCCTTTTAATTCATGTGGATCAAGTCAATCTGCCGATGACGCGACGGACCGGGTCCGAGGGGGCGGCGTCGCGAGTAATCCGTCGACAGATTTCTGACTCAATTGAAACTGAGCCGTATCTCTCCAATCAAATGTAGGGAAAACGGTTTGCTCACAAGTTATCTAATAGACGGCATTTACATCAATACATGTAGAACTCTACATGGAAAAACGGATAGAAGAAAGCATTTTAGAAAGAGACATCCAGGATCGACAAAACATATTAATGGATATTCCAATCTATCGTTCGAACTATCGGAGGAAACAAAGACAAGTGCTGCCTTATATATAGTCTTACGCTCAACTCAGATCAGATGCAGAGAAAAGAAAGAGTGAGAGTTGGTAAGAAAGGAAAAGAATAAACCTGTCTATGGCTTTTGTTCGTCGGGTTGCTCTCACTCTCCTCGGTCTCCTTTTCTTGTTCACTTTTGTCCGAGGCGATCCGGACGTGACGCAAGTGAACAAGATTTGCAATGGAAATGTTTATGCAAGCAGCGATCCGTACGCAAACAGCGTATCGTATGTCCTCGAGGATATGGCTACTGTGACGGCGAACCACCCTGGCTACGATTACTACACCCAGTCTCCTTATGCCGAAGCAACGGCTTATGGCCATGCTATTTGCAGCACAACGCTTTCATTTACTGATTGCGCTGCTTGCGTGAGCTTTGCGAAGAGTTGCATAGTCGACGAATGCGGCATGAGCATGGGGGTTCAGATGCAGCTTCAAGACTGTAGGATGAGATATGAAAATTACCCATTCTCAGATTAAAGAAGAGGTCTCGAACACTTTCCGCCTAGCAATTTTCTTTTCAATTTTTTTCCCCTTTTTCAACATAGAAAAGAGCAATGGCTATCTCATATATGGAGATAGTGAAAGCTTGTTTCAGAACAAAAAGCTAGGACATTTGTTTTGCGGGGTTCAAGTAGGGCAAATCGTTTGGATATGTGATGGCTCTTAGTACCTAGTTCTGCTCAGCTAAATGAAGTACAACATCATCTATTTTGTTTTCCGTTGAAAATTGTTCCATGTACACCGTATCGACAATTGCAACAGTATAAGCTTTTCTCCCCTTAAACATCTCTGCCCCGTGAGCAACGGAAGTTTATGAAAAATCAAGAGAAGGTCCCGGCGCCATTATACGTTGTGATGGGTGTCAAGTGGAATTTCTGCAGTTGAGATCTCCCAGCTAACAGACCGGTACACTCGAACCTCGTTCCTACATAACCAGATCAGAGTAATACTATAATAACCTAGGAGAGAATATCGGTAATAATATCAGCAAAAGAACGCTCTCCCGTGCTTTCATTCGTGCCAATCTCCATATTTTCTGGTACAGTTAAAAGGGAGATTAATTCCATAAAAGCTGATATTATTAATGGAAATTCACCGAAGTTTAATCTTGTAAGGTCGTTGAACTGGATTACAGTGATTATCAGTATACCAAAAGATAAAATCGTGAGGTTTAGTATGCAATGGACCAATGTGAACAATGCCTTTTGTGACTTGGGTTACTGAGTCATGAGACTCATAGCTTTACCAAGATCCTACGTAGTTTTTAATTTTCAAATCAATTTTCAAACTCAATTTGGCAATTCCTGCTAGAAAACAAAAACTTCCGCTAAATTGTTGTAGAAAATTCACTCTCATAAAGAATTACACTTAAAACTCAACAACGTGGAGAGAGCATGTTGACCTAAATTTGGCAAACATATGTTACAATCATCATTCAAGTTGGATAGGAGAGGATAGTAATTTGACAATTCTGGCTTCTCTTCCTTACGCATGCGAATTGATGGTTGAACTTGAGAGACGGTTGCAGCCATAAAATACAGATTGCTGATCAAATTTTGATTATGGTGTGCAACCCCTAGACCCATCAAATGGGTGGGTCGGGACGGTTTTGAATCGGGTGTATAAATTGTCACACCCAAATTAACGTATTTAACATGTATTGATCCATTTTTATGCAATGCAATACCTCTGAAAATGTGTGCATCCCCATTTAACCCACTTTAAGATCTTTATGTGAATTTGTTATTTTGATAAAAAAAAAATTCATCAACGGTTGGCTCAATACTAGACTCCGTTATTGGCTAATTTTCTGGGAGACGTGTCCCTCCCATGTGTCCGCCATGCTTGCACTTTTTGGAAAAAGTGGCTGGACTCCATCCAAAGTGCATTGATTGAAAAAAATCAACGAGTGGCTGAAATCAAAATTCAGTAACTTGATTTCGAAATCCACTTAAGTTCGGTGATCTTTTGTAAAGATTAAAAGAAGTTTATCGGTCAAATTATAGTTACGATACGGTATATCTCATGTCATTGATTTCACAGCAGCAAATATGTTATCATGAGTAAATTAACAAAGACCCTACACCGTGAAGTCGAGCTCTGGTAATATCACAGTTCAAGACTGAAAAAAAAAATGACAATCTTATCGAAGTTGAGAGGAAAATAGAAATAAGCCAAACAAGGAACAAGTATTGTCAGAGACAAATGAAAATGAGACAATCTGAATTGAATATTGAGATCAACAAAGATCATTGTAAACAGGAACGGCAAATATTAATGGACGTCACACAATTATCGTTTTTGTTATCATGTGGTTGATTTGGACATTGGCAAGTTCACTTTTGGATGCTTAGAGAATTGGGCGAGGAGGAGCCCACGGAGAGCTTCCGGATAAGCACTCCGATGCCCAAGTCATCGTAGAGTAGGAGAAGAAGAGAGAACTTGAATATGAGTGCGAGTGACTCCATGTCTCTCTATGAGTCACTAACAGGGGTGAGCGGTTTCAAAGTAGGTACATTCCTAAACGCTACCATGTCAAGATCGTTTCTCAATTCTTGTAACGTGAAACCTACACTGTAGATCGTGGAACCGACTTTATCGGTCCAGTCTAGTTCCAAGGTCTACTCGAAACCGACCAATTTCTTTTTCTTTTTTTTGGGTTTCATGTTTATTATTCCTCGAGAGTTCTGCTCAAGATTTTGATTCTTCAGTTACGCAATGTAGATGCCTCCGGAAAAAACTTTTTATCTATTGGAATTGGAGAAATGGAACTCGAGAGTCTTCGATTCTTGTTGTACCGCATAGTGAGCAATCTACATGAGACTCGTAAGCTTTGGATGGTTAATTCGCATTGAGCATATGTGAAGAAGTGGGCGAAGCAGAGTAGAGAGTGAGAAAGAGAGAAATTTGAGGTAGATGGAAACAATAAAAATACATGATGCAAGATAAAACTAAAAGGAGAGAATTAAGGTATCTTATTCCGAGTTCTATTTTGTTCCGCACCTAGAATTGGAAACCTGACTAGTAATAGCCGGTTTCAATGAATCGGACCAAATTGTCCCGATAGGATTGATCCGTTCCAGTTCTAGGATCAACATTGAATCGATGCTCACTCTTATTCACCGGAGCCTTTTCAACTCATATGGGTCAACTCAATCTGCCAATGATATGACCTTGACGGCCACCATTAACGCTTTGGGCACAACTAGGTACGAGGGGGGCGCCATCGCGTGTCCTGAGCTTGGCTGAGGCCCCAGTAATCCATCTTAGGTTGAGTCTTTTGATGGGTCTCAATTTTTCACACCATCAACAGATTTTTCACCCAATTGAAACCGAGCCATATCTCTCCAATCAGAAGTAGGGAAAAAGATCTACTCACAAGGTACCTAATAGACGGCATTATTCTCATCAATAGAGATAGAACTTAATACAGGGAGAAACGGGTCGAAGAAAGCATCTCTCGAATAGACATCTAGGATCGACAAAACATACTAATGGATATAGTTATCTATTATTCGGACTGTCGGAGGAAACAAAGACAAATGCTTCTTTACATATAGTTTTACACTCAACTCAAATCATGTGCACAGAAAAGAAATGTTGGAATTTTGGGTGCAAATCCCTTATAAAATGAATAAGAGGTGTGGATGGAGGAGTCCCACGTTGAATAGAAGAAAGATGAGAGATGGGTTTAAATAGTTAAATCTCACAAATGGGTTTGGGCCTCAAGGGTTACCCTACTTTTGTGGAAGAGAGAGGACCTACGCCAAGCTAAGTCGGTCCCGCCGCCGTCCGTCCGGCCTGGCCGGGCCTGGGTTCCCGTTTATTCTTTTTGTTTCAAACGGATATGTCTGTTCGTGGATTCGGGTTCTTTTTGTTTCGCCGGTGGCTCTTCGTTAATGAACCGACCCGTTCGTGACTCTTCATTTCATGTTTTTTATTTTTAAACCTGAGAGAAGCTTCGCATTTTCACTAGCATGTCCAATATCCTAGGGTACTGATTGAGGAGCCAAATTCATCTTAAGGATACGACGTTACTTTGTTGGGCTCGGATCAACATTTTGTTTAATTATTTGTACTGCTTTCGGGTTAGTTTTCTTCATGCTTAATTTCAATTTCTGTATACAAACTTAGCCGACAACAATCTTAAGACGAATTTTGTTGAATTGTTATTCTGTTTTCAATTATTTTCGGTTCTGTTCGTATAATGATTTGCATGGTTTGCATATTCTTATGCGTTGTTCATTAAGTTTTTTCTGTTAAATATCTATATTGGCGTTCGTCTAAGTCGAACCTTTGTTGTTCGTATACTTCTGAGTTAATACAAGTATTCTGTATAGTTCAATACGATTCTGTTCGTACATATATTCTGCTCCTGTCATATATTTCCCATTCTGTTCGTGAATATGTTTTGTTTTTGTATTTCGGAAATGCCTTCGGCTTCGACTCCGATCAACCTTATTCCGAATCATGGAGAAAAGCCAGAAAAGTTCAATGGTACGTATTTCAAGAGATGGCAACAAAAGATGTTGTTCTATCTCACAACCTTAAACATGGCTAGATTCCTCAATGAGGATGGTCCTAAATTGGACATTGGAGAGACAAAGAAAAGGTTGCTGCTGTGGATGCATGGAAGCATTCTGACTTCCTGTGTCGCAACTATGTTCTCAACGGTCTGGACAATACTCTCTATAACGTCTATAGTCTGTTGAAAACGGCTAAGGAGTTATGGGATAGTCTGGACAAGAAATACAAAACCGAAGATGCCAGATTGACGAAATTCATTATCGGTAAATTTCTGGACTTCAAGATGGTTGATTCAAAGACCGTCTTAAGTCAGGTTCAAGAGCTTCAAGTGATTATGCATGATATTCATGCTAAAGGAATGAGTCTAAGTGAGTCATTTTAAGTGGCTGCCTTCATTGAAAAACTGCCATCATCCTGGAGAGATTTCAAAAATTATCTCAAACACAAGAGAAAGGAGTTGTCACTAGAAGACTTGATTGTTCGGTTGAGAATTGAGGAAGACAATAGGCTCTCCGAGAAGAAAGTTGAGAAGAACTTAGAGGTTTCAAAGGCCAATGTTGTTGAAGAAGGATTGAAACCCAACAAGAAGAGGAAAATGCCTAGCAAGTCTGGAGAGGGATTCACTCAAGGCCTGAAGAAGTTCGTTGGCAAGTGCTTCAACTGTGGCAAGTCTAGACATCGAGCCAAAGACTGCAGAGCCAAGAAAAGATAGAAAACTCGGGCTAATGTGGTGGAAGAGATTTTCAATGGTGTTGATGATATCAATCTGATTGGTATGATATCCAAGTATAATATGGTGGGAAACCCCAAGGAGTGGTGGATTGATATTGGAGCAACTTGTCATATCTGTGCAAACAGATCGATGTTCTCATCCTACACAACTGTGGAGGGTGATGAAAAACTTTATATGGGTAATTCATTAACCTCTAAGGTTGAAGGTGTCGGAAAGATTGTTCTGAAGATGACATCTGGAAAGATTGTGCCACTAAATAATGTTCTGCATGTGCTAGATGTTCGCAAGAATTTAGTGTCTGGATCTCTCTTTAGCAAGAACGGCTTCAAATTGGTTTTTGTATCTGATAAGTTTGTACTCTAAAAAAATGAGATGTATGTAGGAAAGAGTTATCTGAGTGATGGTTTGTTCAAGCCGAATGTAATTACTGTTGTAACTAAGGATGATTTCAATAAAGTTGCTTCTACTTATGTGCTTGAGTCTTCTAATATTTGGCATGCTAGACTAGGACAAGTTAACTATAAGTCGATAAAAAAATTAATGAATATAGGACTGTTGTCGACGTTTGATTGTCCAAGTGAAAAATGCTAAGTGTGTGTTGAATCTAAATTTTCTAAACCTCCTTTCCATTTTGTAGATAATAGAGTTACAGAACCTTAAAATTTAATACACACATATATATGCGATATAAAATCAATACCGTCAAGAGGTGGTAATAAGTATTTTATCACAATTATAGATGACTGTTCGAGATATTGTTATGTTTTTTTGCTTAGTAGCAAAGATGAGGCTGTGAATGCTTTTAGAACTTATAAATTTGAAATTGAAACTCAGTTAAAAAAGAAAATTAAAATGATAATAAGTGATAGAGGAGGTGAATATAAATTTCTTTTTGAGGAAATTTGTACTGAGTTTGATATCATTCACCAAATAACTGTTCCTTATACACCACAATCAAATGGTGTGGCGAAAAGGAAAAATCGATCCCTAAAGGAAATAATGAATGCATTGTTGAACAGTTCTGGTTTACTGCAGAATTTATGGAGGGAAGCTATCTTAACAGCAAATTTTATTTTAAATAAAGTATCCCACAAAAGGACACAACAAACTCCTTATGAGAAATGGAAAGGCAGAATGCCTAACTTGAATTATCTCAAAGTGTGGGGGTGTTTGGCTAAGGTTGCGGTTCCTAAGCCTAAAAAGGTTAAGGGGGGAAGAACAGTAATGGTGCCAAAACTTGTGTACGGAGGCCACTTTGGTGCCAAAACTTTCATTTGGATCACTTAAGTGCCAAAAGTTTACGCCGGCGATCACTTAAGTGCCAAATCGGAGAAAAAACGATCACTTAAGTGCCAACGGCGAGAAATTCCGACCAAATTTAATACGTGGCTTTTATATTTAAAATTTAATGACACGTGGCATTTCCATGTGTATAATTCAATTTTTTAAATATTTTTTTCTAATTTTTTTCTTTTCTTTTTTCTTTTTTCTTTTTTCTCTTTTTTTTCTTTTTTATTATTTCCGTTGGCCGGACGCCGGTGGCCGGACGCCGGTGGCCGGTGGCTGGACGCCGGTGGCCGGTGGCCGGACGCCGGTGGCCGGACGCCAGACGCCGGTGGCCGGACGCCGGTGGCCGGACGCCGGTGGCCGGACACCGGTGGCCGGACACCAGTGGCCGGACGTCGGTGGCCGGTGGCCGGACGTCCGTGGCCGGTGGCCGGACGCCGGTGGCCGGACGCCGGACGCCGGTGGCCGGCGTCCGGCCACCGGAAATAAGAAGAAAAAAAAGAAAAAAAAGGAAAAAAGAAAGAAAAGGAAAAAAAAAGAAAAGAAAGGAAAAAAGAAAAAAAAGGAAAAAGAAAAGAAAAGAAATGCCACGTGTACCTCCGGCGAGCCACATCAGCCTCCGGTGAGCCACATCAGCTTGAAAAATTAATAAAAAAACGCCACGTCGGATTTCCGGCGAAGTGGCACTTAAGTGATCGTTTTTCATAACTTTTGGCACTTAAGTGATCCAAATGAAAGTTTTGGCACCAAAGTGACCTCCGTACACAAGTTTTGGCACCATTGCTGTTCTTCTCCCAAAGGTTAAGATAGGACCAAAGGTTGTTGACTATGTTTTTATTGGATATGCTCAGAATAGCAATGCATATTGTTTTCTTGTTCCAAAGTCAGAAATCCCAGATATACATGTTAATACAATCATTGAATTAAGGGACGCTTCATTCTTTGAAAATATATTTCCGTATAAAATAGTATATGAGCCAAATGATAATAATAAGAGGCCTCAAGATACTATATCTAGAAGTGATCCTATGGAGGATGAACCTAGACGTAGTAAAAGACAAAGGATTTCCACGTCTTTTGGACCTGATTTCTTAACATATCTGTTAGAGAATAAGCCTTGGACATTCAAAGAAGCTGTGACATCGCCAAAAGCTCCATTCTTGAAAGAAACTATCGATAATGAAGTTGAATCCGTCTTGTCAAACCATACATGGGAATTGGTTGACCTTCCTCCTGGTAATAAACCACCACAATGTAAGTGGATTTTCAAGAGAAAAATGAAAGCGGATGGTACTATTGATAAATATAAGGCTAGGCTTGTGGTAAAATGATACAAGCAAGGAGAAGGCATGGATTATTTTGATACTTACTTACCTGTTACTAGAATTACACCTATAAGAGTGCTAATTGCCATAGCAACGGTGTATAGATTTGAAATCCTTCATATAAATGTTAAAACGGCTTTCTTAAACGGGGATTTGGAAGAAAAAATATATTTGGAACAACCCGAAGGGTTCAATGGTCCAAGACAAGAGAAGAAAGTATGTCGGCTTATCAAGTCACTCTATGGATTGAAACAAGCACCAAAACAATGACATGCTAAATTCGACCAAGTCATGTTGTCGAATGGTTTTAAGATTAATGAGTATGATAAATGTGTATATGTTAAGAATACTCATAATGGCTTTGCTATTTTGTGCTTGTATGTAGATGACATGCTTATAATGGGTAGCGATAGTGAGGTTGTCAATACGACCAAACGCATGCTTACAAGTAAATTTGATATGAAAGATATGGGGGTTGCAAATGTTATTTTAGGAATTAAAATCCATAAGACATCTGGAGGATTAGCTCTATCTCAGTCCCATTATATTGAGACAATTCTTGAAAAGTGCAAGAATTTAGATATTGTACCAGTAAAGACTTTCGATAGATGTTAATTTACATATTTCAAAGAATACTGGTGAAAGCAAAGTTCAAAATGAGTATGCTAGTATACTAGGCAGTCTAATATATGTAATGAATTGTACTAGACTGGACATAGCTTATGCTGTGAGCAAGTTAAGTCGATTTACAGTTAGTCTAAATGAAAATCATTGGAAAGTTATGAAACGTTTATTGGGCTACTTAAAGCATACTCAAGATTATGCTTTGCATTACACAGAATATCCAGCTATACTTGAAAGATATTGTGATGCAAATTAGATAACCGGCACTAAAGACACAAAATCGACAAGTGGATATGTATTCACACTTGGTGGGGCGGCAGTGTCTTGGAAATCATCCAAACAAACTTGTATTACTAGATCCACTGTGGAATTAGAATTTATTGCTTTGGATAAAGCCAATGACGAAGCAGAGTGGCTTCGAAATTTCTTGGAAGATATTCCTAATTGACCTAAACAAATGTCCGCTGTTTGTATACATTGTGACTTTCAAGCGGCAATAAGAAGGGCAAGGAATGTCATGTATAACAGTAAGTCTCGACACATACATCGAAGACATGACACAGTAAGACAACTTCTTTCTAGTGGAATTATCACCATTGACTATATGAAGTCAAAAGATAATGTTGCGGATCCATTGACAAAAGGCCTGATTAGAGAGATGGTTGCGAAAACATCAAGGGGAATGGGTTTAAGGCCTATAAACAAGTCATCATAGCGGAAACCCTACCCAGTTGATTAGAGATCCCAAGATCTAGGTTCAAAAGGACAACTAAGTTATGAAGACAGTGTAGAGTACTGTCAAACTTTTGACTCATTCTCGAATGAATATAGTACAAATATGTAAAGGTTAAGCAAAAGCTTTTAATGATTTTGAATTGAGTACGTGATATACTATATGTTCAGAAATCACCTATGTGAATATGAAGCGAGGGCTGCTTCTGTAAGAATTGAAAAAAAAAAGGCCGAATTCTCGAAAACACTCATGAAACTAAGCGATGTTCATGGCCAAAACGAACATAACAGTGAGAATCAATTTTGTTCGAGAAACAGCCGTGTGATTTCTATTGTCTAGGCTTACACTAAAAGTCGACAATTCAAAGACATTAAGTCTACTGATTGACCGAGCAAGTCTGATAGGTTTCACTAAGGAAAGTTTAAAGTCTCAGACTACTTATCCTGATGCAACATTTTCTCATGGAATAATCATAAATTACATCTCATGCAAATATGAAGAGTTAGAAAAAACTGAATCTCTTACTCATGTGGGGGATTGTTGGAATTTTGAGTTCAAATCCCTCGTAAAGTGAATAAGAGGTGTGGATGGAGGAGTCCCACAATGAATAGAAGAGAGATGGGAGATAAGTTCAAATGGTTGAACCTCACAAATAGGTTGGGCCCCAAGGGGTACCCCACTTTTATAAAAGAGAGAGGACCTACGCCAAGCTAGGTCGATCCCCCCGCGCCTGCGCCGTTGCCGCCGTCCGTCCGGCCGGTTCGATTCAGGCCGGGCCCGGGTTCCCGTTTATTCTTTTTGTTTCGATCGGATATGTCTGTTCGAGTTCCCGTTGGTTTTATTTTTTCCGAATTTATTCTTTTTCAAACGGATGTGTCTGTTCGTAGGTTCGAGTTCTGAGTATAACTGAACCGAACGAAATTGTTCGCTGGTGGCTCTTCGTTAATGAACCAACCCATTCGTGACTCTTCATTTCATGTTTTTCATTTTTAAACCTGAGAGAAGCTTCGCATTTTTACTAACATGTCTTTCTGAAAAAAACGCATTCATTCTCTTGCGATTGTTTGTGCAAAATTGCGTTCGAAGGAGTCCTCTAAATACGTACCACTTCAAAGGAACGAGATCCGTTCTATCCTGGGAGACGATTGTCCAATATCCTCAGGCACTGATTGAAGGGCCAAATTCATCTTAAGGATACGACGTTATTTCGTTGGGTTCGGATCAACATTCTGTTTAATTATTTATACTGCTTTCGGGTTAGTTTTCTTCATGTTTAATTTCAATTTCTGTATACGAACTTAGCCAATAACAATCTTAAGACGAATTTCGTTGAATTGTTATTCTGTTTTCAATTATCTTCGGTTCTGTTCGTATAATGATTTGCATGGTCTGCGTATTCTTATGTGTTGTTCATTGAGTTTTTTCTGTTAAATATCTATATTGGCATTCGTCTAAGTCGAACCTTTGTTGTTCGTATACTTCTGAGTTAATACAAGTATTCTGTATAGTTCAATACGATTCTGTTCGTACATACATTTTGCTCCTGTCATATATTTCCCATTCTGTTCGTAAATATGTTCTGTTTTTGTATTCCGGCAGTTTCGCACAAAAATGAGAACCTTAGCGAAGTTGGAAAACCAAGTATTGCTAGAGACAAATGAAAATGACACGAGATCTGATGAATCTGAATTGAATATCGAGATCAACACAGATCATTGTAAACACGAGCGGCGAATAATGATGGACGGTCACACTATTTTGGATTTTTTTTTCAGATGGTTGATTTGGACATTGGCAAGTTTACTTTTGGAAGCTCACAGATTTTGATTAGGAGGCCTCCGGGGAGAGCTTCTGGATAAGCACTCCGATGCCCAAGTAACTGTACAGTAGGAGAAGAAGAGAGAACTTGAACGTAAGTTCGAGTGACTCCGAGTCTCTACGACTCACCGGGCCTCTACTTATACGCAAGACGAGAATCGGTTCTTGCAGTGACCCGTGCTAATACCCCGCCTTTTAATTCATGTGGATCAAGTCAATCTGCCGATGACGCGACGGACCGGGTCCGAGGGGGCGGCGTCGCGAGTAATCCGTCGACAGATTTCTCACTCAATTGAAACTGAGCCGTATCTCTCCAATCAAATGTAGGGAAAACGGTTTGCTCACAAGTTATCTAATAGACGGCATTTACATCAATACATGTAGAACTCTACATGGAAAAACGGATAGAAGAAAGCATTTTAGAAAGAGACATCCAGGATCGACAAAACATATTAATGGATATTCCAATCTACCGTTCGAACCATCGGAGGAAACAAAGACAAGTGCTGCCTTATATATAGTCTTACGCTCAACTCAGATCAGATGCAGAGAAAAGAAAGAGTGAGAGTTGGTAAGAAAGGAAAAGAATAAACCTGGCTATGGCTTTTGTTCGTCGAATTGCTCTCACTCTCCTCGGTCTCCTTTTCTTGTTCACTTTTGTCCGAGGCGATCCGGACGTGACGCAAGTGAACAAGATTTGCAATGGAAATGTTTATGCAAGCGGCGATCCGTACGCAAACAGCGTATCGTATGTCCTCGAGGATATGGCTACTGTGACGGCGAACCACCCTGGCTACGATTACTACACCCAGTCTCCTTATGCCGAAGCAACGGCTTATGGCCATGCTATTTGCAGCACAACGCTTTCATTTACTGATTGCGCTGCTTGCGTGAGCTTTGCGAAGAGTTGCATAGTCGACGAATGCGGCATGAGCATGGGGGTTCAGATGCAGCTTCAAGACTGTAGGATGAGATATGAAAATTACCCATTCTCAGATTAAAGAAGAGGTCTCGAACACTTTCCGCCTAGCAATTTTCTTTTCAATTTTCTTTCCCTCTTTCAACATAGAAAAGAGCAATGGCTATCTCATACATGGAGATAGTGAAAGCTTGTTTCAGAACAAAAAGCTAGGACATTTGTTTTGCGGGGTTCAAGTAGGGCAAATCGTTTGGATATGTGATGGCTCTTAGTACCTAGTTCTGCTCAGCTAAATGAAGTACAACATCATCTATTTTGTTTTCCGTTGAAAATTGTTCCATGCACACCGTATCGACAATTGCAACAGTATAAGCTTTTCTCCCCTTAAACATCTCTGCCCCGTGAGCAACGGAAGTTTATGAAAAATCAAGAGAAGGTCCCGGCGCCATTATACGTTGTGATGGGTGTCAAGTGGAATTTCTGCAGTTGAGATCTCCCAGCTAACAGATCGGTACACTCGAACCTCGTTCCTACATAACCAGATCAGAGTAATACTATAATAACCTAGTAGAGAATATCGGTAATAATATCAGCAAAAGAACGTTCTCCCGTGCTTCCATTCATGCCAAGCTCCATATCTTCTGGTACAGTTAAAAGGGAGATTAATTCCATAAAAGCTGATATTAGTAATGGAAATTCACTGAAGTTTAATCTTTTAAGGTCGTTGAACTGGATTGCAGTGATTATCAGTATACCAAAAGATAAAATCGTGAGGTTTACTATGCAATGGACCAATGTGAACAATGCCTTTTGTGACTTAGGTTACTGAGTCATGAGACTCATAGCTATACCAAGATCCTACGTAGTTTTCTAACTTTCAAATCAATTTTCGAACTCAATTTGGCAATTCCTGCTAGAAAACAAAAACTTCCGCTAAATTGTTGTAGAAAATTCGCTCTTATAAAGAATTACACTTAAAACTCAACAACGTGGAGAGAGCATGTTGACCTAAATTTGGCAAACATATGTTACAATCATCATCCAAGTTGGATAGGAGAGGATAGTAATTTGACAATTCTGGCTTCTCTTCCTTGCGCATGCGAATTGATGGTTGAACTTGAGAGACGGATGGAGCCATAAAATACAGATTGCTGATCAAATTTTGATTATGGCGTGGAACCCCTAGACCCATCAAATGGGTGGGTCGGGACGGTTTTGAGTCGGGTGTATAAATTGTCACACCCAAATCAACCTATTTAACATGTATTGATCCATTTTTATGCAATGGAATACCTCTGAAAACGCGTGCATACCCATTTAACCCACTTCAAGCTCTTTATGTGAATTTGTTATTTTGATAAAAAAAATTATCTAATAAATAAAGTGAATTAACGAAATAAAAAGATGCAAATAAATAAAATAAAATATGTTAAGAAATCTATAGATTAAAATACTTATAAAAAAATTGAAAAGTACGCATATGTTGTGACGACACATACTCTGAATGTAATGCTTTATTACACATTTTAGGGTTATACTAAAGAAAATACCCTTGGAGCATGGAAATAGAACAAAATGTCAGTACTGCCAAAAGTGGTGGAGGCAAAATTATGCTAAATGAGAGAAACCAAATTAAGTAAAAGGATCCCATAATAAAATAATCCAAAAATTTAAGAGTAAAAGGAAATAGTGGATGTGAAGTTATGTGTAAATAAATTTGAAAAGAAAAAGTTAAAGAAATGGGATAAATGCACTAATAGTCTCAAAACTTATCACGAAAGTACAATTGAGTCCTAAAATTTTCAAAAAGTACAATCTAATCCTAAAACTTGTCACGAATTGGAATTGAATCTTAAAACTTTCAAAAAATACAATCGAGTCCTAAAACATTATGAAAGTGCAATTGAGTTATAAAACTTTCAAAAAATGCAATTAGCAAAAGGATTTGATTGGACCAATTTGATAAATTTTAGGACTTGATTGCACTTTTTGAAAGTTTTAAGACTCATTTGCATTTTGTGATGAGTTTTATGATGTAATTATACTTTTTGAAAGTTTTAAGACTTAATTCCACTCTCATTACAAGTTTTAAGATTTTTGATACGCTTATCCTCGTAAATTTGTAAAGGCACCATCCTGTCATTTTCAAATAGGAGTGAATATACAGAAGAGAAAGCTTTTGAACCTTGACACCAACGTCTTTCAAAAGAAGGTTGAACTCAAGCTCGTTTCGGGTTTTGGTCGGTAGCGAAATTCAGTGGATGATTCAATTGCCAACGATGTCAATCTGGGGTTGAAACTCACAAGATGTTGTGAGTTATGCTATGCCTTATGCAACTTCATGTACATCCAAAAGAAATAACAGTGAAACTAGTAGAAATGGCTTGATCGTGTAATGCCTATCTGGTAATGTTACTTCAATGTTTCTGTGATCCTTCGGAAATGGATGGGAACATTAGACTTGCAATTGACCCCAAAGGATGTAGTGATTGATCAAGCGCTTGATTTAGATGTAAAGGATTTCACGTTCGTACAACAGAGTCTTTCACTTAGATTATGCCGCTTGTGCATCAAATTTCATCAACGGTTGGCTCAATACTAGACTCCGTTATTGGCTAATTTTCTGTGAGACGTGTCCCTCCCATGTGTCTGCCATGCTTGCACTTTTTGGAAAAAGTGGCTGGACTCCAATCAAAGTGCATTGATTGCAAAATATTATTTAATTTGTCCACGTCGGCGTCGGCGACCGGTCGCCGGCCGGCCGGCGTCCACGTCAGCAAATTCCGATCAAAATTGACCGGAAGGACTAAATTGGCACAAAAACAAATGATTTAGGACTGAATTGGCACCAATTTAAAAGGTTTAGGATTTAATTGGCACCAAAAAAAGGTTTAGGACTAAATTGGCACCAATGCAAAAGGTTTAGGACTGAATTGGCACCAAAAAAAGGTTTAGGACTAAATTGGCACTAATGCAAAAGATTTATGACTTTTTTGGCACTTTTCCCGCTTAAAATCGGGTCAGTCCTTGATGCTGCTACTCAGGCATCACTAAATACAAAATATGAAATCATAGTTACGTAACTCACTCTTCGTTTAACTTCCCTATTGATAAATAAAAAAGTCATATTCAACACTCAGCAATATTGAGTCATTCCATGAAATGGCTATTCCCCACAACACAAAATCATGTGTGGGGATCGAAGCGACTGACACTAACAAATAAAAAAAAAACGTAGGAATGTCCCGACGAAACAATCAGACGGCTGCCGGATCCATTGTTAACTAGGGTTCATTGAAAAGGAAGTTGGTGGGTTGGTCCATGGCTGTTTCTGGTGGTAGTGAACCGGTAGCAATTCGTTTGTGCGCGTGGTGCCGGCGGTAGCCAGCTAGTGGTGGTGGAGGCTATGTTGGTGATTGGCGTAAATCAATCAGTGGTGGGCGTTGAGTTTGGAGGTTCTACCAGTGGTGGCAACTGATTTCGGAGCTTGCCAAGTTTAGTGGTGGCGAGCAGCTAGAATATCAAAATTAAAGAGGAAAATGCGGAAGCATCCAATCCGAACAAGGAGGATAATAAACGGCAAGCCAACGGTATTACTAAGAGAACAAATATCGAATTGACGACACAGATCCAAGAATCTTGCAGGAATTTCTGAAACATACAAGTCTTGCTATCTGCAATCGGTATTAGCATTCTACCCCGAAATACATCAAATCTTCAATACGCTATCGTCAAACAAATCTAAGAAACACCTATTAATGTTACAACATGGACTGCACAATACACTCCTACGTGCATCGCAGTCATCACCCATCAAAGGGGGTGCCATGAGGAGCGTCACAGCTTTCCTACCCGCGATGCCAATTTTTGCAGGTTCTCCACACATCAACTGAACTGACAAGTTCTTCAATTAGACCATACGTGAACTAAGCCACGACGGTTACCGGTGTATATCTCATTCCGCTCTTCGTCGTAGAAAAGTGCAGTTATGTCCTCCAGGGCCTCTGAGACCGTGCTTCTCATCCTCTGAGAGTGGCCCAGCAGCTTTGGCTTCTTTAACTTGCCGCCAGGCAGCTTTGGCTTCTTCAAGTTCCCGCCATCACTGCTACATTCGTCGGCCTTTGGACTGCCATTAGTCGCATTTATCTTGGCCAGGCATTTCCCAGTCAAGATATTGCTGATATTGATCGACCCAGCTGTACCGAAAGAGACAAAATGAATCCTAGACTCAAGCATCTAAAAATGTAAAGCCACATCAAGAGTCATCCCCTGCTATATAAAAAAGGAACAACTAATTTATATTTACATAACAACGACAGATTATAAGGGTAAATTATAGAGAAGCATATCCCAATTGACGAGCAAAGTCAATTTCGCAAATACATCAACACCAGAATCATGCATGGCCCTCGCCCAATGTCAATTTTGCAAAGAAGAATGCTTACCATTCCCTTCTGTCCAGTGATCGTCAGAATCGGCCTTGCAGTAAGAAATTATAAGATCCTGATCACTAGTTATGTAGATGTTATTCGTGTTGCAATCAGGATGCCACAAAAGGTGATCCTCAAATGAAGTCACGAGCTCCCCGCGGAAGTTCCACACTGAGACGGTTCTATTTCTAAATGTCAAGAACAGCTGATTCTCGTAAAGAAAGATGAATGCTGATGGAGTCATAAATTCCGTCCGGCTAACTTCCATTACTTCAGTATTACGAACCTTCAAGGAAGAAAACCTAACATTTACCAGGATGAAGATGAAAAAGACATGAAAGAGATATTTAGAGAGAAATATTTTATACATCAAGTATTTGGAGATTCTCATTTTCTTGCTTGACCAGAAGCTTCTCATTGAACTGTTCTATGAAGTCCACCTTCTTATTGCGATGAAGTAGGTGTTTGAAGGCCTTGAGGACTGTTCCATCCTCTATTGACAGTATCCTTAAAGGAACGTGGCTAGTAGATCTATTAAAAATCAGTAGCATTATACCTGGACTGTAACCATAAAAAGTGGAAAAAGAAAGGCATTAGCAGTGTACGATTCATATGTATTACAAGATGAAGCAGTGACATGTCATAATACATCCATATTTTCTGGAAATCCATCTTGTTCAGTTCTATATTCAATTTGTGATAGACAGAAGATAACATGCTTACAACTGACAACTAGGAATTGTAGATATAGAGACTGAGTTTATGGTTACTGGCTACTGTAGTGATGGGCACTTACAACAGCAAAGATCTTCTTAAAAGAGGAGAACATTAAGCATGATTGTTTAGTTAACAACTGCATGTGTATCAATATATCTATAACTTAAGCATCTAGCTAAAAGATAGTTGAAACAACTAGACACATGGAGAATACATGTACCATCACCTGAGTTACATAGTTGATGGCACAAATTCAGCAATTAAAGTCTCTTAAGGAGCCTTATGAGTAGTTTAAAGAAGGGGCTGTGACAAGTGAACCACTATCACCACAAAGGTATCTCATCAATTAGCAGAGGCCCTACTTGTTCTTCACTTCACATGATTCATACCAAAATTCACACTGAAAATTGAGCTTATCATTGTTCAAATTTGCAGGCACATGCAAGCAAATGCGTCTGAGAGAGAGAGAGAGAGAGAGAGAGAGAGAGAGATTACCTGATTTTTATTTCTTGCACATTCTCATCGGAGATGGAGTACAACATTGTATAGTTTTTCAAGTCGAAGACCTTGTATATACTGGCAAAAAAGCAGGGAGAAAAGAGAGGATCAATCAAGGAGTGAGACTATGGTAACAATCTACAATTTTATCAAAGAAGCATACTTATCCTGCGCCGAGTAAGTAAGAACCTTCCCATTTACATCATCGAACTCCACAAAGCCAGGCCACTTCAAGGATTCTGATTCAAAAAGAGCAAATCCAGCATCTGGTTGACCCCTCCGTATGTATCTATGAGAGAGAATAGAATACATCATGTTATGTACAAAATCTGCTTCCCGAAGTTGAAAGAACAAAAAAACAAAAGGTAAACCATACTCACTCGATCCTTGTAGATCTGCATTTCAAGGAGCTGAAGTTGTCAGAAGCGTATACTGAAACTGTAATAAGTGAATCATTGTTCTTGTTGTAAAACAAACTCCGAATGACTTCATCAGGAGTAACATTCAAGAAACATATCCTCTCATTTGATTCTGCATGAATAGCCACACATAAACTGTTACATGCAGATTCTAATATGGAGTCGTGGGCATTAGATTAGCTCACTGGATTTTTGTGTAAAAATTTTCAGTCCTATATGGACAAATGAATCAAGTGTGTACCTCTGCTGAAAGCTGCACAAACACCTGAATGGTTAAGAGCGAAGACAATGTCATGTGCAGCCACTATCTCAATAACCTTTGTCCTGTTCATCAGGAAAGGCAATACAGGTGAACAATGTCCACTGGGGTCATGGGTGTCATACTCCTCCTGAACCATAATACATTGCCCATTAAATAACAGATAGTGCAAATTCTGATAAGCAAAATATTCTACTCGTCTTGATGATAGTCGCACTGATTAGAAAGGAGAAGCTAATAAAGTTTTAGAAACTGTAATGCAAGATCTATTCTATTTACTTCATTTTGACCATTTTGAATCTAATTTCACCATTCATGATGAAAGACAGTAATGACAAGGGATGATTGTCACCATCTAGTGGGACACTCATTGGGTTAAGAACTGGCAGTTTAAATCCTACTTCCAAACCCATGAATTCATTCAAACCAAAGACAAATACCGTTCCGAAGATGCTCGAACACAATCTTGTCATTGTGCAAAGCATAGGCCAACCAAGCACGAGCCGAAGCTCCCCTATGTCACCTCAAGCGCAGGAGGCTACTATACCTGCCTACCCGGAGATAGCCAGCCAAAACTGACGTGGAGTTTACCTTCTCCACCCATAGGCCCCTAAGTTCCCTCCCTATCTTTTTCTTCCTGGGGGAGAAGGAATACAAAGAGAACTTATGGGGAGATCCCTCCACCGTACCGGGAAAGGCCTTTTAAGGACCTGCTTAGGTCCAACTCGAACACAATCTTGTCCGAACAGAAACTCCACCACGAATCCCCCGAAAGCATCAGATGCAGACAAATATACATCCTATGTCTAATTCCAAGATCTGCATTTTCCGGGTGCAGAGACATGCATTACTAGCTATTAACTTGTCAAAACTAAGTATTGAACTCATTCTCCTATATGATCTAATTGGACTCTCACAACTGTATGGCTCGGACAAAGCAGCTAAATCCCACCCAAACGAAAATAACTTAACGTTAATGTGGCAACTCAAACCCAGACAGAGTAAAATGAGCAGAACCAGGAAAGGTATAGCACATGCATCCACTCGGCTCGCTTAAAAAGATGCTACTTCTCAATTGCGCCCTCAATTTAAGAACTATCACAGCATATTCACTATTCTTCCTTCTCACCCCAAATCTGTCTACAGGCATTTTATCAACCTAAATCAAGCTCTAACAGCTAAAAAGCACCTCCAATCCCAGAATTAGAACGTTTGCAAGAGCCAATAAAGCATCCCAAGTCTCACACCTTTCTTTCTAAACCCATCCCAAGAACATCGTGAATCACAACAAATAGGACAAAAGGCTCCATGGTTCCTAACAATACACGATCCACAACCAACTGATAGAACCCAAAGATTTCAAAGCGAACAAAAATATCGGAATTTACACTGACCGTCAATCGCATGTTGCGAAACCTCTCCTGGGCATTGCTCATGCTGAACGCCCGATCCCTCTTGGAGCGAATCTCTCGCCTCTGCAACTTCTTCACGCTGTTCACGAACCCCTCCCCGCGCGGCCTCTTCTTGGCCACGACCCTCCGGCCGGAGCACGGCCTAGGGCTCGCCGATATCCTCCTCCCTTCCATCATCATCCCCCACCCACAACCGCCGCCCCCAACACCGCCGCCGCCGACACCCAGCGCAATTCAAGCTCGACCCAACATGGGGAACATGATCCCCCCCGCGGGATTCACCCCGAGCCACCCATTTCCGCGACGAAAGGCGACGTTCTTGAGCGGAAGGGACCCCTGAAAATGGGTGTTTTCGTTCAGCTGGAAACGGGGAAAGGAGGGGGAAGGCACGGGGTGGGGGGGGAGAGAGAGATGTTGGGGATTGGGGGTTGTGGGGTCCCTGGATAATGAGCGTGGGGATCGAAGTGCGGGGGGGGATGGAAATGTTGGGACTTTGGATCTCTTTAATGGGGTTTTTCGCCGAACGAAACGACGACCTTCGTGGAGCAAACGGAGAGCAACCGGGACGAGGATCGACGATGAGAGAGAGAGCTCGAGTTGAAGGAAGATGTCGGTCGGCTGGATTAATGGTCGAATATCTCAAATCCAAAATCTCACATCCATTTCAGTTCTTGTTTTCCAAAATGATCTGGGTGCCTTCCCAAAAAAATGAGGAAAAACACCGCCAAAAACTTCAAATTATGTCATTTATGATAAATTTACCCTGAACTTTTTTTATGATACGAGAAATCTCAAATTATATCGCTTGTGACACATTTACCCCATAATACATTTGTCCATGGGCATTTTCGTCTTTTTCTATTTTTTTTTTCTTTCTCTCTTCTCCTCCGCCGTGGTCGATGGAGGGAAGCCGGCGAGGGTGGCCCTCGCCCGACTCAAGCGAGGGCTACCGTTACCGGATCTGACGAGGGCGACCCTCGCCGACGTCGAGCGAGGGCGACCCTCGCCGACGTCGAGCGAGGGCAGCCCTCACCGGATCTGGTGAGGGCGACCCTCGTCAGCGTCGAACGAGAGCGGCTCTCGCCGGATCAACCCTTGCCTAAGTCGAGAGAGGGTCGCCCTCACCAAATCCGGCAAGGGCAACCCTTGCTTGATGCCGGCGTTGGGCGAGGGCAGCCCTCGCCGGATCTGGCGAGGGCGACCCTCGTTGGCGTCAGGCAAGAGCGACCCTCGCCCGACGCCGGATCCAGCGAGGGCTGCCCTCGCTGGTTTCCCTCCGCCGACCACAGCGAAGGGGAAGAGAAAAGGAAAAAAAAACAGAAAAAAGAAAGACGAAAATATTCATGGACAAATGTATTGTGTGGTAAATATATCACAAGTGATATAGTTTGAGGTTTTTCGTGTCATAAAAAAAATCGAGATAAATTTATCACAAGCGACATAATTTGGGATTTTTGATGGTGTTTTTCTAAAAAATAATTACGTCACGAGTATTGGAAATTTATACCCACCTTTGTAATCGAGGGGGTTTCCAATCAAGTGCCTCGAATTTTCAAATTCGGCTCAATTCGAGGCTTCCGTTGATTGAAATTATTACGTTGTGTGATTGGAATGGTGTCGCTGACTTGCTTGGGTAGGAGTTAAGCATGACTAATGACGTGGCTTGATTACTTGGTAAAAGTCGTGGCATCATGTGTCTCCGTTGAGGTGGCATCGTCCCAAGAGACCAACATCCCGTGGATGGATGTGCCAGCTAAGTACTAGTTTATACATTTGACGGCCTGGAAATGAGATAATCTGGATTGATGCATGTATTTACTAACCAAGTTCACTGCAAAACTAATATTGGGTCTGGTCATAAACAGTTGCTTTAGAGCATCAATCATCTGTTGATACAACTTTGGAGAAGCGAGAAGCTCCCCATTGTTAGCGGATAACAAAGTCTTCAAGGCCAGCGGAGTAGATACAAGCTTGACCTTAACAAGATCAAACTTGCGCAAAAGGCCATCAGCATGTATGGCTTGAGATAAAAGAGCCCTAAGCCTTAATGCCAAGAAAATAGCAACATGATCCAAGATCCTTCGTGGCAAATTCCTATGAGAATCGAGTAATCAAAAACCTTAATAGATAAGGAGTATCACCGGTGACAAGAATATGATCAACATATAACAGAAGATATAAATGGCCCGAGAAGAAGCATAGACAAATGAAGAAGGATCGGCCTTACTCATCATAAAACCCAAAGATAATAAAAATATGCTAAAGCGATGAAACCATGCACTTGGAACTTGTTTTTCGTAGATGGCTTTATAGAGACGACACACGTAATTCGGGAACTCTGGACGAGAGAAATCAAGAGGTTGGCACATACAAACTTCCTCACAAATGATGCCGTGCAAGAAGGCATTCTTAACCTATGGCCCATTATGATGAAATCGCAATAAAGAGAAGAACCCGAATTGTTGTGAGTTTAACAACCCGGCTGAGAGTCCTATCATAAGTCCTATCTGGCCTGTTGCTTGAATCCTCCTGCAACAAGGCAAGCTTTCAAGCATTCAATAGTTTCATCGGGTTTTTCCTTAACCTAAAAAACCCATTTACAATCAACTAAATTCTTAAAAGATTGAGGTAGTACAAGATCCATGTGTGATTAGTAACCAAAGCATTAAATTCATCTACCGTGGCCGCTTTTCAACGTTGATCAAGAATAACCTTAGAGCAGCAAATCGGTATCTCTTCGTGAAAAGAATGAAAGAGACTAAAATAATTTCTAGGTTTAAAAATTCCAGATTATAAAATGAGTGAAAAGAGAAGAAACGAAAGTAGAGGAGCTGGGTAAATCTGTAGAGAGGATTTGCAGTTCGATATGGGAGGAATTAGGTCGGGAGATGAGTCAGGTTAGGACATAGTGAGTGGATTTGAAGGGAGAGTCGGTGAAGGCAAAAAAGAATTGGAAGGAGGTTGAGTAGGCCGAGCGGAGGAGAGAGGTGGGCTAGGAGGTTGGGCTAGAGAAGTGAAGAGAGGCGAATGAGGACCTCGATGGGAGGAAACGATAGGCGAAGGAGTTGAACTGGAACGTTAGGTTACAAGACTAAAAGTTGAAGGATTTTGTGAAAACAAAAAATTCTCTTCATCAAATCTAACATGACAGCTAATAAAAATACGACCACTTAACTGATGAAGGCAATGATAGCCTTTGTGATTTGACGTGTACCTAAGAAATACACATGGCATAAAATGAGATACCAGAGAGACACGAGATGAAAAAAAAAGGATAACAGGCGTACCTAAAAACCCAAAAGGATGAGTAATCGAACCAGAACCCAAATAGATGGTGGAAACGTGAAATATCATGTAGAACAAGAGTGTGAAGCCGATTAATAGTGTAAATAGCAGCTAGAAGAGTTAATCCAATATGAAAGAGGAATATGAGCATAGATTAATAAGGTTCGAGACACTTCGACTAAGTGTTTGATTTTGCGTTTGACAGACTATTTTGAAATGGGGTGTATGGACAAGAAAAGCATTGACTACTACTATTGTCATGTAAGTATGTTTGGAACAATTGCTGGTATATTCAAATCCCCCATCAGTTTGTAAAAATTTAAAGTTGGCATTGCATGGATTTTTCAATAAAACAACGGAAATGATGAACGTGTGTAAGCACTTCATATTTATTTTTCATAAAAAAAAACCTAAGTGAGCCAAGAGCAGTCATCAATGAATAACCCAAAATATTTGAAAACAAATTAGATAAAATTGGACTCGTCCATTCATCAAAATGAATTATAGCTAAAAAAAATGAAGCACGATGACTAACAGACTCTAAAGGCAATCTATGAGATTTGCCCATAGGACGGGACTTACAAGATACCGACTTAAAACTAGAACTGCAAACACGACTAGACACTTGTTTATTAGGATGGTCAAAACGAGTATGCTAGCGAGTGAGTGAAGCAGAGGAAGCCACAACAAGATGCAAGTGAGATGACGCCAATAAGTTGGAAATCGGATATAGACCATGACAAGAATAAGCTTGGAGAAGAACTTTCTTGGTTCGTTCATCCTTAAAAAAAAAGGATGAACCATTAAAATCAATAGGACATCAATTTTTACGAAAAAGATGAGTAATTAAGAGAAGATCACGAGCAAGATTAGGGACATGATAAATAAGAGATAATAGCAAAGATCGAGAACCAATACGTAAAAAGGCTTAATAAGCAATAAACAACCATCACCAACGGAGACTTTTGTCAAATCGTAAAAGGATCTAGGATTTAGGATTTTACCAATGTCACTAGTCATGTGTATCGACGATATGTTATCAAGATACCACATTGGATTAGAGGTCTCACCAACAGAAAGAGCTGAAGAGGAGTCTGACATATCAGTGGTGATGAAAGTGTAGTCGAATCGCTGTCAACATTGTAGCGCAATGTGCCCAGCTTCACTACAAATCAGATAAGGAAAATGAGGTCTACATTCGAGAATGCCTCCTCAGGTGAATGGGGGAACATAGGGCCTCAAAGCACCACAAGGCCAACTTGAGGAAAATGAGGTCTAGATTCGAGGCTCGCCCTCGCCAGTGACCGACAGAGGCAAGCTTCGACAAAGGCCGGCGAGGTCAACCTACCTTGCCGACCTCCACCTCTGGCTAGTCCAGTGACCGGCCAGAGGAAAGAAGGCCAGAAAATTTAAAAAAATTGAAAAAAATATTTAAAAATTGCCACGTCAATGTTGGCCGGACGGCTAGCGTCAGCCAGCGTCCACGTTAGTTTCGGATGGACTCAATTGGCAAGAAGTGAAAAAGTTTATGACTTAATTGGCAAACTTGAAAGATTTATGATTAAATTGGCAAAAATGCAATTGGTTTAGGACTTTTTGGACAATTTTCCCGTGGTTGTTGAGTAAAGGATGAGATATATTTTTAATAATTTACCCTAATATATACATATATATATATATGGACATACGCCACATTTGTGTATGCAATTATATGAGATTTCACAATTAGACAAAATTAATGTACATTTATTTACTTATTCAAGTACTCTAGCACTAGTTAAGACAAATTCAATTAGCAAATGTGCTAATATGTGCTTCTCTCGACAATTATATGAGCTAAACTCAATCACGCTAACCACTAAACTTCAGCGGACTTTGGCGGTCAGATGACTAAATTTGATTTTAACCAACGAATGCAATAAATGTTCATTTCTTTGCAATTTTTCTAAATTCGACCAATGGTCGGATTTTTTGTACTCCACTTCGTTGTCATGCCGATACCAAATCATCATTTTACTGGAAAGATGGGTCAAATTCAATAAAAGTGTATTAATTGCCAAAGAAATAATAGTACAGTGCATAATTGACTGTGAATTTTTCTCTGTGAAATCTACCGATTAGATGAGATTTATTCAACGATAGCCAAGATTGGTGCATTTAAAAAACTGACCAAGTATTTCTTTAACTAAGTCAATTATATGTGTCAAAAATAGAACTTACATTTTGGTGGTCGATGAACCGGGAGGGCAAATCCTTGTGGTCGGTCTCTCTCTTCTCTTCCATTCGTTTCCGTGCGATATCATCCCTGAACTCATGGACAATGGCGATCGACTCCCTCAGCCGCCGCTCTGACCCTACGTTGAGCCACCATTTGACTCTGTGCAATGCCTGGTAGGCGTACATAAACCTTTCAGAGATGAGCATCATGGCATCCTCAAATGCGTGCATGAACTCACCCTCGCCCTGAATAGCACTGGAGTCGTTGCTGGCTAGGCACGCGGGGTCAACGTTGAAGGTAAACTTGCATATATTGTCGAACGCGAACCGCTCCAGAACATCCTCCAAGTTTATGACCCGGCCGACCTCATTGGTGGCTGTGGCTGGGGCCAGGACGAACCGGGTTTGGATCTCCACGGTCACGTTTCGTATGACAAACTGCCATAGCAACCTCATGTTGAACTCATAGCTCGCTGTCTTACACTGGAGCCTCTAGGGCTCGCCGTCAACATTGAAGATGTCGCGGCCAAGGAAGTTGCGTAAGAGGTTGGTGAACAGGTCGCCCTTTGGGTAGTTGTCAAAGTTAGCACGAAGCATGTGCTCAACAATGACAGGGTCCGCGGTGAGGACATTGAGGGCAACGTCGAGGAGGCAGAGGACGACAGTGTCGGCAGGGGTAGAGTGGACCGACACCAGTCGAGGATGTTAGGGCTAATAATACAACTTAGAGGGAGGTGAATATGTTGTTTTTAAAGGACTTTGACAGTTTTATGGAAATTGGTAAATACTATGCAAACATCAGGTCAAGCTGATATTTCAATTAATATGAACAGGTTGTGTGCTGGTGGAAGTAAGATTGAGAGAAATAAGAGTACACAATGATATATAGTGGTTTGGCTACATCCCCAAGTCTACGTCCATTGTCCACACCAACAGCCACAAGCAAGGCTGAATTGTACTAGTAATCTGCTATACGAGTTACAACTAGCAAACATCAATCCTATTAGATGATAGATCACACAATCAAGAATCAGGTGTTGCTATCACTCATATACACTTAATCTTTCACACAATTACAAGAAAGCAAGAACGCTACGATGAGATTGTAAGAGAATGAAACACTTTTTCTCTAAGAATACATAGCTTTAAGCAGATTTCTGAATTTTATATAATTTGTATCTAACATATGGCCTTCAAGATCTTCTCTTATATAGAAGTGTCTTCAATCTTCTCATTGGAGATGTCTGGTAGAAGCAAGGAGCCACTAGAGATCCGTTGGTGCTGCTGTCTAGAGATAGAACTACCCATATAGTCATTTGCTGGCTATCCAAAAATAGCTTATGCTGTTGTCCCTTCGATGATGGTTCTGACAAGTCTATCCAAAAGCTTATTTCCGTTACTCTGACGTCTCCCAGTTCTTCTGTTGAGCATCCCCAGGCAACAACGGTTATGTTGGACTTCTACAACTACATCCATCATCAGGAATGATCGTTGCTCCAATGTCACCGATGACATGATATCTCCAACATTGACACAAGCAATGTCAAATGTTTTAATCCATTGGTGCTGATTATGAACATAACAAATTTGTGATATTTTTCATTCTTGGCTATCACTTCTGTCTTTTATAATCTATCACGAACATAATAAACATCATATTAAGAATAGTTTTGAGATCATCGAAATTCTTTGAAATGTTTCTTCAACAGAAGAAGTGGTGGCAATTCTTGAGGAAGCCCAGTAAGGCTCCGACCACTTGACGGTGGGCGAAGCCGGGGAAGGAGAAGGGAGATGGAGATGATGAGGAAGAGGAGGATGGATTGGAGTGAGAGAGAGGGAGATGGAGATGATGAGGAAGAGGAGGATGGATTGGAGTGAGAGAGAGGGAGATGGAGATGATGAGGAAGAGGAGGATGGATTGGAGTGAGAGAGAGAGAGAGGTGTGATCTTTTACGGAACTAGTGCTGCCGTTTTATTTCTTGTCCTAAACTATGCTAATGCCAATCTGCTACGGTCCGAAGATTTTCATGGATGGCGACTCTGCTTCGTCTTTTTTATCCCGTGAGCCATTGACAGCTGAACAAAAAGTAGACGTTGACCCAAGAAAGTTAAAATGTCTAGCACGTGAGTCACGGATATTGCTCCGGTCAACCAGCAACGAAATATTTACCCCCCATTCGTTTCAAAAAAAAAAAAAAATTTAAACAACATTATGAATAGCTTGAAAGATAATTTCAAAAATGTAATCGCCTATGTCGCTCACAAAATTGAATGAGTAAATAATATTTTCATTGTTCATGAAAATATTCAGACATAATCTATCACCGATAATGAAAATATCTTTTAATGACTAATTAATTCAAGCGATAAAAACGATCATTTTTAAAAAGAAATATTTTTCAAATTTTTCATTTTTCAAGTAATAAGCAGTGCTTTAACTTGAGCTGTAATCCCGTATAGTTCATCTGTAAGTGAATATGGCCCAAGCCAAGGTGAAATTGGGCTCGGAAGGACACGCTTGGATGCAGAACAAATGCAAGGCACATTTGCCAAACTCCAATGCGGTAGACAAACTGATTTGGCATTCAGCTATCGATGGAGTGTTTTCTGTTAAATCTGCTTACAAACTCATCAAGTTGCAAAATGAAATGGTAACAATAGTGGGATTTGGAACAAAATCTAGAAGGCTAGAGCTCATGAGCGACACAAAATGATGTTGTGGAGGATAGTGTCAAACGTTTTACCTTGTCAAGCTAACTTGTTTCAATTGATCCATATCCTAGACCCCTCTTGCCCGTTGTATGGAGCTTCGAAGGAAAATTCAGTACATTTGTTCACAAGATGTCCTCTAGCCCAAATTTTGTAAAGACAGAGCCCATGGGTTATTATCTCGTCTACTTGGAACTTCAGGTCCCCGGAAGAGATGGTGAACCACTTTCTTGATCCAGGAAAAATAGCACAGACAATGGGAGTGGATTGCAAACTCTTCACTCTTTATGCAGCAATTCTTTGCACTATAATGTGGCGTTACAGGAATGCAAAGCTACATGAACAGACTATTCCAGTGCCTTCCCACGCGATTCAGATGATCATACAAGATTTCTTGGAATATTCAAATATGTTCAAGAGGGAGGACAAAGTTAGGTTAAGCGAGAAACCAAATTTTATTGGGGTAAGGTCAAACTCTTGGATTCCTCCATCAATCCAAGAGTTGAAATTTAATATAGATGGTGCGTGGAAAGATAACAAAGGTGCCATAGGTATTATTGCACGATCGTATAGAGGCTCGGTTATCCAAGCGTGGACAAGATGAGGAAGATAGAACTCGCCAGTGGAAGTGGAAGCTGCAACTCTTCTTCTCGCATGCAAAGCTGCTCAATCCCTCCACATCAACAAAGCGGTTTTTGAAAGTGATTGTAAAGTGTTAATTGATGCTATTCAACAAAAGGGCATTTGTCTTTGGTGTATTCATCCTTTCGTTTCGGACACTCGCTTACTTCTCAGCAACAATCCAGAATGGAGTTTCAAGTGGATCAACAGATCTAATAATGTTGCTGCTCATGAGCTTGCAAAATGGGCTTTTTATCATTTGGAAAATGCTTCGTCTTTCTTTTTTAATGATCTCCCACCTAGAGTCAAAAACTTAGTGTTAGCGGAGTCTTTTTTAATTTATCATGTTGATGTAGGTTCTAACTCTTCGGTGTAATATTGTACTTTTCTGATGCAATGGAAGGTTCGTTTTAGCGAAAAAAAAACAAAATGCAAGGCACATTCACAACTCTTTAATCAACGATTCAACAAATTAGAGAGCGCCTCAGTCAATTACACTGAAAAACTCCGTCAGAGGCCCCATGGTTGCAAATCCACCTCTTTCAAGAAGAGAGAGGGCCAGCTCGCACTCGTGCCATCCCCACAACCCTCGGGCCAATCTCCCCAGCGTCTCATGCTTCACTTCTCGAACCCACGCCGGCGCAAAGCTCACGACAAGACCCACCAAACAAGAGATGTAAGCCTTCCAGGTGACAGGGTCGCACCCGAGGGACACGCTCCCCTCCAAAACCCCCGCCAGAAAGTCCATGTGCTCCCCGATGATGTGAGGCCTCCGAGAATACGTCCACGGGGCTGCTCTCACCCTAACGCCGCATGTGAATGCACCTGTCAAGTATACGAAATATGCCATTCCATATCCCTCAAACATGCGGGATGCAAAACTTCCCTCACCGTGTTTCTCTTCCCGAATTGTGAGGAGCCAGGTTGGAATTGTGTCCCGGATCAGTTCTTGGGCAAGATGCATCCCACCCGCTGAGCACAAGAGGCAGGCACCTAACAAAGCCACTTCCTTTATCCGGGCAGCCGCAAGGGACAAGGATGCCTGACCAGATTTCAAATGGGCAGAACTTGTTTCGGCGCATCGGGTGGCTAATTTGGAACCATATTCGACCACTAGCATTATGATTGTGTCACTAAGGTATCGCTTGTCTTGGATGGACCTACAAGAGCGTAGATAAAAAAATCCTGGAGCTATGGAAGGACCAACGCCAAGGGCTGAAATCTTGTTGCCCAGCAGACCATTTAAGCAAGGTTGATTATTCAATAGACGATTTAAATCATTGAGCGGTCCAAGAAACGATGCAAAGCAACTCCTAACGAGCTGGGCAAGGGCTTCTTTGTTTTGTAGGAAAACAGAACGAGAAGATGACACAACAATGAAGTCATGCCACCGTCGAACCTTTTGCGCCCACAGAGAACCAATTATGGGCATGCTAGGCCAAGAGCAATATAGTGCGCAATTCTCCATAGCTGGTCCAGCAACAGCATGGATGTACTCGAGGCACTTGTCAAGTTTAAAAGTGATGGTTAAACTAACCAGAGCAGCCATCGGAAGCGGAAGCATTGGCGCGACACCTACAAATCAAGCAGTCAAAGAGTTACTAAAAGGCATGTACCAACCAATCATCTGATGCAAAATACTCTTTAAGAGACAGCAGGAAGTTCGAGTACACACGCATAACATGCATTCATACTGGCTTTCATATGTATAAATAGAGACCACCAAAACCACCAAAGGACCACAAAAAGCAAGTGAAAAGTTTCAAATCCGAAATAAACAGGATGTAGAGGAGCCCCCACGGTCAAATACATGTCCAGTGTATCCCCAAAACACAAACATGGATTGCCATTTACCTGAGAACTCCATGGGGAGCACATAGCTGCCAGCATGCAAGTCGAAACACCCCTCTCTCAAGTCAAAAATCAGAAATAAAAAACATAATTTAATCTAACCAATCAATGTAGACAGTATGCATTAATTGCTGTAATTGAGTATGTAACATTCATCATGAACAAGAAAGTTTCCAGAACCAGAGTGGTTCCTCCTTTCCCCCTACTAACTGGATGTATGCATATGAAAGCATGAACAACAAAGCATCTTGTACAAATTTGACAATGTTAAAACACGGTTGTCTACCAGAGGGATAACTTGGTGTATTGACGCCTGCAGCTGCAAGGATTTCTTTCATCTCAGATTCAATTGATCGAATAGTTTGCGTTGGACTAGGCCAGTCAATTCCATTCATTGGAACCGGCCCCCAAATACCACGGGTGACTTCTGCAGAGAAATAGCTAATAATGGTGGCTAGTGATGCAGGTAGAAAGTCAACGAGGTCCCTCAGACCTGCGAGCGAGAATTGTTTCTTCAGAACCGATTTATTTTATACCCATTTCTTCTACACAAGTTCACAACTTTAAAGCTAACCTGTGGTCAGGTCCCGCGACGAAAGCCTCCCATGGGCACAGGCAGTTAAAATTGCTTCCAGGACAAAAGGAATAGCTTCCAACACTTCCCATGCACAAAGCATGGGCCTCTGATAAGGTTCCTCTCCAGCAGATGGTGGGGACCCACCCAGGCTGCTGTTTGTCGGTGTCGTTAAAGAATTACCGGATGAGGAGGTACTTCTAGTTCTAGTCATTTTCCAGTAAATCATACTAAGAATTTTGTTCGCAACCTGATGGACAGGACTACCACTACAGAGGCCAGAAAGTGGTGATGCTATACAAATTTTGTTTTGACAATACCAAGCTCGTAATCTCGGGTAGTTATCAATATATACAGGTTCATCTGATGTAGAAAAATTCGGATTCATACTGGAGTTCACTTCACTCAGAGGAGCAGAATCATGTGACGCTAATGATTTGCGGCTGTTGTGCAAAAGCATAAGATACTCCAAAGTTAGCTCAGCTCCAATAGCTCCTCCTTCATTCGGTGGCTTATAGAATTTCCATAGACGGAGAAGAAAGAGAAATGCAGCAGAGAAAACCATGTAGACAGAGGGCTCCTCGCTGGTTTGAGATTCACAGCTTGAAAAAGGATTTAGTGAACCATATACCTCACAAAGGGGCATCAAAGCTGCAGCAACTTCAGGAACCTGAATTTATGAAAATCAAATAAAGCATCTAGATTTCAAGTTGAAATGGGTGGTTTTAATAATAAAAAAAATTCAGTGTATGAGTCAATATATTATTAGCAGCAGTGGCAACAGATTAAATGGATGACTGATCATGAAACAAATGCAAACCTATTATTCCTAGCCAAAAAGTACAACACCTGGACTCACACAAGGTACATAAACCAAAGACTCTAATCCTGCGAAAACCAGAAACGCAGGCATAACTTTAGTAAAATACGAAAGTAATAATAAACTCTAGGATCAGAATTCAATCTTTAAAAAAATAATAATAATAAGATTGCTGAGCTAAGGGTGCATTTACACCAGGAAAGTTTAAATCTGTTAGAATCTAGCTCAAATATTATCTTTGACTGAATAAGTGAAAACTAGTAACAATAGTAGAAATGAACTTCCTCAACTGGATATTCAATGTTGATGATTAAATAAACAATATGAAGATCTTCTCTGATTTAGAAGATGCCATTCAAAATCCAAAACAAAAACTATACATTGCCGGGCATTCGTTCTAATATACACGACATCAAAATCAAAAGACGTTAAAAAATAAAATAATCAAGTTAACATGACACCAGAATAGTATGAATTATCACACCAATTGCTATGTCAAGTTCCCTGGAGGCCAATAAAGATTAATTACAAAAATTAGACAATACTAAGATTTGTGCTGATATAGATGGCATCAACATTGCAAAAAATTGACAAACCATAAAGTAATAAAGCTAATATGACACAAAGAATTGTTTGAATCATGGTGCCAATTGCTCCACCATTCACAGAATACGTAGGACTGAATATATGCCACAGTATTGTGTGAAAATAACTCCACAATCAGAAGTATCACTTACCACCCCATGCAAGGAAAGTATATGAACAGTATCAACTGAGGAAGCTCCAAATAGAAGAGCACTTAGCATGGGCATGTAATACAAGAAATGAGACTGCGATCCATTATGACCTGCAGGCACGGGAGGAGAAAGAAGCTTGACCACAAATTTCACCACGTGTTCCTGCCAAAGAGAAAAAGAAAAATCATACGCTGACAAAGTAGCTTTTCATGGAGAGATGGGTCCAGCACAATCAACTGGATTTCTTCCTAAGTTCATAAATAGATACACCAATAAGGTTCTAAACTGCAGAATCTGTTACTTGAAAAAGACACAGAGTGAGGTTCAACATGGAGCTAAATTTTTTCTATGGCTTTTGTTGACATCAGATGTTCATACTCCATAAAGCTCACAAGCAAAGATTAAAGGACAGCAAAAGAAGAAACAGAAAAAAAAGAAAAAAGAAAATAAGTCAGTGTTGGTAATTCCACAAACATCTCCCTACCACGAAACAAATGCATAGTTCAGTCAGAAGGCCATAACCTAAACAAGTAATGCAACAATTTATGGAAGCCACCACTGAAAATAATCAGAAACCTCGACATAATTTAGTGAGGTGAGACCTGAATGTTCCATCCACGACTGAGAGATGCACCGCATAAAATCCTTGCAGCAGCTGATTTCTCCTCATTTGACCCATTCAACGCCACAAAATATAATTTTTCTGCCTCTGCAAAACTTGAACAAACAAAGAAAAAGAGAATTAACTATAGCACCTGAGGTGATCTCCTCTTTCATTTTGTTTCACATGACATCAGTTCCTCTATTTATTTTCTTCCTCGTATAAAAGTCAGGTAAAGTAAATTGCAACATCTTTTCTGATACCTGGTAGCTGGAGTTGCAACTAGTGAACTTATTAAAGAGGCAGTTAGTGCACCGCCCTCCATAAAAGCTGACCAAGGAGACAATTCTTTCATTGATGAATCAGGGATTGACAATACAGAAGTGGGCACATAACCGGGCCAGAAGTATGCAGATGTGTCCATTAGTCTTCTTGCAATGCAAGCTTCCACTATTAAGTGCCTCATATTACCACCTGAAAAGCACTAGAGGTAAGCACCAAAATCACGGGTTGATATTCTCAAATTAGCTATTAGACATGTACAGCATTACCACATTTTACCAAGACATCATCATCCCGTAAACCAATGCTATCATTCCCCTTCATTTGTTTAGAAGAAGAATTTGCTGCCTTTGCAGCTGCACTGTTGGCTGCATCTTGGACTAGTTCTGGCGGGTGCAAGATACCAGAAAATTGTCCCAGCAACTGAAGGGAGGATATAAGCCCATTTCTCCTTAATCCATAGACTTTCTCATCTATCCTGTGTCCATGCCCTGGATCCGAAAGACTAGACGCACATGGATCACAAGAGGAGGTGGAACTCAAATCGATATCATCCATCAGAACACCAGCGATTGCCAAGGGGACAATACACAAAAGGATGCAAAGACGGGCATCCAGATGTGGAATAGGACCTTCAGGAGGATCACGTTCCTACAATTATAAATGAAATTTTGAAGTATCAGCTGTACTGCACGTTATAAGGGACCGGATTAATGAGATCGACTTAACTCTTTGCACAAGACGAAGGGCAGAAAGCCAGAGCGCTAAGAATGTTTCCTGCCAACTTGCCCGATTTAAGGCTTGGAGAGAAAATATTAATTCTGCAATTTGATATAAAGAGTAGAATCCAATAAATCCTCCTAATTTTAAAGGATACTTCATGTCTCCTGAGTGGAGAAACAACGAAAGATGAAGCACTAAATATACAAGCTTAAGAAAAACTCTTCGAGGTCACCTGTAAGTATAGCAGTCGCTGAGGTTAGAGGAAGTAGTCTTCCATCCATTGCAGTCTCCATGTATAAATCAAAAGGTGCCCAACATGCGGACAGCGCAGATCCAGAGTCAGAGCAGGGTACACTCTTGATCGATCTGATGTCAAGAAACATCCCAATGAAACTCCTCTTTAAGTCATATTCAAAAGCCAAGACTTTCCGGATATTGGAAGACAATCTTGCCAGAACCTCCTTTGCAGAAATTAAATTTGGTGATGGTAACTTGCAGGTTTCAAGAAACTGCAGCCTCTGAAGGAGCCCATTGAATTTATCAGGCCTATCAGAGAGGAAAAGAAAACCATGAATGTTGTCAACCAGACTGACACAATCAAATCCCATGGTATAATAAGATTAGTAGCTTAAGTTTATAACAAGTGTCAGATCATACGAGATCATTAAGCACAGCCAGGTCTACAACACCACCACCATACACACTTGGTCATCCATAACCACCAGAAATCAATGACCCATAAAAATAAGGTGTCTTCATCTGATACATCAAAGAGTACAGAGACCAATATGCCATTTATAGAATGGAAGCAACTACACACTATGCGGCTGTACAATGTGATTAGACGAGAACAATGGAACAATGCACATCGTCATTAATCTGGTATTCCCTCAGAAACATTGTCTTAGACCACATTCTTGCATAAAGCCTTCTCCTTGTGTTCCACTTTGGTTATCTAAGATTGAGAAAATTCTAGAAAAACAGCACTTGTTCACAGTAGTAAAATGATCAACGTAAATATGCTACATTCTACTAGTCATAGTGGAGAACATATACACAGAACTAGTAGCTACTACAAGATAACATCACCAGTAACAGGTTAACAGTTATGTCTCGAAAAACAGGCTGAAAAGTGGTTTGGAGTAAGAGGCACACATTGTGAATAATGTGCATACTGAGAATTAAATTGTACACTAAAAAGTCTAAGACACCTACATATTTTAAAGGATATGAAGCTGTTACAGAAAATAAAAGACAGGTCTCCCTAAAATCATTTAGAGAGAGGAAAAGTTAGAGACAGAGTAGGAAAAGAATGCCAGTGCTTACATATTCATGTGAACAAGGCGAAGCAAAGCTAAAGCCTTCCTACTTCGTGTTAGGTTCTCTAACACCTCCATGGCAATAAGTGAATTCATGTTCCTTATGTATTCACGGTGCCCACTTCTCTTGTTATCTGGACTGCCTCTTATATCTACATTCCTTTGGTGGTGCTCCATGCTTCCAAATGAGCCACTCAGTCCGCCCATAGCTGTAATTTGTAATCCCCAATCCTCCATGGTGCTATCTATCAAACTAACTATAGTGCTGAAGAAGAAAATCACTAATGTATGACCAAGCTCCCCAACATTGATCCCATAAATTCGGGAGAGCTGAAGATTGGCATCAATAGCTCTTACAATCCTGCACACTTTTATAGGTGTCCTGTTAGCATTTTCCACGCACCAAAAACCACTATAATTGGCACTACTTTCAAAATTCAAAAACAAGTGAGCTGATGACAAGAGGCAAAACAAGGCTAGAAGATAATGATTTTGCTCCATGTGGCACCCTCCCAATTAATTTATTCAGCAATGGCTAGAAATCAAATTTGTTATATAAAGCACCTCGTGCTACAAGGTTGAGGAAAATGAATAGAATCAATCCAGGTTAAACTTTGCTTCAATGCAGAAAGCTATGTCTTTTCTTATGCATCCAATCATTATCTACTTCCACATTCTCCTTCTAGTCCTTAATATTAGAAGCAGGAAAACTGGGGAGACTATGCTCAGGAAAATAAAAATCTGCTTTTCTGTGAAGGAAACTTGCATAAAGCTCCACGGAAATTCTAGATAATGAACAAAAAAACCTGCATGTGAAGCTATATATAAATACTGAGCATACTGCATGAAGTGATTCCTTCAAGCATCTCATGAACAGTGAATCGATATCATGCATGATCCGGAGATTCTCTTCAGTTGCATATCCATGCAATGAAGAAAGTCAAAGCATAATTATTATCAGCACGACCAAGTAAGCACTTCAAGTGAATTCTTCGATCCTAATGATCAACAAAGTGTGCCACAACCATTTTGATGTCTCCAACTTTGAGTGCTGCAAAAAGGGACATTGAGAAACCATACCACCCTTTATCTAAACACAAGTGAACTCTTTAAAAAGGGACAAGTACACCGAAAGTTCTAAATCTTATCTTATATAAAGTGCGTAATTAAGTGCTAAAACATTCAATTGCTGCAATCAACACCTAAACGTTCTTGACAAAGGAAAAAGTGGACAAGTCAAGGGGCCATCAAATATTCTGATGTATCCGGCATAATGACCTCTAAATTGCCATATAAATAGTTTTTTCCACCAATGTAGACATTCTCCAGCAGAACAACAATGCACTTATTCAAAATTCATAAAGTAGTTGCCTCAACTAAACGATTTACAACTTGATCGCATTCCGCAGGTGAGTTGAGGACTACCCATGAACTTTTTGCCTAAAATAAATAACAATTAAAACTACTTCGGTCGTGGATTCAGCAAGTGTAACATCACGAATGAAGGTAATAAATCTAGTATTCCGCTAACTGAAAGTTGAAATCAAGAAACCAAAACTTACTCGTCTCTGGAAGCCTTTGAGGGAACATGTTCAAAGGAAAATGTATATCTAGCTAAGAGTTCGAGATAGAGTCTGTATGCTTCTGGTTGAGCCTGCCGACAGGAGAGGACCCTGTTGCAAATGTGGGGTTAGGGACAAGAAGCTTCTGCGGAAAACGCAAGATAGAGAGTCCAAACTCTGCTATACATCAGTTACAAACACGACTTAACAATCGCAGGCACATAGAAACAACCGCCCCCACTGAACTCCACAAAGCGAGCGAGCGAGCGAGAGAGAGAGAGAGAGAGAGGCGTACCTGGGAGTGAGGAGACAGAGGGCGTGGAGGGAGGAGATGAGGCGGGAGGCCATGGCGTGGTCGAGCAACTTCCAGAGGGACGGCTCCCCGAAGTTGGAGGAGAGGTGCGACACGAGGACCTGCCCCAGCTCGGCGCTCGGCAGCTCGAGCCCCCGGGCGACGGCGCAACTGGCGACCTCCGCCGACCACACGGCCGGATCATCCCCCCTCGCTCGGCACCGCTTCATCGCCTCCGACACCAGCCCCTCGAACTCCTCCACCACCTCCGCGCCGGCGCCGCCGGCGCCGCCGCTCTCGCTTCCCATCGCTCCGCCGCTCTCGCTCGCCGGAGGGGAGAGCCTACGGAGTAGATGGAGACGAGGGAGACGAGGTAGAGGTAGGTGAGTCGGTGCATGGTGAGTCGGTGCATGGGGGGGAGGCGAAGGGGAGGTGATGCCATTTTGGTGGTCGTTTTGATGTAGGCGTATCGGACGGTCGAGATCTGTTGAGCATCGATTCTACGGTCCACAAATTATAAACCCTCACTGTATCACCATTAATAATGCACAAATATTAAATATATATATAAGAGAGTTTAATTTGAATTACAAACAATGGAAATTGCTGTGAGATGAAAAGTATTGGATCCAAATTTAATATTTATGAAATTCTTATGGCACAATAGAATGATTATGTTGATCTTTTGAAATTATCGTTCATAATGCTTTCATTTACAGCAGCCAAGAATGTATTGGAGAATTCTTTAGGTCAAATTTCTTGATCGAGAGTGGTTTTGGATTTTCTTAATTATATAGCTTGACACGATTAATTAATTAAAGTTCTCTCCAATATAGAAGCGACTCAGAGAGGTGACATCACATCAATTTGATCTCTCTATATGAACTTCTAATGATAATAATCATCACCCATTAATGGAATTAGCAAAGTATACTTTTCCTTATTAATTTACACTTTTTCCAAAAAAAAAATCTCTAACATCTTCCGAAAATATAAGTGAACTTAATTATTTTTATAAAATGACATTCAAACCTTTCGACTTGATTAATTATCGCTGATGTAATCGAATCATCTCGACCGCTCGAACTGTCCCTCTCCATCCGACGAAAAGGCGTGGTCTCCAAAGTCATCTAACTTGGGTTTTTCTCTCGTTCAGATTAGACATGGAATCACTCGGTCGGACTCTGGAGGTTCAACTCGTTCTAGACGAGTCTAGAAGATTGGTCTCATATTCAACCACTCCCACGAGCCAACCTTCCATCTTCTTCTTCGTTTCCTAGCGATCTAATTCCCAAAGCTACAGCAGGCAGCATGGATAGGTGGGGGGTATGAGCTAGCTCTCATCACATGGACCACTCTCTTTGTTGTGTGGCGATAGCCAAAGGAGTCACCAGCACGTTAGCTAACCACGTGGTCGTGGGCTGCTGCTGCTGCTGCTTCACGTTGCACTTGCAAGCCTGCATGGCAAGGTTTGCTGGTGGGTGGCCTGCCTCTCTTCCATGCACTTCGACCTACCGAACCGCGAAGGCAACTTGCTTGCTAACTTGGGCTAATCTAACACGCTTGGCCCGACGTGATTCGGTCGAATTTTGCCGTGTAGAAAGCGATGCCACATGAGCACGGGAAGGAAGGGGAATTCACGGGGGCGACCGATCAAGGTACATAGCAACAGGGGCACTGCGTGCCGCCTTTTTCCGATAAACGTTACTTAGAACCTCAAAAGATTTTAAAATTTTGTTAGCATGCAAAAGAAAATAGGTCGATACTATGAAAAAACCCCCCATATTGATATACATATAACAAATTTATCCCAATCTAATTTTATTGACAATCGAAAAAAAAAAAGACAATAGTACAGTGCATCAGGGTGATTAAAATCTAATGTAATGATACGATTGTGAATTTTGCATAAATTTAAGGGTAAATACCACAAAAAACTCTAAACTATGCTCACTATGACACATTTAGCCTAATTTTTTTCTGACACCAAAAATCCTAAATTGTACCCGTACGACACATTTATCATCTGGCAAAATTCTGTCAATGAGAACTGTCAAAACTCTGCCTATATGGACGCCAGAAAGCAAATGGTGTTGACATAACACATACGTAGTTTAAGTGAAATAAAAACGTTTTGGTTAAAAAATCACCTAACGAAATATTGATGGATGGTCAATGTGTAACATAGATACAAGCTTGAGGATTTTTATGTCACAAGAAAAAGTTTGAGATAAATATATCACAGTTAGAATATTTTGAGGTTCTTATATCACAAAAAAAGTTTAAGATAAATGTATCACAGTAGACATAATTTTGAATTTTTTCTACCTTTTTTTCCCTAGATTTAATGCCAGTCCGTAATATCTGCTGATTATATGAGATTTATTCAACGACGGCCAAGATTGGTGCATTTCTATTGAGTAGCATACATTTAGAAATCTAACCAAGTATTTCTTTAACTACGTCAAATATGTATCAAAAATAGATAGTCTTACATTCTGGTGGCCGATGAACCAAATCCTCGTCGTTGGTCTCTTTGTTCTCTTCGATTCGCTTCTGTGTGATATCATCCGCGAACTCACGGATAGTGGCAATCCAACTCCTCCGCTGGCTAGTCCAACCCCACATTGAGCCACCACTTTGTTGAGAGAGCACAACTGAAATTCAATGCCTTCACCCGAAGAAATCACCGAGAGGGTATTGAGTCTGAGCCTGTCAAGATACAATGTGCGACTTTTTCAACACAACTCACACGTGCATCTCAATAATCTTTCCCTTGCATGTCCTCCTTAATCTAGATATACTTTTGAATCAAGATATCTCAACTTGAATATCCATTAATGTCATACGTCCACATTGGGCCAGTATTGCTACACCACAACGCCCATTGCCCAAAAGTCCGATACCTTTATCCGAGAAGGATCGCCAAGAGGGAACCAAGTTTAAGCCTATCAATATATCAAATTAGATCCACTTTCACTAAAAAATTTAAGACAATGAGTATGAGCTAATTAGGACATATTAACTGCTCCACAACTCACTCATACATTTCAACACTTTTGATCATGTACAGCACCTGGCAAGCGTACATGAACCTTACAAAGATGAGCATCGCAGCATCCTCAAACGCACGCACAAACTTGCCCTCGCCCTCACTAGTGCTGCAACCATCGTTGGCTAGGCACGCTAGGTCGACATTGAAGGGAAGCTTGCACATGTTGTCAACACGAAATACTCCGGAACATCCTCCAAGTCCATGACCCAACTCGCCTAACCAGCTGCTACGGCTAGTGCCGAAACGAGCCGAGTCTAGATCTCCACGATCACATCCCGCATGACAAACTGCCGCAGCAACCTCGTGATGAACTTGTAGCTCAACTGCCTTTCGCTGGAGCCTCCAGGGCTCGCTATCAGAGTTGAAGATGCCACGGCCAAGGAAGTCTTGGAGGACGGCATTGAACTGGTCGCCTTTTGGGGGGTTGTCGAAGTTGGTGCGGCGCCAGGGACAACGGTGAGGAAGAGGAGGATGGATTCGAGAGAGAGAGAGAGAGAGGTGTGATCTTTTAAGAAACTAGTATTGCCGCTTTATTCCTAGTCCTAAACTATGCTAAAGTTTATCTACTTGTATCCGAAGATTTCCACGGAGAGTGACACCGCTGGTCTTTTGTTCTCTTGGGAGCCATTGACCCTGAACAAATACTAAACATCGGAAAAAAGCAAACATCGAGCCCATGAAGTTTAGGTTTGGAGCATGGGTGTCATGCTACTAGCTTCCCTTACCTCCCGACAAAATACTTGGCCTCCATTCGTTTCGCAAAAAATAAATAACTTATTTTCATGAAACAAATATGTAATCACTATAGTTCATCTGTAAGTGAATATGACCCCAAGCCAAGGTGAAACTGGGCTCGGAAGGACACGCCTGGATGCAAAACAAATGCAAGGCACATAATCGGCCTTTCAATAAATTAGACAGCGCCTCAGTCCATTACACTGAAAAACTCGGCCAGAGGCCCCATGGTGGCAAATCCACCTCTTTCAAGAAGAGAGAGGGCCAGCTCGCACTCGCGCCATCCCCACATCTTACGGGCCAATCTCCCCAGCGTCTCGTGCTTCACTTCTCGAACCAGCGCCGGCGCAAAGCTCACGACAAGACCCACCAAACAAGAGATGTAAGCCTTCCAGGTGACAGGGTCACCCCCGAGGGACACGTTCCCCTCCAACACCCCCGCCAGAAAGTCCATGTGCTCCCCAATGATGTGAGATCTCCGGGAATACACCCACGGGGCTGCTCTCACCCTAACGCCGCAAGCAAATGCACCTGCCAAGTATACCAAATATGCCATTCCATACCCCTCAAACATGCGGGATGCAAAACTTCCCTCACAGTGTTTCTGTTCCCGAATTGTGAGGAGCCAGGTGGGAATGTTGTCCCGGATCAGTTCTTGGGGAAGATGCATCCCACCTGCCGAGGACAAGAGGCAGGCACCTAACAAAGCCACTTCCTTTATCCGGGCAGCCGCAAGGGACAAGGATGCCTGACCAGATTTCAAATGGGCAGAACTTGTCTCGGCGCATCGGTTGGCTAATTTGGAACAATATTCAACCACTAGCCTTACGATAGCGTCACTGAGGTATTGCTTGTCTTGGATGGACCTACAAGAGCGTAGATAAAGAAATCCCGGACCTATGGAAGGAGGAACACCAAGGGCTGAACTCTTGCCCATCAGCCCATCTAAGCCAGGTTGATCAGTCAGTAGACGGTTTAAATCATCCAGCGGTCCAAGAAACGATGCGAAGCAACTCCTAACCAGCTGGGAGAGGGCTTCTTTGTCTTGTCGGAAAACAGAACGAGAACATGACACAATAATGTGATCGTGCCACCGTCGAACCTTCTGCGCCCACAGAGAACCAATTATGGGCATGCTAGGCCAAGGGCAATATGATGCACAATTCTCCATAGCTGGTCCAGCAACAGCGAGGAGGTACTCAATGTTCTTGTCAAGTTTAAAAGTGATGGTTAAACTAACCACAGCTGCCATCGGAAGTGGAAGCATTGGCGCGACACCTACAAAGCAAGCAGTCAAAGAGTTACTGATAGGCGTGTACCAACCAACCATATGATGCAAAATACTCATTAAGAGACAGCAGGAAGTTCAAGCCCGCACGTGTAACATGCATTCATACTTACTTTCATTTGTATAAATGAAGACCACCAAAACCATTGAAGGGCCACAAAAAACAAGCGAGAAGTTTTGAATCCGAAATTAGCCCCCACAATTAAATACATGTCCAGTGTATCCCCAATACACAAACATGGACTACAATTTACCTGAGAACTCAATGGGAGCACATAGCTGCCAACATGCAAGTTGAAAAACCACTCTCTCGAGTCGCAAATCAGAAAGTAAAAACATAATTTTATCTGACTAATCAATGTAGACAGTATGAATTAATTGCTGTAGTTGAGTATGTAACTATTCACCATGAACAATAAAGTCTCTAGCACCAGAGTAGTTCTTCCCCTCCCCTTACTAACTGGATGAATGCACATGACAGCATGAACAGCAAAGCATCTCGTACAATTTTGACAACTAGTAAAACACGATTGTCTACCAGAGGAATAACTTGGTATGTTGACGCCTGCAGCTGCAAGGATTTCTTTTATCTCAAATTCAACTGATCGAATACTTTGTGTTGGACTAGGCCAGTCAATTCCGTTCATTGGAACCGGCCCCCAAATACCACGGGTGACTTCTGCAGAGAAATAGCTAATAATGGTGGCTAGTGAAGCAGGTAGAAAGTCAACAAGGTCCCTCAGACCTGCAAGCAAGAAAGATGTCTTCAGAACTGATTTATTCTATACCCATATCTTCTACGCAAGTTCACGACTTTAAAGTTAAACCTGTGGTCAGGTCCCGGGACGAAAGACTCCCATAGGCACATGCACTTAAAATTGCTTCCAGTACAAAAGGAATAGCTTCCAACACTTCCCATGCACATAGCACAGGTCTCAGATAAGGTTCCTCTCCAGCAGATATTGGGGACCCACCCACACTGCTGTTTGTTGGTGTTGTTGAAGAATTACCAGATAAGGAGGTACTTCTAGTCATTTTCGAGTAAATCATACTAAGAATTTTGTTTGCAACCTGATGGACAGGACTACCACTACAGAGGCCGGAAAGCGGTGAAGCTATGCAAATTTTGTTTTGACAATACCAAGCTCGTAATCTCCGGTAGTTATCAACATATACAGGTTCATCTGATGTAGAAAAAGTCTGATTCATACTGGAGTTCACTTCATTCTGAGGAGCAGAATCAGGTGACGCAAATGATTTGCGGCTGTTGTGCAAAAGAATAAGATACTCCAAAGTTAGCTCATCTCCAATAGCTCCTCCATCAATCGGTGGCTTATAGAATTTCCATAGACGGAGAAGAAAGAGAAATGCAGCAGAGAAAACCGTGTAGACCGAGGGCTCCTCGCTGGTTCGAGATTCACAGCTTGACAAAGGATTTAGTGAACCATATACCTCACAAAGGGGCATCAAAGCTGCAGCTACTTCAGGAACCTGAATTAATGCAATCAGCTAAAGCATCTAGAATTCATGTTGAAACCGGTGGATTTAATTATAAAAAAAATTCATCATATGAGTCAATAGATAATTAGTAGCAGTGGGAACAGATTAAATGGACGACTGATCATGAAACAAATGCAAACCTAGTATACCTAACCAAAATGTCCAAAAACTGGTTTCACACCAGGTACATAAACCAAAGACTAACTCTGTGAAAACCCGTAACACAGGCATAACTGTAGTATAAAAGGAAAGTAATTAAAAACTCCAGGATCAGAGTTCAATATTGAAAAGAAAAAATGACTGCTGAGCTAAGGGTGTATTTACACCAGGAAAGTTTAAAGCTGTCAGAATCTAGCTCAAATATTATCTTTGACTGAATATGTGAAAACTAGAAAATATAGTAAAAATGAACTTCCTCAACTGGATATTCAACATTGATGATTATATAAACAAGATGAAGATTTTCTATGATATAGAAGATGCCATTCAAAATCAAAAACAAAACTATATGTTGTCGGACATTCGTTCTGATATAGATGACATCAAAATCAAAAGACATTGAAAAATAAATTAACCAAGTTAATGTGACACCAGAACAACATGAAGGACACACCAATTGCTATTTCTCATACACTGGAGGCCATTAAAAATCAATTACAAAAATTAGACAATACTAAGATTTGTGCTGATATTAATGGCATCAACATTGCAAAAAATTGACGAACCATAAAGTAATAAAGCTAATATGACACAGAGAATTGCATAAATAATGGTGCCAAGTGCTCCGCCATTCACAATATATGCACAACTGAATATATATATATATATCACAGTATTGTGCGAAAATAACTCTGCAAACAGAACTATAACTTACCACCCCATGCAAAGAAAGCATATGGGCCGTATCAATTGGGGAAATTCCAAAGAGAAGAGCACTTAGCATGGGCATGTAATCCACGAAATGAGACTGCGGTCCATTATGACCTGCAGGCACGGGAGGAGAAAGAAGCTTGACCACAAATTTCACCACGTGTTCCTGCCAAAGAGAGAAAGAAACTTCATATGCTGATAAAGTAGCTTTTCATGGAGAGATGCGTCCAGTACAATCAATGGGATTTCTTCCTAAGTTCATAAATACATACACTGATAAGGTTCTAAACTGCAGAATCTGTAACTTGAAAAGGACACAATAGTAAAATTCAACATGGAGCTAAATTTCTTGTATGGATTTTGTTGACATCAGATGCTCATACTCCATAAAGCTCGGGAGAAATGATTAAAGGAAAGCAAAAGAAGAAAACTGAAAAAAAAATATTGTCAGCGTCGGTAATTCCACAAACGTCTTCCTACAACAAAACAAATGCTTAGTTCAGTCAGAAGAATGTAAACCAAACAAGTAATGCAACAATTTATGGAAGCCACCACCCAAGAAAAACAGAAACCTCGACATAATTTAGTGAGGTGAGACCTGAATGTTCCATCCACGACTGAGAGATGCACCACATAAAATCCTTGCAGCTGCTGATTTCTCCTCATTTGACCCATTCAACGCAACATAATATAACTTTTCTGTCTCTGCAAAACTTGAACAAATAAAGCAGAAGAGAATTTACTATAGCACCTAAGGTGATCTCCTTTTTCATTTTGTTTCACATGACATCAGTTCCTCTACTTATTTTCTTCCTTATGTAAAAGTCATGTAAAGTAAATTGCAACATCTTTTCCGATACCTGGTAGCTGGAGTTGCAACTAGTGAACTTGTTAGAGAGGCAGTTAGCGCACTGCCTTCCATAAAAGCTGACCAAGGAGACATTTCTTTCATTGATGAATCAGGGATTGAAAATACAGAAGTGGGCACATAACCGGGCCAGAAATATGCAGATGTGTCCACTAGTCTTCTTGCAATGCAAGCTTCCACTATTAAGTGCCTCATATTACCACCTGAAAAGCGCTAAGAGATAAGCACCAAAATCACGGGTTGATATTCTCAAATTAGCCATTAGACAGTGAATGTACAGAATTACCACATTTCACCAAAACTTCATGATCCCCTACACCTACGCTATCATTCCTCTTCATTTGTTTAGAAGAAGAATTAGCTGCTTTTGCGGCTGCACTGTTGGCTGCATCTTGGACTAGTTCTGGCGGGTGCAAGAGACCAGAAAATTGTCCCAGCAACTGAAGGGAGGATATAAGCCCATTTCTCCTTAATCCATGGACTTTCTCATCTATCCTGTGTCCATGCCCTGGATCCGAAAGAAAAGACTCAGATGGATCACAAGAGGAGGTGGAACTCAAATCGATATCATCCATCAGGACACCAGCGATTGCCAAGGGGACAATACACAAAAGGATGCCAAGACGGGCCTCCAGATGTGGAATAGGACCTTCAGGAGGATCACGTTCCTACAATTATGAATGAAATTGAACTATCAGCTGTACTGCACGTTATAAGGGACAGAATTAATGAGGTCGACTTAACTCTTTGCACAAGACGAAGGGCAGAAAGCCAGAGCGCTAAGAATGTTTCCTGCCAACTTGCCCGATTTAAGGCTTGGAGAACAAATATTATTTCTGCAATTTGATATAAAGAGCAGAATCCAATAAATCCTCCTAGTTTTAAATCATGCTTCATGTCTCTTTAGTTGAGAAACAGGGAAATGATGAAGCACCAAAAATACAAGCTTATGAAAAACTCTTTAAGGTCACCTGTAAGTATAGCAATTGCTGAGGTTCCAGGAAGTTCTCTTGCATCCATTGCAGTCTCCATGTATAAATCAAAAGGTGCCCAACATACAGACAGCGCAGATCCAGATTCAGAGCAGGGCACACTCTTGATTGATCTGACGTCAAGAAACATCCCAACGAAACTCCTCTTTAAGTCATATTCAAAAGCCAAAACTTTCTGGATATTGGAAGACAATCTTGCCAGAATCTCCTTTGCAGAAATTAAATTTGGTGATGGTAACTTGCAGGTTTCAAGGAACTGCAGCCTCTGAAGGAGCCCATTGAATTTATCAGGCCTATCAGAGAGGAAAAGAAAGCAAAAATGTTGTCAACCAGACTGACACAATCAAATCCCATGGTATAATGAGATTAGTAGCTTACATTTACAACAAGCGTAAGATCATAGTAGATCATTAAGTACAACCATGTCTACAACACCACCACCATACTCACTTGGTCATCCATAACCATCAGAAATCAATGACCCATGGACATTATCTAGTAAAAAATAAGGTGTCTTCATCTGATGCATCAAAGAGTACGGAAACCAATATGCCATCCATAAAACGGAAGTAAACACTCACTGTGCGGCTATATACAAATGTGATTAGATGAGAACAATCGAACCAAGCACGTCATCATTAATCTGGTATTCCATCAGAAACATTGTCTTAAACAACATTCCCGCATAAAGCCTTCTTACTGTGTTCCACTTTGGTTATCTAAGATTAGGAAAAATCTAGAAAAATAGGACTTGTTCATAGTAGTAAAATGATCAACATAAATATACTACGTTCTACAAGTCATAGTGGAGAACATACACACAGAAATAGCAGCCACTAGAAGACAACATCACCAGTCACAGGTTAACAGTTATGTATCAAGAAACAGGCAGAAAAGTGGCATGGACTAAAAGCACGCATTGTGAATACTGTGCATACTGAGAATTAAATTGTACACTGATAAGTCTAAGAGACCTACATATTTTAAAGGATATGAAGCTGTTACAGAAAATAAAAGACATATATCTCCCTAAAATCATTTTGAGAACTTGAATGGAGGAAAAGTTACAGACAGACTAGGGAAAGAATGCCAGTACTTACATATTCATGCGAACGAGGCGAAGTAAAGCCAAAGCCTTCCTGCTTCGTGTGAGGTTCTCTAACGCCTCCATGGCAATAAGTGAATTCATGTTCCTTATGTATTCACGGTGCCCATTTCTCTTGTTATCTTGACTGCCTATTATATCTACACTCCTTTGGTGGTGGTCCATGCTTCCAAATGAGCCACCCAGTCCGCCCACAGATGCAATTTGTAATCCCCAATCCTCAAGAGTGCTATCTATCAAACTAACTATAGTGCTGAAGAAGAAAATGACTAACGTAAGTCCAAGGTCCCCAACGTTGATCCCATAAATTCGGGAGAGCTGAAGATTGGCATCGATAGCTCTTACAATCCTGCACACTTTTATAGGTATTCTATTAGCATTTTCCATGCACCAAGAACCACTATAATCGGCACTACTTTAAAAAGTCAAAAACAATGTGAGCTGATGACAAGTGGCAAAACAAGGCTAGGAGATAATGATTTTGCTCCACATGGCACCCTCCCAATTACTTTATTCAGCAACGGCTAGAAAGCAAAGTGGTTATATAAAGCACCTCATACTACAAGGCTGAGGAAAATGAATAGAACCAATCCAGGTCAACCTTTGCTTCAATGTAGAAAGCTGTGTCTTTTCTTATGCATCCAATCATTATCTACTTCCACATTCTCCTTTTAGTCCTTAATATTAGAAGCAGAAAAACTACGCACACTATGCTGAGAATATGATGTCTGCTTTTCTGTGAAGGAAACTTGCATAAAGCTCCAAGGAAACTCTAGATAATGAACAAAAAACCAACATGTAAAGATATGCATAAATACTGAGAGTACTGCATGAAGTAATGTCTTCAAGCATCTCAAGAACATTGACTCGCTATCATGTACAATCCGGAGATTCTCTTCAGTTGCATATCCATGCAATGAAGAAACTCAAAGCATAATTATTATCAGCATGACCAAGTAAACACTTCAAGTGCATGCTTCCATCTTGAACATCAACAAAGTGTGCCAAAGCCATTTCAATGTCTCCAACTTTGAGTGCTGCAAAAAGGGACATTGAGAAACCATACCACCCTTTATCTAAACACAAGTGAACTCTTTAAAATGGGTAGAGTACACCGAAAGTTCTAAATCTTATATAAAGTGCGTAATTGAGTGCTAAGACTTTCAATCGCTGCATAAACATTGTCGACATAGGAAAAAGAGGACAAGTCAAGGGGACATCAAATATTCTGATGTATCCGGCATAATGACCTCTAAATTGCCATATAAACAGTTTTTTCCACCAATGTAGACATTTTCCAGCAGAACAACAATGCACTTATTCAAAATTCATAAAGTAGTTGCATCAACTAAACGATTTAGAACTCGATCGCATTCCGCATGTGAGTTGAGGACTTCCAATGAACTTTTTGCCTAAAATAAATAACAATTAAAACTACTTCGGTCGTGGATTCAGCAAGTGTAACATCATGAATGAAGGTAATAAATCTAGTATTCCGCTAACTAAAAGTTGAAATCAAGAAACTAAAACTTACTTATCTCTGGACGCCTTTGAGGGAACATGTTCAAAGGAAAATGCATATCTAGCTAAGAGTTCGAGATAGAGTCTGTATGCTTCTGGTTGAGCCTGCCGACAGGAGAGGACCCTGTTGCAAATGTGAGGTTAGGGACAAGAAGCTTCTGTGGAAAACGCAAGATAGAGAGTCCAAACTCTGCTATACATCAGTTACAAATACGACTTAGCAATCCATTGAATCATCGTCCAACCAAAGCCATAGAGCAAAAGGCCTAAAAGCAGAGATAATCAGTCAACTGCACTTACTTCTTAAACCTCCCCTGAACTAGCCGTTAAACTTCTCGAAGAAATTAAATCACAAAGCCAGAGCAGAAGTTTGAGAATCAGTCATTTACAAGTACACACGTAAGAGCAGTCCCGGCGATCATTCTCTCCAATCTTCATCGAATCGTATTAACGTGACATCTTCCTAAAAATCATGAAATCTACTTCCCATTCGTTTGTCACGACATTGATCCACCACAGACAGAGTATGGCTTCCCCTTGCATGCGTCATTTCTTCAATCACCGTATCAGATTCGAAATTCCACGCCATTACAATACAGAAAAATCCACAACGTTCGCCATCTTCCACTCCTGATCTCAGGCATCGGAACAATCTCTCCTGCGCCCCTGGATCGCCGTTCTCGCGGTTTGTTCCATCTCAGCGCACAGCGACACGAAACTTGAAAAAAAAAAAAAACGATCGCAGGCACATAGAAACAACCGCCCCCAGTGAATTCCACAAAGCGAGCGAGTGAGACGGCGAGAGAGGCGTACCTGGGAGTGAGGAGACAGAGGGCGTGGAGGGAGGAGACGAGGCGGGAGGCGATGGCGTGGTCGAGCAACTTCCAGAGGAACGGCTCCCCGAAGTTGGAGGAGAGGTGCGACACGAGGACCTGCCCCAGCTCGGCGCTCGGCAGCTCGAGCCCCCGGGCGACGGCGCAACTGGCGACCTCCGCCGACCACGCGGCCGGAGCCTCCCCCCTCGCCCGGCATCGGTTCGTCGCCTCCGACACCAGCCTCTCGAACTCCTCCGCCACCGCCGCGCCGCCGCCGCCCGCGCTTCCCATCGCTCCGCCGCCCGCGCTCGCCGGAGAGCGAAGTGTCGTCGGAGGGAGGGAGGCGAGCCGGTGCATGGGCGGATGGGGGTGGCGGGGGCGAAGAGGGACGCGGTTTTGGAGGTCGTTTTGAATCGTCTCCGACATTTTTGGAAAAAACGGGATAAATATAGTAAAAAAAATCACATCTTCCTAGGCGCAGGTGTATCGAACGGTTGGCATCTGTTGAACATCCAATCTACGGTCACAAATTATAGTCTCTCGCTGTTTCGCTATTAATAAAAGACAAAAGCAAATATTATAATATTATATCTTATATATATATGAAAGAGAGTGTAATTTGAATTACTTTGGAAAAAAAACAAATGGGAATTGTTGTAAGATGAAATAGATTTCAATTATATATTTAATATTTATGAAATGTTCATGGGATAATAGAATTATCCTGTTGATCCTTTGGAGTTATCATTTTACCGATATGTTAAGGTTATAATGTTATCATTTACTGCAGCCGAGGATGTATTAGGAAATTCTTTTGGCCAAATTTCAAGGTTGAAAGTGGTTTTGGATTTTCTTAATTATATAGCCTGAAGTGATTAATGAATTAAAGCTATAGAATCTATGTGGTTAATGAGCTTATCCAATACAAATTGGGGTTATTTTGGTTTAAAAAAATTCTAATGAGAACTTCTTCTTTTTCTTCTTCCTTTTCTTGTGCTTTTCTGTCGAAATTAAGAATATTATCAAAGATATAATTACAAAAAAAAATTATTTGTGGATCTACATGTCTCATATAAACACATCTTTTAAGGTTTCAAGCATTTTTATATAAAGCGCATGCGTCGTAAAATTTTGAAAAATCCAAACTTCAAATTTATAAGAAGTCACTCCAAACTTTGTAATTGATGGACTACAAGTTCTATCTACATTTCCATAAAAACGGAAACGGTAAAACACATGACAACAATATGGCATTTAAAAGGCTATTTCGCGCCACGTCAGTTTCAATAAAGAATTAAGTGGATACTTTGTAGAGTTTATTAAATTTAATTGACACGAACGGAAAATTAATTACAGTTTTTTCATCGAAATGTATTCATATATCGTATTAAATAAGATACTCAACCTATACACGTTAGAAAGATAATCAATTTGATATCTCCTAACGATTAATGCAAATTTATGAACTTCTAACGATAATAATTATCACCTGCTAATGGAATTGACAAAGTATACTTTTCCTTATTAATTTTCACTTTTTTTTTCAAAAACAAATCTCTAACATCTACTAAAAATACAAGTGAACTTAATTATTTTTATAACATGGCATCCAAACATTTCAAACTCTGACTAATTCTCATTGATGTAACCAGACCATCTCGACCTCTCGAACCGACCCGTCCATTCAATGACAAGCACAGTCTCTATGGACTCCGGAGGTTCAAATGGATCTAGACGAGTCTAGAAGATTGGTCTCAAATTCCACCATTCCCACGCACCAACTTTCCATCTTCTTCTTAGTCTCCTAGTGATGTAATTCCAAAGCTACAACAGCCGGCGTGAATAGGGGGGGCTAGGGCACGAGGGGTTGTTCTTGATCTGGCTCGATCTCCATTCAAAGCATTGGTGGGCTACAAGGCTATAAGCTCTCGCATGGACCACTCTTGGTCGTGTGGCGATAGCTTAAGGAGTTAAATCAGCAACTTAGCCAAATGGCTATCATTTTGGTTGTGGGCTGCTGCAGCTGCTGCTTCGCGTTGTGCTTGTAACTCTGCATTGGACACGGTTGGTGTTGGTGCCTCTTCCTCTCTTCCGTGCGCTTTCCACCTAACCACTGAGGCAGCTCGCTTGCCAAACTTGGGCTAATATTCATGGCTGTGTAGATTTCTCTCCTTCTTGTGCCACATTCGTTCGAGCTATGCTGGATCCACGAGGGAAAACTAAACTCTTCGACGATTTGCCAATTCAGTGAAATTAACCAATGAATCCAAGACGCTCGATTTTGTTTGACTTGCCTTATTCGATTTCTGCACGTGCACAAATACCCACGCATTCATCGATCGGATGCTACATGACGAGCCTATCATGGGGGTCGAACAACAGAGATCGCCAAACTAGGGACCCTAATAAGACGTGTGGGTAATACATAAGATAATATGTCAATTTCCATAACAAAATAATTAAGTTAAGGTGAGAATAGGTAAATATCTGATTGATGAGATAAGTATCTTTCGCCTTCTTTTAAAAGCATAACTAGGCAATATAATAAAACCCCTAAGAAGAGGAGGATCCACGGTTCAAAAAATTCCGGCAAATGTATAGAATCTTGCATGCAAGCTCGTTCAACTCATGCATGTAGTTATCAAAATCTGACGATCCAAATTGCCCCCGAAATGTGATCTATAGGTGGTTATTAAGACCCATTGTCAAGAGAGGGGATAGTACCGGCTCTGATACCGTGTCAGATAGAAAGTCCAACCCAAAAGTTTAAGCTGATAGATGAAGAGAGATTACCTAAATAGAAAAAGTATTTATGACCCGTTATCAAGTAATGCGAGATAATACTTCAACAGATCCAACGGTCGATACTAAGTTACTAACTAGGCATCGAATCACCAATTTAGCCTTTGATCATCTTCGTCCTCATTTAGCCTGCCAGGATAGCAACAGCCTCCGACCCTGCCTCTAAAGCCTTCAAATCATCCTAAGCCTTCAAAGGCCTGTCCTAAAGCCTTCCCTAGCTTTCGGCGTTGCATCACATGGAAGTGGCCTCGGCACCTCCAATGCCAGTCGAGCAGCCGAAGGAAGGTAAACGGAGCAACAAGTGCAGGAACATCTGTGTCGCCGTCCTGGTGGTCGCTGTGATCATCGTCCTGGTGATTTTGATATTGGCCCTGACGGTTTTCAAGGCCAAGAAGCCGGTGATCACGGTGAATTCGGTGAATCTGAAGAACCTCGATGTCTCCTTTGACATGGCGCGGATGAAAGCCTTGCTGAACATGACGGTGGACGTGGACCTCTCCGTGAGGAACCCAAACAGGGTGGGAGTCGATTACACGGACACGTCTGCGGAGTTAGGCTACCGAGGAGAGCCCATCGGAGATGCTCCAATCCCTGCAGGCAGGATCTCAGCGGACAGCACGGAGGACATGAACGTTGCGGTGACGGTAATGGCAGATCGCATGCTGTCAAACCCACGGACGTTCTCCGACATCATGGGTGGCGTGCTTCCCGTGACTGCTTCGACGAAAATATCGGGCAAGGTTTCCATCTTGAGCGTGTTCAAGATTCATGTGAAGTCCGCAGTTTCCTGCGACATCAATGTTTTCATTTCCAATAGAACCATTGATGACCACCAATGCAAGTATGAGACGAAGTTGTAGGCTCATCACAAAGGCAGATCCAGAATCTCACGTACGCAGAAACAAAAATGATAGAAGAAGAGGAATGTTCAATTTTTGGCCATAGCCTATTGCTTTTATTTCATGAAAATTGTTTCCTCTCACCGTAATTGCATCAATGTCGACGTCGACATCGTTAATGGCAGAGTCGTAGAGCTCCTTGTGCTACGTGTTTTTACCTTTCGAATAACTCCTGATTGTTTTCGCGTAAAGAAAGATGAGGCTTCGATTTTGAGGAAGGTGTTCTTCTTTCAAGCATCTTTTCGTTTCACGCAGCTTCTATCATCTTGTTTTTCTTTCTGTTCCTCTATCGTTTCTGTTTTCGCATGACCAGTGAAAAGGGTATGGTGAACGATGATCATATTGAGCGTCCTGATAGGATTTGTTCCCTCGGAAGAAGGATTGTGCTTCATCTGATTACTTGCATTTGTAAGAGCAGTGAAGATCAAACGAACAGCTCAAGTACACTCGGATTGGTGAAATCTCACTGGTTTTGTAGAGGCATTTCATTTCGGTTTTCTGTTGAATCAATCAGAAAAGCCAGCATTGTGCTGAACCCATGGATTCATCTTCAACGACTAAAGCTAAATAGTGGAAAGTGAGGAGTATCAAAGGGGACGATGACTAACCCCATTTATTCAAACAGAAACGTCTCTTATGCAGGAAAAACATTGTGCAGACTCATTCTATCTCGTTTTGGAAGTTAAACTTTCAGGTAAAAACAGATGACTAGACCTGTCAAAATGGATAATATACCAATTTCTTAATCCATAATAGGTAACTTGTTATATGGGTTAGTTATGTTTAGTAAATGGATCATAAATAAATTTAAATATAGATGTTAAATGGATCATAAATTATCATAAATAGGTTTAACTCTCTTCATTCTCTTTTACCTCATTTAATTTCATTCTCTTTTGCCCTATTCACACTCACTTAATCGGCTCTCACTTTAGTTTAGGTATGAGTTTTCCTAAATTAGGTTAAATATGAAAGTGATTTAACAATATTGATCAAATCGGGTATTAGTCGGATCAGGAATGGGTCACTAGATTTGCATTGCATGTAAATCGGTCAAAACGGATTAGACAAATCTATTTGACGGGTCCATAGATGATGCCGGGGGCGGGGAGAGGAGGGGGAGGGAAGGGGGGGACCTCCGGGGAATTTGGCAGCGACTCATTGGACCATTGTAGCATGTAACAGAGTAAACAGTTCGAATGAGCAAGATGATGTCTCTGTAAGTTCTGATTACTTGTGGAAGAAAGCTATTCGCCGGTCTCAAAGCTACGGAAGTCTGATGAATGAAAGGATGTGCGAAACATGGTTAAGGATCTCGGTTCATTTTCAGTAACTTGACGAGTTTGTCCTGTCCTGGCCTCTGATGGTGGTTCAGTTAAATTTGCAGACAGATTGGTTTTGCTTCGTCAGCCATCTGCAACAAGACACAGACAACAATAGACAGCCTGCTCGTTCTACAGAGGAAAGCGCCAAATGCTAGACCTTCATTCGGAAAAGCTCATTGTCGAAAGCCTTCAGAAGCAACTCCTAATCCCACAGAAGAGACTTTCAATGGCCTAAAAGAATTTCTGATTTCGTCTCCAGTGAACAACTCAATCAAACCAACAATCAGAAAACAACCTCAATGGCCTTAATGGTGCATCAGGACGTATATCACTGCAATATTCACATCTTATGCATGGCATGCGATTACGAGCTAGAGTCTTGCAAGGAAAGTCTGGCGAAAAAAATCTCAGTCACTTCAATTGTTTAAAAGAAGAAGAGACCATGCATTGCACACTGAAAATTGCAATTCTATGACTTAGATGCAAAATGCAGCACTTTCAGAAACAATCCACTCAGCCGAATAAAGGAAAATAATACATCCTGACTTTACACAAATTCAATCCAAACAGCAGACAGAGCAAACGTTCTGACAAAAGAATGTTAAGGACACATTTCCCCGAAAAAAATACTTCTGCATGATCATGATGTTAAGGAATATATGTTACAATCCTGAATTAGCATATATTTGTCTGGTTCGTACTAAGAGAAGAAGAACCTGTATAGGTCTCAACGCTCAACAGCACAGCAGTCAAAAGTATCAAAACTGAAGCTTTCTGCATAAACCTGAAGGGACATTCCTCGATTGAGTCATGCGTTTTACAGGAGCGCCAGGACAACTTTCTACAGTGTCATTTGATCGTGGCGCGGAAGGAGGCGTCCTGCAATCGTCGTAATCCCGATTCGCCTCCGACTTTTCAGCAAGAAGATCCTCAGCCTTCTCGAGCAGAATCATCTCTAATAAATATTGGTAAATTAATTCGACCATTTCCTCGTCTGACAGCATGGCAAGATCCCTCCCACAAATTCCAGCTCCCCAACCATCGGTTGAGTGGCCGAAATTAAGCTGCCGAGGAATGCTGCTTCTCCATTCATCCGTATGCTTTAGCTTTTGATAAGTCATTTGTACATTTTCGCGACCATCAATGACCCTGTTGCCCAATGCATCGTCCTTAGGAGTGTGGCAAGCCATTTCTTTCTCCGATGCCACAAGGGGAGATTCGAGATCAAGGAATGCATCTCCGGTCTTGCCTCTAACATCCAAAGTGACTCCGCATTGAGCATAAGACTTGTCATCCAAAATTGAAGCAACTCGCTCTCCAACACCCTTCTTGGTGTCCTTAACACTTGAAGATTCTAACTTCTGCACTGAATCTGTACATTGACACTCAACATCATCGAAAGAACCCGCTTTCGATTCAGAACCCATGAACCCGAGCATAAAAACAGCACCTGTTGAAAACAAAAAAAAAAAAAAACCAGCACATAGCACCATGAGCATTTGCTAGACAACAATACCTTACTCTACCCTAGCTCCAAGATTGAACCCGGGATCCTTAAAGAAACCATAAAACCCCCAAGAACGAAAACCCAAGACGAAAGAGAGGGCAAATCTCAAAAGGGTCTCCTCAAGTTCAAATCTTGACGCGGAATACAGATCGAGTCCATCCATAAAACGACGATCTTGACACGAACGAAAACGATTACAGAGCCCAACCAATAGCTCTCGGTAAAAAAAAAAAGAATCATCGAAAGCAGGAAGAAACGTGCGGCGAAAAGCGAAATGCGGGCGCAAATCCCACGAGAAAACAGAAGAAAGCGACAAGAAAGACGAGGGGAGTTTGCAGGGTCACAGGAGAAAAAGTCACCTTTCGGTATTGCGCGAAAAGCGTCTCTTCGCAAGGGGAGGAGGAGGAGGACGACGACGACGACGACGAGCGGGAGAGGAGGCGGGCAGATCGAGAAGGTGCTTGCGAGGAGGCGGGCGCGCCCGCCCGCGCGCGAGAGCGCTTGCACTTTCGCCGGAGTTTCGAACGAAGAAGGGATGGATGGGGCCGTCGGCAGCGGACCAAAGCTCCAAACTCGGAGGCGTCACTCCAGTCGAGAAGAGCGCGCAGCAGAGAACGGGGTAACGCCCGACGAACCTTTCTTTCTTCCTTCTTTTTATACGCCAAGGCTTCAGAAGAAATTGTCTTTCTCTACGCGTACGGAAGCGCGAGCTCAGCTCCTTTCGCGTTACGATAATTGCCTCCCCGTTTTCCAGACACTTCAGCTTCTTAAACAGGCAAATCCTACTCGTGACTACTGTGCATTTCACGCCACTTCTGATTGTGCCGTTTGAATTTGGATCTCTATTGTGGAAAATGTCAACGAGTGTGTCCCCTTCGGCGCTTGTTGAAGCTTAATTAAGATGTTCATATAGAAGATTTAATAGAGCTGCGATTTGGGGCGAGTGATTTATTAAAATGTGCAGCAGTGTTTCCATCTTGGGATTGTCTTGGAAAGAAGTTGTTCTTGTTTCGGGGTCACTTATTAACAAGACTCGTCAATTATTAGGAGTTTTGATTGGATTAATTTTACTCTTATTTTTTTCTGCTTTTCTTAATCTAAATCTGGTGACCCTTTTTCTTTAATGTGAAACTCCTGAATTTTGACATGTAAATGCACATATAATTATTTCATAATTTTATTAAATCTTAATGATTTTCACAATTTCTTACGAGGAAATAAAAGGTATCTTCTCTAATTTTTTATCTAAATAAACGGGCCCCTAAACTCACTTAACTTTATTCTTTTCGTGGTTGATGTGCTTTCATCACGCTTTAGCTACGTCAACTTGCTCAGCTAAATTAACAGTAAATCGTGTCGATATCACAGCACCTTTGGCAAAAATGAACGAAATTGTAAAGTTCCAACTAAAAATTAGTGAAATACATGGTCAATTGGTTATGTATAAATGCGTAGTTTAGCCGGTCAATATTTATGCCATGGTAAAGTATAATGTATTTTTGATATAATTTTCCAGCTTATTAACTAATGTCCTTGCCACGGATTTGCTGCACGTATTCCGCGGAGCATCGCTGTGCTCTGCGCAGAAATAACTCATCATTAGTGGCATGGCAGCTATCCTGTTGAGTTGCTTAGAATGTTAAGACGACTTGGTAAAGCTCGAAGCGAAGATGATTAGGGATGCCTCGATCTATTTGCTAATCGTTTTTCTAGTTTTTTTTTTTGCTAAATTAATCGTTTTTCTAGTTGGTTCAGTGTTAACCAGTGTGTTCTCGTAACGCGAAGCAACTCATCATTGGCTCGTGTCCTCATGACACGTCGTTAGCAATTATTAACCCGTGTCCTTGTGACACGCGACAACTTAATCATCGTCAATTCTCTATATCAAAATTGCCACGTGGCATGATCTTGTCCACTAACCGTCCTCTCATTATAAATGAACCGTCAATTCAATTATTTTTTGGGTACTTTCTGATGTCTCGGTAAGGCAATTTTGGACTCCAGTTTTCGAACTCTAGGCTTTCGGCCGATCAAAGCTAATAAGAACTTTCCACGTCTCGCTATTTTCGTGACTTCTAGCGACTTAACACTCCCCGCTTGCCGTCTCGCATGCAAGACCCCATCTTACATTTTCTGGTTTTGCTATTAAGACTGTGTTTGGGAACACTTTGGGGGAAAGATTTTTGGAAAAATGTAATGAACTTTGAGCTAAAATGATTTTTCGAAATACAAGTAGTGTTTGGTAATGTATATTTTAAAATCACGTTTGAAAACAACTTTGGTCTAAATACCGTTTAGTAAAAATTAATTTTGTAAAGGACTTTTGTTAATTATTTATAAAAAAAATCAGCAAAAAGCACAGCCACTGCCGGTGGGCCAAAATAGCAGCTGGCCAACCTCCGGTGGCCAAATATGGTCGCCAGCCAGTCTCGCCTGAGGTCACCCGACCTCAGGCGAGGCCACACCACCGCCTGAGGGTCGCATGACCCTCAGGCCGCCTCGCCTGGGTCGCGCGACCTAGGTCGACACTTGCTTGAGTTGCGCGACCTCAGGCGAGGCAGCTTGAGGTCGCGTGACGTAGGTGTCGCCTGGGTCGCGTGGGTCCGGCCAACGTCGCCTGGGGGTCAGTCGATCTCTAGCAACCACCGCTTAGGGTCACCTGACCTCAGATGGCGCCAGGTCCCGCGACCCAGCTCGGTCACGCGACTTAGGTGTCGCCTGAGGTCGAGCGACCCCAGGCGGCGGTCGCCGAAGGTCGGCCGACCCTCAGGCGGTAGTGGCCAAACCTCTCAGGAGGCGATCGCGGGCCTCTGATTTGATTCCTCAAGAAGATGAACAGTGCCAGATGATGGCAAAATCGAAAAATCAAAAAATAGATGAATGTAGTTTCGAAATAAATTTTTTTTTACTTATTCGGGTACTGTTGCTTACCGAGAAAGCTGAAAAGCCCAAGGCAGCCTAGGAGCTGTCTTGGGCTTTCAACCTTCACAAGGCTAACTTTGGCTCAATATAGTTTCAAAAAAATTTTTGCCAAACACCAAATTTTACCCTAAAGGGCTTTAGGTGCCCAAAGTGACTTCCTAAAGCCATCCCAAACGCAGCCTAGATATCATTTCTTAAGACCTCATGTGGCAAATAATCGAAGGCAAATATATGACCGGCTAGGGCGTCATCGGTCGTTGCAAGGGCTCACTGCCCGGAAATTCTAGGAAGGGAAAAACGAAAAGGAAAAGAAAAGGAAGAAAAAAGAAAAGAAAATTCACGATTTTTTTAAAATTGTAAAAATTGTTCATGTTAGCGCCAATCGTGTTACGTAAAATTGTCGGTGTCCATTTTAGCGATTGGAAAGTCGTCAAAAGATTTAGACTAAATTGGTAAAATCGAAATGTTTATGAATGAACTTGCCGCCATACAATAAATTGAAATCCGAAGTCTACTTGTCAGGGAGATTCTCCACGATTTTATATCATATTAGGTGGAAATACACTATAATTACATAACGAGCACATGCATACTTAAACGCCCCGTCTAACATGCAATATAAGAATAATGCGGAATAGATATTCGTGTGTCGTTTTTGTATATTGCAATCGAGACAGTATTAGACTTGCTTCGTGACCACATTAATCAAGGGTATGCACAATCAAAAAAAGGGATACGGAGAATTTCTCGGATAGATACAAAATCACGAGAGATACGGAGAATTAAGGAAAATGGTCCTGATCATCCTAACATTGCTCGAGACCAAAACAGTCAAGGATGGATGTAATCTATTCATTTATGATAAAAATGAGTTTTATTTCCTCTTACGAAGATTCTCCCATGCCTCAATCGGAGCACCATGATCGACAAGTTTTTTTTCTTTTTTTTTTGCCGGATTTCGTTTTCTTCTGATCTGGGTATGGTCATCACCACGTGGTCGTCGGTCAAAGTAACAAAAGCAAAACCCTAAATATAATAAAGAAAATTCCAAAGATATGGTCGGTCAACAGTTTCACATAATTCATGAACCCTTCTCATTTCCACGTGCATGACAAGCCAAGGAGCTCTGCTAAAACAAACACCAGCGGGAGAAAGAAGACAAGATTTAAATATGCGAAAGAACATGTTGCAGATACTCCGAAACGTGAATTGAGTCAAGCAACGATCGTGGTGGCCATGACGCCTCGCATCATGTCCTTGAACTCGAAGAAGTCGACGAGCCCGTCGTGGTTCCGGTCGACCGACACGATCATCTGCTGCACCCGCGCGATCTCCTGCCCCTCCGGCAGCCCGAGCTTGCCGAGGACCGCCTGCAGCTCCCTCGCAGATATGAACCCGTCGCCGTCCTCGTCGAACACCTTGAACGCCTCCGACAGGTCGCTCTCCTCCTGCGAGGAGGAGGAGGAGGAACCGCCGCCGCCCTTGCCGTCCTCGCATGGGGCGGGGAAGATCTCGTCGAGGGACCGGTGTAGGACGACGAAGTCGTCGAACTCGAGGCCGGGGGAGCCGGGCTTCACGAAGGAGCGGATGGCGGAGTCGACCTCGGCCGGGCTGGCGTCGAGGCCGAGGGAGGCGAGGGCGTGGCCGAGCTCGCCGGCGGTGATGACCCCGTCCCCGTTCTTGTCGAAGAGGTCGAAGATGCGGCGGAGGCGGAGCGAGTTGAGGCTCGGGCTGTGGAGGCGGAACGAGGCCGACTTCCTGCTCAGGCTCCTCTCGCACGCCATCGCTGAAGGCGGAGGCGGAGGAGGAGGAGGAGGAGACGGCGACCCGGGCCTCGAGCGCTGGCTGGCGGCGGCAGCGGCAGGGCGGGGATCTCCTCCTTGTTTTAGAGAGAGAAACGCCTAGAGAGAGGGAGGGAGCTGCGGGTGTGTGCGCCCCCCCAGCGCCTTTGAAGGTTCAAATAAAGAAGGGAATGGGGGCGAGGGAGCGGTTCATTGTTAGTGCGCGTTTGGCGGCCGTTGGCCGTTGGCGCAGTCGTTGCGCGACTGTTTCCTCGTTTCTAGATCTTGACATAGCCACTCCTTCTCTCTCTCTCTCTCTCTCTCTCTCTCTCTCTCTCTCTCTCTCTCTCTAGGATTCAACGTTGAATTGGAAGAGGAGATGGTGAGCGTTGACCAAACGGCAGCCATGTCTTTCTCCTTTTTTTTTTTTTTTTTGGGATACCGTATCGGCATCGCTCGTTCTGCTCGATCGAGTCATTCGGGTCGGGAGATTCGCGAGGCCGGGTCGTGCCGAGAGAGGCACGGCCGCTCCAGAGCCGACGGTGGTGCCGGGGCGCGACTCCCTCCACACGGCACTGAGGGGGGGAAAGCGCGAATCGCCAAAGGGGGAAAAAAATAATCCGAGCATGGCTCGACACGGCACGCTTGGCCTGCACATCGACCAGAGCCCCCGTCGAGGTCGGGACGAAAACGATCCGACCCGAACCGATCCATTTAACCCGTTTTGACCGATTCCTATTCAATACAAATTCGGTAATCTATATCGAGGTGAGATGACGAGAAAATGAAAAAGGAAAGTCGTTGAGGTGCGTTGGATTTAAGTAAGCTGTGAACCCATTTAATATATATTCTGGATAGCTAATTTATGCAACAACGTAGTTCATCGAATATAGGTTAAGAAATGTGCTCGCGACCTATTTTGACATACCTAAATTGCCCGCACTGATAAAAGTCAACGCACAGTGGGCGGAGACTTCCGCAACGCCGTCGTGCTCCGCCGCGTGCGAGGGCGTGGACCAGCTTGGGCTAGCGGAAGACTTTGGAAGATACAGTTCAAAATCATTTTCAATTATCATTAGGAGACCTAAAAGAACCCTCTATTTGACTTTGAATTCATTTGTAAAAAAACAATCACACAATTTTCAGGATCTGTTTATCTCGCGAAAAACTGAACGATTCGAAAATATTTTCTTAAAAAAAATCGTTTATATCGCTTCCAAAGAATGAATAAATGAAAAATATTTTCATCGTCCATGAAAATAATTACACATAAATTGCCGTCGATGATGGATATACTTTCGTTAGCTAATTATTTCAAGCGACATAAGTGAGCTCTTTTAAGAAATTATTTTCCAGATCATTTGTTTTCCAAGAAATAAATGTATCCGAGATCGCTTATATCTTGCGAAAATTAAAAGAATTCGACAAATATTCTTCATAAAAGGATTGATTGTCTCGTCATGTTTTCATCGTCAACAATAATTTATGCTTCGATAATTTCATCAACGATGTAAACATATTTCATTCGTTCATTAATTTTTTACAAGTGATACGAGAGCGACGATATTTTGAAACATGTTAATTTCAGCACTATCCTTAGACAAAAGCCATTCATCACATGTCTTTATCCGAAAAACAATGAGATAATGACACAAACAGTCCATAGACTTTGATCCAATGTGCAATTTGATCCATAAATTTTTAATTTGTTCAATGTAGTCCCTAAACTTTAGCCTAATATTCAATTTGGTCCTTGAGCTTTTAATCTGTTCAATGTGATCCCTGAACTTTTAGCACATGTTTAATTTAGTCCCTGAACTATATGAAAATGTTTTAATATAGTCTTTGCACTTGAATTAATGGAAAGACTATATTGAACATTTTCAAATAATTTAGGGATTAAATTGAACACACACTAAAAGTTCGGAGATCATATTGAACAAATTAAAAGTTCAGGGACCAAATTGAATATTAGGATAAAGTTCAGGGACTACATTGAATAAATTACAAATTTAGAGATCAAATTGCATATCGGGTCAAAGTTCAGGAACTGTTTGTGTCATTTTTCCAAAAACAATTTTCCATGACATGATTTGTCATCGCGTTCCATTTCCGAATTTGCGAGAATTGGGGAAGAGAGACCGATCGACCGTTCGATTTTGAAAGGATGGCGAGTTCTTGAGTTCGATTTTCAAAGGGTGGCGATTAGTTACGCAATTTGTGGTCTTAAACCCGAGAAGAACCATAGCTAGCCGGCATAGTCGCCTTTGGGTTGTCACGATTAGTTACGCAAACAAAGCTAAATAAGGAGCAGAGGTGAGGAAGAAAAATCGAGGCATAATATTTTATTTTTATTATAATTAATACATTTTATCTCTACATTATGCTATTATAGGAATTTAATAATTATTCGTTAGCCCAAATTTATATTATCAATAAAATACGAGCTAAAATTATAAAACGTCCTCTGGCGTTTTGGGAGCGCTGCCCCTCTTACGACACCCACCGGGATGGCCACCGGATCTCCCCGCCACCCTTCTATCGATAAGAAGTATGAATCGAATCCCGGCATGATTGACCTATGGCGATCAATTCCGGGCTTATTTTTGCGTAATTCACGCGACTTACACGTCAGCAATTTGAGGGGGATATGGGCACGTGAATGTCACGTGCTCGACGGACGGCCGGTTTTTTGCACTCGACGCGCCGCTCTCGCCCTCTCCCCTCTCGTTCTCCACTCTCGCCGATCGCAGCACACCAGCGGCTAGCCCCCGAGCGCCGCCGCCGTCCGCCGCCGTCGGCCGCCGCCGGAGCATTCGCCGACCGTCCTCGCCTGCTGCTTCTCTCCCGCTCGGCGCTCGTCGACGATCCCGCCCGGAACGGCCGCTCCGACAGCGATCTCCGTCGCGTCCGATATAGTCCGTCGCCGCTCAGGTCCCTTCTCTCTCTCTCTCTCTCTCTCTTGGTCGCACTGTTCAGCTCGTGAATTCTCTCCGGCGTCGCTGTTTGGCTCCTCGGACGGTTATGATTCTTTCTCGAGAGATTGCTGTTTTGGGGAGCGGAATGCTCAAGCATCTGTAGTCGAATTAGGGATAGCTGAGCCGGATGTATTCGTGGAAGTGAATATGAAATGTGCCCAAAGACGCCGGAATCTAACTTGCAAAAACTGACCTGTTTGTGCAAATCTCTTCTGTGTTTTGAGCAGAGTGAGTCAAATTCCATGCCAAATGCTATGCTCCATTCATACATCATACATACGCACTACCTGCAAGAGATATAAACCCGTGTGCATGAATCGTTGCTTCTTCGAACGGAAACGAAATCCTGATTTTGTCGCGGGGTATGAGGACTGATTTTTCAATTTCATTATATGGCAACACCCGGAATTGCTTGCTTGTTGTTAAGTTAAAAGACGCTCCCTTTACCGATTCTGCGACCCTCCTCCTCCGAGCAGAAGACAGGTAAAATAAAGGGTCATGTTTGGGACAGCCATTAGGCTTTTCGCGACGAAGCCGAAACCGAAGATGAAGCCGATTGAGCTCAAGATGCCTCCAGAGCAGACACAGACCATCACCAGGGTCATCTTCGACATATTGAAGGAGCACGGTCCTCTCACGATCGCAGGCACCTGGGAGCACGTTCAAGTAATGTCCCTTTTGTATTTAAAGGTTTTCAGTGCTTGCCAATTCTCATCCCTTATTCTTTGCCTCTCTGCTGTATAATGCATCGACACCTTTGCATCTCTTGGATGCCATCGTTCTTATTGTCATCTTGGTCCGCTTAATTTGCTGATCATCGTCTCAAAACAATTCAGGAAGTTGGTTTGAGAGGACTGACTAGCAAAAGGCACATGAAAATAGTGTTGAGATGGATGAGAGAGAGACAAAAGGCGCGGCTCATATGCAACCATGTTGGTCCGAATAAGCAATTTCTCTACACAACTTGGTTCACAAAAGTGCGGCAAGAAACGGATAGAAAAATGAATGCTAGTTCAAAACCTGAACATCCATGACTTGTTGCAGGTAGGACTATTGTAAATGTAGAAAGCACACAAAAAGATGTGTAGCTTTGACTTTTGAGACATCATTGTATTTTAACCCTTCTTCCCAGTTCCCTTTTTGCTTGTTAGAAGAACCGTACTTGCCTTCGCGAGATTGTGTAAATAAAGTTTAATGTTATTGTATTACCTGATTTGCATGACTATTGGATGCTTCTCAACTGGAGGGGTAGCAACATGCTTGGTTTGATAGGGAATTTCTTTGCTTTGTGGTTGAATCATGATAAGTTGCATTGCTGGGGTTGAATTAATCTTAGAATTCAGAATACTGCAGTTTTTCGGTTGCTTTGACTTGAATTTAAGAGATGAGCTTGATTAGATTCTTATCTAGCTCAGCCAAGTCAAATAAGCAATCGTCTAAATTGACTCGCTGTGCTTTTGCTCTAGAGGGTTACAATGCTTCTTATCTCTAACTCAAAAACCTTCATGTTAGCCGAGAAAATGTTTTCTGGGCAAATCGTAAAAATAGATATGATGATGAGTTTTTTTCTTGCGCATTCTCATTCCAGTAACTAATGTGCCAAATTTGCCCACTTGTTCCTTGAAATACTTCTCTATATACAACCTCAAAGGCATCTGCTCTTTTCTTTTTGTCGATCTGCCATCATCCCATGCATTGTGACAAGATTATGCTTGCTCTCAAACCAATTTCAATTACCTTCACAAGCTAATGTTGCTTCTTCTCCTCTAGAGCCCAAACCTTTGTGCAAAAATATTTTTCTTCCCATTTTTGCTGTTAGTGCTTTATCTTCCTCTATTGATCCTAATAATCGCAATCAAGCTGGAATATTCGAGTACATGAAAAACTCGTCGGGTATATTTGTGTGTTTTGGATAATTCTAAAATGTGGTCCCTTGCAACTTTTCTTCTGAATAAGAAACCCATTTTACGTAGATGGGTGTGCAAAATTAAGAGGTGATCAGATTATCAGATGGTGCAAAGTGATATAAGGCGCATACACATTGGTTGAAAGGGTTGATTATCACAACACCTTTCGTCCTGTTGTGTGGCTGGCCATTGTATGTGATTTTCGGGTTGTTGGTGTTATCTGTGTTTTTAGGGTAGTTGGTGTTATCTGCTACTACTCGAGACTGCGATCTTTATTGACTTGATGTGCAGATGCCTTCTTACATTGTTTCCAATAGAGAGAGGCTATATATCATCCCTCCCTAGTCACAGATGGTTTCTGAACTATTCTATGCTGGTTTTGTTCAATCTTATGCTGATAATTGCGTTGTGGTTCATGCATTAGCTCATCTTCTGTATTCGTTTTGGTTTATGTTGTGACACGGATATGATTAGAAATGGCTAGTAACTGATCCGACATGTGCAACGGTTTCGATTCCATAAATTTTCTTTTTGCGGATGTGTGTTCTGTGAAATATTTTCTTGGCATTTAAATGACCTTATCCTTGTGTGCCATCTACGCACGGCGCTGTATGTCCTTGACCACCTTAATGATTTTGAGGCGTGATCCTTCCACAAATATCGGGTCCAAAGTCTGGCTATTTCTTGCTGCGTTTCAACATGGTGTTGTGTTTCGAGTTCCACATATAATTATATGGTAAATAGGTTATAACCATTAACTTTTAGTAGGCAGCGTTTCCTTCTATTGATTTAGGCTTTTGGTTTTGTCCTATCTAGCACGTCCACTTATTTGTGAGTCTCCAGCTGCTGTCTCTTGAAGACTCTCACTTGAGAATCACAATAACAAATCCAATGAATTAAGTGTAGATTGGATACCCGTTGCGAGTTTGATTTTTCGTACCAGTCATCGGCTTGTAGCTATTTAGTTAGGTTTTTTCGTTATAACAAATCAATATTATTTTGATAACTTTAAAATAACAAAGAAAGCATAATTCCAATCATATTATTTCCCACGAAAACGAAACAAACATGGCAACACGTACGGCTGAAACAACCAAATACAATAAAACGTGCTTCTTTGGTTCGGCAGCGAACTACTTAATCAGTGAATGAATAGCTTTCAGACCTCATACTACAATCTCCAAACACCATGTGGACGCCAACGCTTTTCGGACAGTCCGCCAGTATTCGGGCCTTAGCAGCGTTGACGCATATGCCGCAATTGCTATAAGAAAGCGCCGAGTTACAGGTGGCGTGACTATAGGCAACCACTATGGGATGAGGAGACGTGGTGAAGTAGTCATAGTTCGCGTGATTCGGGGTCACGGTCTCCATGTCCGCGAGGACATAAGCCACGCTGCTAGCGTAAGGGACGCCGCTCGAATAGGTACCGACATTGCAACCCTTATAAACTATGCTGGTGTCCGGAGCACCTTGAACAACATGGAACATCAAAAGGGACCCAACTAGCATAATTGCAACTCTTGAAGGTGTATCCATAACGTGATATCCTTTACTTAGTTTTTGTGCTCAATCCTATTTTGCACCTTGAGAGGCCCAAGTCTTGACTATTTATAGTGGTCGTGCCCAGCGGGTTGTCTCCCATGATTAGCATACAAATCTTTCTTGAATGGTACCAATGCATGAGCAATCTCAAAAGCTTCTATTTGTTTCGGATATAGGATGGAAACAATGCAATTTGATCTTTTGCTATGGACCAAGTATGCAATTTGATCTGTTCAAGTAATCCAGATTATTTCTTGAGTGTACATTTGTCCTTTTTTCTTCGGCTAACTTGCAGATTTGCTAATCGGCCAAGAGTTCAATATTATCCAAGTTTGTAGATTAGAAAGAATTTAGATGAACTACACAACAGTACAATTCGAGCATCTATAAATTTGCCGCTCTCTCTTTCACGAATCTTTGGTAATTCTGGTTTTCTTCTTTGGGAGTTTTAGCAGTTTTGTAGCGTTTCATTGGTCTCCTAATATTCATGCGTAGGTGGTTTATGTTGTTTCTGCCCTTTTTCATCTTGTAGTTTCATGAAGGCACTTCTATTTTTCTGAAATTATCGTTCGTTGAGTCAATGAGTAGTGGACAAATTTAATCAAGAAGATTCTTTATGCCTTTTGTTAATCGTTGCATTCTTGTGTCTTCTTTCTCATCCGATTTCCTCTCCAAATTCTTCTCGGGTAACTTGTGAACTGTTCACATCTTTAGCTTGGTACGTAAGAAGATGCTGACAGACTATTCTCTAAGCAAGCTCTTGCGTATGATTTCATGTCGAATGGGACCTTTGGATAAGCACGTTTTCTCTATAGGCGATGACTATTCCCTTGATTATAAGAAATGGCAAATACCACAAAAAAATCTTAAAATATGCCCACTCCGATACAAACATCCCAAATATTTTTTTTGCGTCACCAAAACTCCCGAACTTGCCTATTGCGATAGACGGAAAAGCCCAAACTTACACGTGTGTAGCATATATACCATTTATTTCACTTCCATTCGGGTTTGTCACATTGATATAAGTTTGGGATTTTTTTATGACAAAAAGTTTTGAGGTATTTGTGTCACAATGAGCAAATTTAGAGTTTTTAATGACACAAAAAAAATTCAGGATATTTGTGTCACAATGAGTATAGTTTAAAGTTTTTTGTGATATTAACCCTATAAAAAAATATAAGAGATCTTTCTCGGTGTGGCTAGAGGATAGAAAATCTACCTCGGGAATACAACATGCAAATTTTACAATTTGACATCAAGTCTCATAACATCCTATTAGATCAAAATTCCACTCCAAAAAGTTTTGACTTCGAGCTTGCGATACTTCATCCCGTGGACCAAGACATCTTTGACCCTTACAAGAGGTGCACATAGTGTCCTTGACCGTTACAAGAGGAATATTGAGATCTATGGCCTCTTGGATGTAGGAGGAGAAATGCAAATGCCAAAATGCAAGTGTCGAAATGGAACAACTAGAAAAGAAAAGAGACATAACTCGGAAAATGGTAATAGTTGCCATTTGGTACATATAATTAATCCATAATGATCGGCCATCAATGAACGGAATCTCTCGACATGCACGAAGGGGGTATCGATAAACTGCGACCGCCTCGGGAACCGCTTCCGTATCCGTCCGAGAGGCGAGCCGATGATGCTGGCATCGGAATCGAACCCGAATCATTCTCGACTTCATCAAAGCGTTCCGACAACTTCTCAAGATTACCAACTTCAGGGTGATATTGAAATGGTGAAATCGTGCATTTGTCTGATCGTCTTTGTCTCCATGTGCGAACGAGATGCAAGATAAAAAACTTGTCCAAATCAGAAGCATGATGGACAGGCCAAGCTCGTCGTTTGCATGGAAGCAATGAGTCTCTCTTTGCTCTTCTCTCCACCGTCCACCACCGTCAAGCTCTCTCCTTCCCGCCGCAGCAGCCTCTCGCCGCCGCCCCTCGACCGCCGCCTCCTCGTCGCCCACCCCGATGGCGGCGACCTCCGCGCGGCGACCTCGCGCCTCGAGCTCGTGTCCCGCGATGGGCCCCACCACCCGGACCTCCTCGCCTTCTCGCTCCTCCTCAAGTCCTGCATCCGCTCCCGCGCGTTCGCGCTGGGGAGGCGCGTCCACCGCGCGCTCGCCCGGTCCCGGCTCGAGCCCGACTCGGTGGTCCTCAACTCCCTCATCAGCCTCTACTCGAAATCCAGCGACTGGGCTGAGGCGGAGAGGGTTTTTAGGGACATGGGTGATAAGAGGGACTTGGTTTCTTGGAGTTCCATGATCTCCTGCTATGCCAATAATCGCATGGAGTTTGAAGCGGTCGATACGTTCGTTCGTATGCTTGAAGGTGGGTTTTTACCTAACGATTATTGTTTCGCGGCGGCTATTCGGGCTTGTTCGGTTCCGGAGAATGCATCGATTGGCGATACGGTTTTCGGGTTTATAATGAAAAGCGGCTATCTTGATTCTGATGTGTGTGTTGGGTGTGCATTGATTGACATGTTTGCGAAGGGTAGCGCTGATTTGGTTTCAGCTCGTAAGGTGTTCGAGAAAATGCCCGAGAGGAATGTGGTTGCTTGGACTTTGATGATGACAAGATGCACTCAGTTGGGTTGTCCAGAGAAAGCTGTTGATTTGTTTTTGGACATGCTGGTGAGTGGGCCTGTGCCAGATAGATTTGCGCTCACGGCTGTTTTGTCGGCATGCTCGGAGTTGGAGTTACTATCGCTTGGGGTACAATTGCATTCCTGGGCTATACGGTCCGGATTGGCTTCAGATGTCTGTGTTGGATGCAGTTTAGTGGACATGTACGTGAAGTCTGTAGCTAGTGGATCACTTCATGATTCGAGGAAGGTGTTTGACCGGATGCAAGATCACAATGTGATGTCTTGGACAGCGATAATCACAGGATATGCGCACGCTGAAGAGAATGAGGAGGCCATCAAACTCTTTTGGGAAATGACAAAAGGTCCTGTGACGCCAAACCATTTCACATTCGCTAGTGTTCTCAAGGCATGCGGAAGTATTTGTGATGTAGATATGGGGATACAAATATACGCACTAGCTATAAAATTGGGCTTTGCCTGTGATACTTGCGTGGGTAATTCTCTTATTAGCATGTATTCTCGGTTGGGCCACATGGAAGACGCTCAGAGAGCTTTTGATGCGCTATTTGAAAAGAATTTGGTTTCTTATAATACCCTTGTGGATGCCTATGCCAAAAGTTTGGAGTCCAATGAAGCCTTTGAACTACTACATGAGATTGAGGAGAGAGGGATGGGAACGAGTGCTTTTACATTTGCCAGCCTGTTAAGTGGAGCTGCCTGTGTCGGCGCTATCGGTAAGGGGGAGCAAATCCATGCGAGGATGGTAAAATCAGGGCTCGACTCAAATCAGTGCATTTCCAATGCTTTGATCTCTATGTATTCCAGGTGTGGAAACATGGAAGCTGCTTTTCGAGTTTTCAACGAGACAGCAGAGAAAAATATTATAACTTGGACTTCAATGATCACTGGTTTCGCAAAACATGGATTTGGGACTAGAGCTCTAGACATATTCCATAATATGCTTGATGCCGGTGTGAGGCCAAATGAGATCACCTATGTTGCTGTTTTATCCTCTTGTAGTCACGTGGGTTTGATATCTGATGGATGGAAACACTTTAGGTCAATGTACACAGAACATGGAATCGTGCCCAGAACCGAACACTATGCATGCATCGTGGACTTATTGGGCAGATCAGGATCCCTTGCCGAAGCCCTTAAGTTTATAAATTCAATGCCTTTCAAGGCTGATACACTGGTCTGGCGTACATTCCTTGGAGCTTGCCGACTTCATGGCAATGTTGAACTTGCAAAAGAAGCTGCAGCAATGATATTTGATCAGGAACCAGATGACCCCGCTGCTTATATTTTGCTATCGAATACGTATGCCTCGGCTGGTCTATGGGAAGATGCGGCAGCAATCAGAAAGAAGATGAAACTGAAAAATCTTACAAAAGAAGCCGGTTGTAGCTGGATTGAAGTGAAAAATACAGTTCACAAGTTCTATGTGGGTGACACTTCACACCCAAAGGCAAGGGAGATCTATGATGAACTGGACCGATTGGCTAGTCGAATAAAGAAACTGGGTTATGTTCCGAATACTGAATTTGTTCTTCATGATGTGGAGGAGGGAAAAAAGGAGCAATATTTGCTCCAACACAGTGAGAAAATTGCTGTTGTTTTTGGCCTAATAAGCACCTCCAGTCCGAAATCTATCAGTGTATTTAAGAATCTTCGCATTTGCGGAGATTGTCATTCCGCGTTCAAATATATCTCCATGGCAACTGGAAGATCTATAGTCGTAAGGGATGCAAACAGGTTCCACCATTTTATGGACGGAAGATGCTCATGCAATGACTATTGGTGACGATGCTTTCTCGACCCATGCATTGGAGTATGTTGGGCTGATATTGCTTCGAAAGATGGAAGATTCCAAATTCGTGCCAGATATTGTGACTTACACTATTCTAATATAAGGCATGTGTAATGCCGGAAAGCTTGACGATGCTATGGGGCTGTTTAATTGTTTGCATGCTCGAGGCTGGAACCTGATGTGTGGACGTAAAGTATTGTCATGTGTGGATTGTGCAAAGGAGGACGCACAGAGGAGGCATATCAGCTGCTAAAGGAGATGGAAAGAAATGGATGCTTTTCAGATGGTGTCACTCATAACATAATAATCCAAGGACTACTAAGAAATAAGGAAAATACAAAAGTAGCACAAGTTGTCGGTGAAATGGTTGAAAGGGGTTTTCTGCAAGTGGAGTGACGATGGAGTTATTGGTTAAATATCTCTTGACAATGGAACTTCTTCCTTTTCTAGTTGAACCCGCCATTGTCTCTGAGGTCTGTCCACTTTTTCATCTGAAGGGTGATGAAGAGTAAACTAGATGATGGCAAGTTTTGTTTCACACATCATCTCATTGAGTCCAATGACCCTTTAATGGAGTTGTTGCAAGTCTGGGAGATTTTCTCTTGCTTCGTTATAAGGCTTTTGGAGGGGTCAAAGGTGGGTTGTTTCTCGTATACCTAGATTCTGCAAGAAATCTCTGTCGTTATCTGGTATATGTACTCGTTGGTTAGTGCTTCATATAAATGATCAAGTCGTGTGAGGATGCTCTTAAATTAAATAGATGATAATACCAATAAGTTTATGATGCACTAAAATCTTTCTTTTTTGTTGATATCATAAATCCTGATGAGCATATTATGTTTTTGCTTTGAGGGAGAGATTCTGGTTCTCTTTCATACTCTTTCCTAATACAATCTGATCCATTCAATGTCCTACTTACCATAGTTACTTCAGAGAAGATGCATCTCTGAATTTGGATGGTATTTGATCAAGGTGATGGGCACTTTGAATCAATAGCGGAGATTATTTGTGGTGAGCTGGGTACTCAGATCATCGCAGGTTGATTCCATATTTGGGTTATATGCTCTGCTTCTTACATGCAAATAATAGCAAAGTTTGAGGGACGGCTGTCTAAGTAAAGTGGCTGCAAGTGTATGAGAACTACTTGCAGTATTTTTTCCTTTCAACTGCGATGGATTTTTCGAAAAGCATCTGCTGATGGGTGAACATAAACGCCATTGGCAGACCTTCCCAATGCCAAACCACATAGACATGTGGAGCGATACCAATCAACTTCATCACAGTCAGGCCCAGATGATGTAACTTTCCATCGTTTTTCCTGCTTCATTAATTCAATTACTTTCCGATCGATAGGGTTGGCTCTCAATGGAGCTACATTCCTTGCCATTTTTATCTGTTTCAATTACTGACTCAGGAACCCATTTATTGTTTGTTTTTGCGTGTTTCACTTATGACAGCAGGATCCTGGACCGTCTGGCTCTCGTCATGACTTCTACTATTTGTTTCCTGACACAATCATAGTAGCATGCAAGCGTTTTGGAGACTGCTTCTTGAGGTAAGTTCACATGTGGATATTGCGGCTGACATGATCAATTGTATTCAGAAAAAGGATCTGTCAAGCAGAAGGATCAAATAGAAGTTTTCTGCATATATAACAAGAGGATCAACTCCTCCGCTGTCTCTATTGTCCATATCCTGATTTAAAAAGCAGGTTCATGGGCTTAGCCACTGAAGCAAAGCCTCTTTCACGATGAAGGTTTTAATTTCAAATATTTTCTCATTTTCCCCCGACTAAAACCATGTTCCAGTGCAACAGGTTTCGGTTTCGAAAGAAACTTGATGTTTTCTTTTGCCGGAAATCCAGATCTTGTTTTAACATTTGTCGGGAGCATTGCATATCCAACTGCAAGGCGTGTGCCTAGTCGTCGCACGGCGCTATACTACATAGAAGTGTACTCTCTTTTGAGGGTAACAATGCTGTTGTATGCCAATCTATACTGTCCTTCCTCCACATATTTGAAAAATGTAAACCAAGAAATTGCTCAGCCGGTTGCCTTCTCTTGATGTAAAATAATTGTGGTTCATAGGCCACCGCCATTCCTTGCAATAACAGTGGCTGTCATGCTAGCATTGCTCTTTGTAATATTGGAGAAAATATCTCTTTACAGCCAAGCAATGATAGAAATTGCTCTTAATCTAATCAAGACAAGTAAAGCAATTCTTGTACTCTTAGCAATTGTTGCAAGAGTTTCCCGAATATTTTTCGAACTCATTTTATCTTTCTCTGTATAGAGGATTTTATATATAGAGACCGAAACTTAGGAAAGTAACTTATTGTATTTATTTTAGCTAATGTCTTTCCATAAATCATAATCTATCTTGTACTTTAAATACACGTATAAAAAAAAGTAAATACCATATTGTCCAATTCTTCATGGTATCAGAGCCTACTACTCACAAGCGTATCTTTCAATTTTTTTTCAATGGCAAAAGAATCCTCGAACACTATCGATACTACGATAGTCACTGGCCCTCTTCAAACAACTCCACTGCGCTTGTGTTAATCATCGCGGTTGTGCAATTACTAGTCAAGTTTACATCAATGAATTAACCTTCTTGGTTGGCTCATTTTAATTCTCTACTTGTGGGCTACGATATAATGGAATATGTAGATAGTACTGTATTGTATCCGTCTAAAACCATTATTACCGATGGCAAAACAACGCCAATTCATCTTATTCTCATTGGTTATATCCCAAGATTGATATCTCTTTATGCAATCATAGCTCCCCCCTCGTACTCACTTGTGCCTCTCATTTCCTCTTCAAAAACGACACGCGGGGCTTGGAAGAAACTCTTGCATTTCTTTACCAACAAGACAAGTTTGTGCCTGATGAGTCTCAAGAGCATTTAATCATCACAAAATGCGACATCCATCAGTAGTCAAGTGATCACAAGTCGTCCAAGGAATTTCCGACGATTTGCCCTCATCAATTCTCCGGTTAGTGATGATGATTTGATATTGCATGTTCTAAATGGACTCGGTGTCGAATGCAAGGAAATCTCCGCTATCAGAGCACATGAATCGCCCATTTCCTGCGAGACAAACCCCATAACAAACTTGTCAACTTCAAACAATATCTCAAGAGGGAACAGAGTCAGGGTGAATCCCACTCTTGCCACTGCAACTTGCCAAGAGAGTTTTCTCATAGAAGTGCCACAGCGCACCATTTTGAATCGAGGCTCGAACTCCTCCCGGTCAACTCGACAATCTCGTTGGCAAAGGAGCAACAAAATCGCTTGTCGCCAACTACGTGAACATGGGTAGGCCACTCAGCCAAGCAGCGGTATTCGGCAAACAAAATATCTCCTCTCCTTGCACTGCAAACGACACTGTGTTGTCTAAACAACAATCTTTCGATATAACTGACTACAACATATCTCATTAAGTTTTCGGATTCATCAATCATCTGGTGATGAAGCGCACGACTGTCTGCCCTGCTTCCTCAATCTTCCTTCTTCTGCCTCCTGCTCCCACTGCCATCTCCAGCCAGTCATCATCCCATTCCCTTCTCTACCCCCCTCATCCTTCTCGTTCCCCTTGCTCGTTTCGTGGTCGTCGGAGGTTTTGTTCGATCCCCACTTCTAATTTAGACGACCCGAACCAGGTCTTGAGTTACGTGAGGACAAAGTGCAGAGCTAAAGGTGGTGGTGGTGGTGGTGGTGGTGGGTTTACGAGTATCGGTGATGCCTTGTGCTGCTTCGGTAAAATGATTAAGACAAACCCTTTGCCTTCCTCAAGAGACTTTAGTCTTCTGCTGGGTGCTATAGTGAGGATGAAGCACTACTCCACTGCCATCCGGTTAATCAAGCAGCTGCCTTCGTTGGGGATTGAAGATGATCATGTTTTGCTGACGATTTCCCTGAATTGCTTTTGCCGGTTAAAGCGGGTTGATTTGGGTTTGTCTATCCTGGGCAGAATTTTGAAGTTTGGGTTTCAGTTCAATGTGGTGACATCGAACACCCTAATTGATGGTCTCTCTATTAAGGGCAAGACTGATCAAGTGTTGAGGTTCCTTGATGATATGGGACGAAATGGCCCCGAACCTGATGAGACCACGTATGCGATAATCGCGAAAGGGTTATGCAGGGCGGGTAACACCAGATGGGCGATTGAATTGCTAAGGGACTGGGAAGAGAGAAGCTGCAGGATCGATTCCTTCACATACAACATAGTAATTGATAGTCTTTGCAAGGAGGGATTGATCACAGAGGCGTTGAGACTCCACGGAAGTATGGGTAGGAAAGTGATCAAACCAAATGTTGTTACTTTTAACTCCTTGATCCATGGTCTGTGCAATGTAGGCCAGATGGAAGATGCTCTGGTTTTGTTGAAAGAGATGACGAGCGGAGGCATCCAACCCAACTTACTCACTTATAGCTCGTTGATTCATTGCTTATGCAACCTAGGCCAATGGAAAGATGCTACAGTCTTGTTGGAGAAGATGATGAAGGCAGGAATTGAACCGGACGTTGTTACTCATACCTCCGTCATTCAAGGAGTGTGCAATTCCGGCCACTTGGAAGAGGCTCGAAGACTGCTGAGTCATATGGTGCAAAGCAAAGTAATGCCGAATGTTCAAACCTTCAATATCCTGGTGGATGCGCATTGTAAAGAGGGAATGCTTGTGGAGGCAAAGGCCATAGTCGACCAGATGATTCAATTAGGTAAAATGCCTGATAGTTTCACTTATAATACATTGATGAATGGTTATTGTGTGCAAAATAGAATGAACGATGCTTTGGAAGTGCTTAATTTGATGGTTGAAAGAGGCTGCTCACCTGATGTCGTTAGTTATAATACGTTGATTAATGGATACTGCAAAGTTAGAAGAGTTGACAAATCGAAGATGCTTTTCCAAGAAATTCTTCAAAGGGGCTTGATTCCTGATGTCATCACGTACAGCATTCTCGTAAATGGATTTTGCCAGGTTGAGAACCTTGAAGCCGTGGAGGAGCTAATTAACGAGATGCAATCTCATGATCTATCTATAGATCATTATACCTTTAATACTTTCCTGGATGGCTTGTGTAAAATGCAGCAGATCGACAAGGCTATAATATTTCTTCGAAAAATGGAAGATTCCAAATTTGTCCCAGACATAGTGACTTACAATATTCTAATAAATGGCATGTGTAATGCTGGAAAGCTCAATGAGTCAAAGATGCTTTTCAGAGAAATGCTTCAAAGGGGCTTGATTCCTGATGTCATCACATACAACGCCCTCATAAGAGGATTTTGCCAGGTTGGGAACTTTGAAGCCACGGAGGAGCTAATTAATGAGATGCAATCTCGTGATGTATCTTTAGATCAGCACACCTTAAGTGCTTTACTGGATGGCTTGTGTAAAATGCAACAGATTGACAAGGCTATGATATTGCTTCGAAAGATGGAAGATTCCATATTCGTCCCAGATGTTGTGACTTACACTATTCTAATAAATGGCATGTGTAATGCCGGAAAGCTTGACGATGCTACAGGGCTGTTTAATTGTTTGCATGCTCGAGGCTTGCAACCTAACGTGTGGACGTATAGTATTCTTATGCATGGATTGTGCAAAGGAGGACGCACGGAAGAAGCATATCAGCTGCTAAAGGAGATGGAGGGAAGGGGATGCTTTCCTGATGGTGTCACTTATAACACAATTATTCAAGGACTACTAAGAAATAATGAATTTACAAGAGCGGCACAACTTGTCAATGAAATGGTTGAAAGGGGATTTTCTGCAAATGTAGCGACGATGGAGTTGTGGGTTAAATATCTCGCAGCAAATGGAACTTCTTCCTTTTCTAGTTGAGCTCTCCATTGTGTCTGAGATCTGTCCCCTTTTTCATTCGAAATGTGATGAAGAGTAGAACCATATTAACAGCAAGTTTTCGTCCACACATCATCTCCTTGATTCGCATGTCCCATTAATGAAGTTGTTTTTAAGTCTGGTAGATTTTTTTCTCTTGCTTCATTATGAGGCTTTTGGAGAGGTGGAGGGGGGATTGGTTTCTCGTATAACTAGGGTTTGTAAAAGCCTCTGTATTTAACAGGTAAGTGTACTCGTGTGTTAGTGCTTCTGGTGCTTAATATTCATCAAAAAGGTGAATTCATACAAATGATCAAGCGGTGTGCGGATGCTCTTGAATAGAATAGATGTTAATAGCAACAACTTTACTGTGTGCTGAAGTTATGAAATTCAGACATTGGCTTTGTTTATGGAACTCTTTCTAAAAAATGAACAAAGAAAAAAGGGAATGTCCTTAGTTTGCAGTTATGCCTTGGCCAGGCTCACTGCGAAATCAATCTGTGACTAGTGCTCCTATCAATATTGGATGCACGTCAACATGTCGAACTGCTGTATGATACGCATGCCAAGATGGTGCCAATCAACTAGTATGCAGAGGCAAGAGCAACAGAAGAAACATCTTACAGCACGAGCAGTATTGCATGGCTTTGAAAACAACGATGCAAGAGGGGTATATTTGCTAAAGTAGCCTAACCACGAGCATGGAGATCCAGACAGAAATACTTTATAATTCAAACATTCAGAGCCCGTAGATCTGGCAATGCCGTAGCAAATTCTCTGGTGCTACGAGAACATAACTTTTGTTTTTTTTCCACATTTGCTGTAAATTGATGCATAACAGATTTCCAAATCTCGGAAATAGCCTTGTCGAAACGAGTATTTGTGCGTCAGGTGATGGAAAGGGAGGCCGCAATGTTGCTTGCCTTTGACCAGGTAAGACACCAATAGGCAAGGAAGTGACTCTCCCCGATGCACTTCGGAGGCAAGGTTTGATGACGGCATTTGATCATTTTAAGTGTATGCAATGCTCGATTCTATGCTCTAAAAGTAATTTTAGATTCGCGGCTACGATTCATATTCGTATACTTTGCAGAAGGCATTGATCATTGTTTATAGCAACCGCGGAATCTTGATGGATCTTTTTCGATTGTGCTCTTTGCAAAGTGGGACTGTGACGCTCCGCAGCAACTTCTGCTGTAATTTTGTGGTTGTCCATGAGTGACAAGGCTCTCCCCAAGAGATGAGCCAGAAAAGTGGAATCAAGCTCATAAAAGTAAAGGGAAAAACCACTAAAAATCCCAAATTTCATCGTATACGACACATTTACCCTGAACTAAAAGTCTAAATTTTTATTATTTATGACATATTTACCCCAAATATATTTAGTCTACGGGTATTTTCATCTTTTTCTATTTTTTTTTCTTTTCCGACAAGGGCGGCCCTCGCCGCAAGCCTTTCTAAACCTGTGAAATCATTCAAAATCATGTCCCAACCGTATCTGCATCTTTTTGTTTGATATTTATGCTACTGTCCAAGACTTTCTCGCTTTGGTAGAGAGAGAGAGAGAGAGACATGAGGCAAAAAGCTCTTCGGTTTTCATCATCATCATCATCAACTGCAGCTGATGAAGCGAACGGGTCTCCGTGGCGCTTCTTCCGCCTTCCTTCTACGGGCTCCAGCTGTGATCTCCAGCCTTCCCGTTCTCTATCTCCCTCCTCCCTCTTGCCTCCGTTTCTCGTCTCGCGGTCGTCGGAGGTTCTCGAGTTACGCGAGGAAAGATTGCAGAGCCAAAGGTGGTGGTGGTGGTGGCGGCGGCGGCGGCGGGTTTACGAGCGTCGGCGATGCCCTGTGCTGCTTCGATAACATGATAAACGCGAACCCTTTGCCTCCCTCCAGTGATTTCAGTCTTCTGTTGGGTGCTGTAGTGAGGATGAAGCAGTGCTCGACTGCCATCCGGTTGATTGAGCGGCTGCATTCGTTGGGGATTGAAGATAATCATTTTTGGCTCAAGATTTCGTTGAATTGCTTTTGCCGGTTAAAGCGGGTCGACTTGGGTTTGTCTATCCTGGGTAAGATCCTGAAGCTCGGGTTTCGCATCGATGTGGTGGCAGTGACCACCCTAATTGATGGTCTCTTTATTCAGGGCGAAACTGATCAAGCGTTGAGGTTCCTCCATGATATGCAGCGAAAAGGCCCCGCTCCCGATGGGACCACGTATGCGATAATCGCGAAGTGGTTATGCAAGGTGGGTAGTACCAGATTGGCGATTGAATTGCTAAGGGACTGGGAAGAGAGTAGTTGCAGGCTTAATTCCTTCACATACAACATAGTAATAGATGGTCTTTGCAAGGAGGGATTGATCACAGATGCATTGCGACTCCACGAGAGTATGAGTCAGAAAGGCGTTGAACCAAATGTTGTTACTTATAACAGCTTGATCCACGGTCTGTGCAATGCCGGCCAGGTGGAAAATGCTCTTGTATTGTTGAAAGAGAGGACGAGTGGTGGCTTACAACCGGACATATTCACTTATAGCTCGTTGGTTCACTGCTTATGCAACCTAGGCCAATGGAAAGATGCTACGGTCTTGTTGGAGAAGATGATGAAGGCAGGAATTGAACCAGATGTCGTTACCTATAACTCGGTCATTCAGGGAGTGTGCAATTCCGGCCAATTGAAAGAGGGCAGAAGACTGCTGAACCATATGGTGCAAAGCAGAGTAATGCCGGATGTTCAAACCTTCAATATTCTGGTGGATGCACATTGTAAGGATGGAATGGTTGTAGAGGCAGAGGCCATAGTCGACCAGATGATTCCATTAGGTATAGTGCCTTCTAATTTCTTATATAATACATTAATGAATGGTTATTGTTTGCAAAGTAGAATGAAAGATGCAACGGAAGTGCTTAATTTGATGGTTGAAAGAGGCTGCTCACCTGATGTTGTTACTTATAACACGCTGATTAATGGGTACTGCAAAGCGAAAAGAGTTGACAAGTCAAAGATGCTTTTCCGAGAAATGCTTCAAAGGGGCCTGATTCCGGATGTCATCACATACAACACTCTCCTGAACGGGTTTTGCCAGGTTGGGAACCTTGAAGCCGCGGAGGAGCTAATTAACGAGATGCAATCTCGCGATCTATATCTAGATCATTATACCTTAAATGCTTTCCTGGATGGCTTGTGTAAAACACAACTGATTGACAAGGCCATGACATTGCTTCGAAAGATGGAAGATTCCAAATTTGTCCCAGGCATTGTGACTTACACTATTCTAATAAACGGCATGTGTAATGCCGGGATGCTTGACGATGCAATGGGACTGTTCAATTGTTTGCATGCTCGAGGCTTGCAACCTGATGTGCGGACATATAATATTCTCATGCATTGGTTGTGCAAAGGAGGACGCACAGAGGGAGCATATCAGCTGCTAAAAGAGATGGAAGGAAATGGATGCTTTCCAGATGGTGTCAATTATAACACAATAATCCAAGGACTACTAAGAAGTAACGAAAATACGAGAGCAGCACAACTTATCGGTGAAATGGTTGAAAAGGGTTTTTCTGCAGATGTAGTGACGATGGAGTTGTGGGTTAAATATCTCATGGCAAATGGAACTTCTTCCTTTTCTAGTTGAACTCTCCATTGTCTCTGAGATCTGTCCGCTTGTTCATCTGAAATGCGATGAAGAGTAAATCAGATTGACAGCAAGTTTCTTCCAAACATCATCTCATTGAGTCACATGTCCCATTAATGAAGTTGTTTTAAGTCTGGGAGACAGTTGGCTGAATTGAACTGCCCAAGAAGGCTAATATTGGGAGGGGTGGAAGGTGCATTTTGTTTCTTGTATACCTAGGTTCAGGAAGAGATCTCTGTATTTAACGGGTACATGTACTCTTCGGTTAGTGCTTCTGGTGCCTAATGTTCTTCATACAGGTGGAATTCATACAAATGATCAAGCGGTCTAAGGATGATCTTGAATTAAATAGATGTTAAATGGCAATAATTTTACTACGTACTAAAGTAAATTATGTCATAAATCCTGATTAGCCTGTTGTGTATGTGCTTTGAGAGAGATCCTAGTTTTCTGTTATACTCTTTCCCTAACACAGTCTGATCCCCTCAGTGTACTATTTACCATTCAAAGAAGATGCATACCTTGAAGTGGATGGTCTTTGAAACGATAGTGGAGCATATTTGGGTCGAGCCAGCTGCTCAGATTATCATCACAGATTGATTACATATTTGGGTTATTTGGTCTGCTTCTTACAGGCAAATAACAGTGAAGTTTGAGGGACGGCTTGCTGACTAAGGAACACAGCTGCAAGTCTCCTTTGCACCGCATGGGATTTTCCGAAAAGCATATGATGATGGGTGAACATGCACGCCATCGACAGACAATCCCAATGCTAGACATCTTGAGCGAACACCAATTAGCTTCGTAGCAGTCAGGCCCAGATGATGTAAATTTCCATCGTCTTTTCCATTGCATCAATTGAATTACTTTCCCGATCAAAAGGGTTGGCTCTCAGTGAAGGTAAATTACTTGCCATTTTTATCTGTTTCAATTACTGGCTCAGGAACACATTTTTCTGTTTGTTAAGTGTCACTTAGGACACAAGGATTTGCCTGGTCAATCTGGCTCTCGTCAGGCTCTCTACTCTTTGTTTACTAACACTATGATAGCAGCGTGCAAGCATTTTGGAGACCATTCTCTGAGCTAAGTTCACGCGTGGATACTGTGGTGGACATGATCAATTGAACTCAGAAAAAAGAACTTCTGGAATGAGTTCTGCTTTGTCACTTTCTTCTTGGGCGATCACTTCTTGGCTTCTTCTGTGGTTTTGCAGCAGCTTATGACCGTAAGCCTCCATAAAATTTTCTCCATAGCCATTTGGTGAAAAAGTTTCTTATTGAATTGATCCATGAACTTCAAAATTTGCACTTCTTGAATGTGGACACTAAGCAACCATCATAATTGTATTAACTTTCTTCACACAACTGAGCCGCTTCTATCCATTTCAAGTTTTAGGTTAGGTTTTAAAGAAATTTTCCCTAATTCCTCGATTTGGGATTAGGGTTTGAAGAATTAAGCCCTAATTTGTTGATTAGGGGCAAATAAATGAACCAAACGACATCGTTTAAACGCTATTTTGCTGACTTCATTTCTCCAATGAGCTAGTCAGACAATTTAAGGCCACATTGAATTTTTCAGCTACACAAATCGCCGATAGCACTCAAGTGAATGATTTTTAATCAATGTGGTATTCAAGTGATAAAAAAAAAAGTTAACAACATTTAAGTGAGTACCGTATGAAAGTTATGACACTTGTGGTGTATTTATGCCTATAGATAATAGTTGAAGTCTACAAGATTATTCTCTTTGTTCATGTTGGATAAAACGTAAAATCTTTATGGGAATAAGGGCACTAAGAGTGTCGTAACTTTCGTACGGCGCTCACTTGAGTGCCATAACTTTTTTTTCGATCACTTAAGTGCCATTTTCGGCAAAAAGTGATCACTTGAGTGCCATCGGCCATTTGGCAGTCGGAAAATCCGACATGGCTTTGCCGGAACTGACGTGAACAATATTTTAATATTTTTTTTGAATTTTCATTTTTCCTTTTTTTTTTTTGCAAATTTTTTTTCAATGCCGGCAAGGGTCACTAGCGACCCTCGCCGGCTCCGAAGGCCTCGCCTAGATTGGGTGAGGGCCGCCTTGCCCTTGGCTGCAAAGGCCCTGGGTGAGGCCGCGAAGCCGTCGCCAAATCTGGGCGGCCGCAAGCGAAACGGCCTCACTAGATTTGGCAAGAGCTTTTGTCGCCTTGCTTGCAGCCGAGAAGGCCTTGGGTGAGGCCGTGAAGGCCGTCACTAGATCTGGGTGGCTGCGAGCGAGGCGGCCTCGCCAAATTTGGCGAGAGCCTTCACTGCCTCACCTGCGACCAACGAGGTCGCGACCGCCTTGCCAAGGGCCTTCGCGGCAGCGAGAGAGGCAGCGAAAGCTCTCGCTAGATCTGGCGAGGCCGCCTCGCTTGCGGCCACCTAGATCTGGCGACGGCCTTCGGGGCCTCACCTGCCGCCGGTGAGGCTATGACGGTCTCACCCAGGGCCTTAACGGCCGAGGGTAAGGCGGCTGTCGCCCAATCTGGGCGGGGCCTTCGCAGTCAGCAAGGGTAGCTGGTGACCCTCGCCGGCATTGAAAAAAAAAGGAAAAGAAAAATAAATTAAAAAAAAAACATTTAAAAAATCCACGTCGGATGGAAAATTAATAAAAAAAATTCATGTATGATGGTTTGTCGGAAATGGCACTCAAATGATTTATTTTCGCTAGAAGTGGCACTCAAGTAATCTTTTTTTGCCGAAATTTACACTTAAGTAAACAAAAAAAAAGTTATGACACTCAAATGAGCGCCGTACGTAAGTTATGGTACTCCTAGTATCCTTATCCCGATCTTTATGTATCAGAATTTTCAAGAAAGAAAACCTTGTGTAATCAAATTATTTCAAAGGGATGATCTGTCGTGTGCAATCCTAGAAGGAAACCTTGGAGTGAATTTCTATATGGCATCGTGTTTTATGTTGTCTTGTGAATTGGTGGTAATTTCATTTTATTTCAATTGCTGGTAACACTTTTTACGAGATTCACTATTTCATTACTAGCTCGCATGACGATATTCAGAAGGAAATGTGATTTGAGAATGTTGGTCAGGCCTTTTCTCTTTGCTGCTCCTTTATATGATTTGAAGTGCGTAATGGAATCTGAAATCCCTTGCACATGCGCCAGAGGATGTGGAACTGGCCTCTGATGTCCTAAATTATATGCCATGTTTCCCTGTTTACTGCATCTTGCTAATGGATGTATCTCACAGGTATCATAGCTACTAATCACTGCTGTGGTACTTTTTACTTCGTGTAGTGTGTTTATATCTGGTCCCGTTGGATATCGGGTCAGTCTGCCCGGGATGGATCGACTCAAAAACCCGACCCATGTTCTTTGAACTTCTTTCTGGAGGGAAATAGGTAGTGTGGATAAGCACCACTCTCCTTAAAACTCCCCTTGAAAGGGCTTGTGACTCCACGAAGGTATGAGTAGAAAGGGCTTCCAGCCAGATGTTGTTACTTATCACTCCTTGATCCATGGTCTGTGCAATGTAGGCCAATGGAAGATGCTATAGTCTTGTTGGAGAAGATGATGATGGCAGGAATTGAACTGGACGTTGTTTCTTATAACTCCGTCATTCAGGGAGCGTGCAATTCGGGCCAAGTAAAAGAGTCCGGAAGACTGCTGAGTCATATGGTGCAAAGAAGAGTAATGCCGAACGTTCAAACCTTCAATATTCTGGTGGATGCCCATTGTAAAGATGGAATGCTTGTAGAGGCAGAGGCCATAGTCGACCAGATGATTCAATTAGGTAAAATGCCTGATATTTTTTTTTTGGTAAGATAAGTGGAAAATGCCTGATATTTTCATCTATAGTACATTGATGAATGGCTATTGTTTGCAAAATAGAATGAAGGATGCTATGGCAGTTCTTTATTTGATGGTAGAAAGAGGCTGCTCACCTGATGTTGTTTGTTATAGCACGTTGATTAACGGATACTGCAAAGCGAGAAGAGTTGACAAGTCAAAGATGCTTTTGCGAGAAATGCTTCAAAGGGGCTTGAATCCTAGTGTCATCACATACAACACTCTTGTAAACGGATTTTGCCAGGTTGGGAACCTTGAAGCCGCGGAGGAGCTAATTAAGGAGATGCAATCTTGCGATCTTTCTCTAGATCATTATACCTTGAATTCTTTTCTGGATGGCTTGTACAATACGCAGCAGATTGACAAGGCCATGATATTGTTTCGAAGGATGGAAGAATCCAAATTCGTCCCTAACAGTGTGACTTGCACTAGTCTGAGACGTGGCATGTGTAATGCCAGAAAACTCGACGATGCTCAGGGGCTGTTTAATTGTTTGCATTCTCGAGGCTTGCAACCTGATGTGTGGACGTATAACATTCTCATGGATGGGTTGTGCAAAGGAGGACGCACAGAGGAAGCATATCAGCTCCTAAAGGAGATGGAAGGAACTGGATGCTTTCCAAATGGGGTCAGTTATAACACAATAATCCAAGGACTCCTAAGAAATAAGGAAAATACTAGAGCAGCGCAACTTGTCGGTAAAAATGGTTGAAAGGGGTTTTTCTGCAAATGTAGTAACTATGGAGTTGTGGGTTAAATATCTCGTGACAAATGGAATTTCTTCCTTTTCTAGGAGAGCTCTCTATTGTCTCTGAGATCTGTACACTTTTTCATCTGAAATGCTATGAAGAGTAAATTAGATTAACGACAAGTTTCTTCCAAACATCATCTCATTGAGTTCCATGTCCCATTAATGAAGTTGTTTTATATTTGGGAGACAGTTGACTGAATTGAACTGCTCAAGAAGGCAAATATTTGGAGGGGTGGAAGGTGGATTTTGATCCTCGTATACCTAGGTTCGGTACGAAATCTCTGTAGTTAACTTGTATATGTACTGGTTGATTAGTGCTTCTGGTGCCTAATGTTTTTCAAACAAATAGGTGAAATTCATACAAATGATCAAGTGGTCCGAGGATGATATTGAATTAAATAGATTTTAGGGAAAAAACCACAAAAAATCTCAAATTTTGTCACCTGTGATACATTTACCCTGAATTTTTTTTTTGTGACACTAAAAACTCCAAACTATGCTATTTGTGACACATTTACTCCAATGTTCTTTAATCTGTGGGCATTTTCGTCTTTTTTGCTTTTTTTTTTCCCTTTTTTTGCTCCTTTTCGGCGAGGGGGGCCCTTGCCGGCGTCTAGCAAGGGCAGTCCTCGCCGGATCTGACAAGGGCCACCCTCGTTGGCGTCGAGCGAGGGTGGCCCTCACTCGACTCAAGCAAGGGCGAGGCGAGGCGACCCTCGCCCGACGCCGGTGACGGCGAGATTTTTTATGTCACAAAAAAAAGTTCAAGGTAAATATGTCACAAGTGACAAAACTTGGGGTTTTTGGTGGTTTTTCCCCTAGATTTTAATAGCAATGACTTTTTTTGTGTAATAAAGTAAATTATGTCATAAATCCTGATTAGCCTGTTGCATATGTGCTTTGAGAGAGAGAGAGAGCCTAGTTTTGTGTTATACTCTTTTTTTAGCACAATCTGATCCATTCAGTGTCCTATGTACCATAGATACTTCAAAGAAGATGCATACCTTGAAGTGGATGGTATTTGAACGGTAGTGGAGAATATTTGGGTCGAGCTGGGTGCTCAGATTATCACCACAGGTCGATTACATATTTGGGTTATTTGCTCTGCTTCCTACATGCAAATAACAGCGATGTTTGAGGGACGACTTGCTGACTAAGGAACATGGCTGCAAGTGCATGAAAACTACTCGAAGTATCTTCTCCTTTGCACTGCGACGGATTTCCAAAAAGCATCTGATGATGGGTGAACGGGAACGCCATTGCCAGACATTCCCAACGCTAGACGTCTTGAGCAAACGCCAATCAACCTCATCGTAGTCGGGCCCAGATGATGTAAATTTCCATCGTCCTTTCCACTTCATTGATTGAATTACTTTCCCGATCACTAAGAAATCTGGGCGGATAGTTGATTGAATCGAACCGCCCTAGAAGGCAAATATTTGGAGGGGTGGAAGGTGAATTTTGTTTCTCGTATACCTAGGTTCGGTCAGAAATCTCTGTATTTAACAGTACATGTACTCATCGGTTGGTGCTTCTGGTGCCTAACATTCTTCAATCAGGTGAAATATGTACGAATTATCAAGCAGTCTAAGGTTGATATTGAATTAAATAGATGTTGATGGCAATAACTTTACTGCGTAACAAAGAAAATTTTGTCATAAATCCTGATTGGTGGACATGATCAATCGAGCTCAGAAAAAACAACCTGTCAGGCAGAAGGATCAAATTGAAGTTCTGCATATATCCCAAGAGGATCAACTCCTCAGCTGTCTCTTTTTGTCCATTTCCTGATTTGAAAGGGCAGGTTCGCGGGCTTTGCAACTGAAGAAATTCCACATCTACGATGCAAACGTAAAATCTTCAGATTTCTGGAGTATCCCCTACTGAATTATTAGATGCTGGTTTGGTTCAATCTTATGCTGATAATCCCATTTTGTGTTTCATGCATGAGCTCATTCTGTGTATTTGTTTCGGCTTAAGTTGATGACACTTATATATGATTGGAAATGACCTGTAATTGGTTTGACATGTGAAAGGGTTTCGATATCCTTGGTTTTGTCTATGCTGATTTGGCTTCATCGAAACATTTTCTTGGCGTCGAAATGACTGAATTCTTGCCTAAGTGTCGCTGCTCAAATAGGAAGCGGTATTCCAACGGTAGTAAACAAATTAATTAAGAAGATTCTTGATGCCTTTCCTCCTTCGTTGCATTCTTGCTTCTTCTTTTTCATCCAATTTCATCCGCAATTTTTTTCTTGGACGGCTTTTGAACTTCGGTTCAATCAAGTCTTTGAACTATTTTTTTAATGTTCAATGTGAACCTTGTTTTAAATAAAATTTTCGAAATTAATTAAAAAAAACCGTTCACTTAATACAAACAAGGGAGAATGACGGGATCAATGTCATGAGTGTTCTACCTTACCCACTTTAATACCGAAACTTTTCCAACGCTCAATTTAAACCATAATTTTTTAAAGAGCAATCGCTTAAGTGGCTCAAGTGACGAAAAATCTAATGTTGCTCATTAAAGTCATTTAAATGAACACTTTGAAAAAGTTTTGGGAGTAAAATTGATCGTTCATAAAGTTTTGGCACTAAATTAATCGTCTTTAAAATTTTGACATAAAACATTTTAAAATTGTGTGGAAGGACTTTATGTATTGAACAACATCGCTTAATGTATTTTAATACCACCAAAATCCCCAACCTAGTATATCTGTGATAAATTTACCTCAAACTAATTTTTTGACCACCAAAAATCCCAAATTAGTACACATATGATAATTTTATCCCAAACTAATTTTTTGACTACTAAAAACCCCAAACTGATACATTTGTGATAAATTTATTTTCCGTTAGTTTCCGTTAAATTAAATTAATATCACAAAAAATCGTAAACCGATACACCTGTGACAAATAGAGGATAAAACCCAAAACTGATGCATCTGTCAATTGTCGCATATTATTTAACAAAACAATTTGATAGTAAAATTTAACGGAAATTAACGGAGGGTAAATTTATCACAGCTGTACCGGTTTGGGGTTTTTTGTGGTAAAAAAAATTAGTTATGGATAAATTTATCACATATGTACCAGTTTGGAGTTTTTCATGGTATTAACCCTTGATTTTTCACACACTGACATATTGGGGTTAAATTAGTTCTCAAACTCTTATATTGATTCTCGCAATTGATTAAAGAGAAGTAGTCTGCTTCCGTAAGGTTCCTTGCTCAGGTACTTCCCTTATTTATTTTTTTCTGGAGGAAAACAAATACATCTTTATGATTTTAAATCAAATTATTTCAAGATAATGTTTGCTCGGTGGTTTTGCTTTTAAGCCTAACAAAATAAAGAAAAATAGCGCTAAAGTTGGAATATTTGCTTTGTGATTTTCTTCTTTTGGCTCATGTCATCGTTTTGTCAAATTCATAACATCAAAAATTTTAGAGCAAAGTTTTTTTTTTTATAAATGATAGATATTAGATATTATGCCCAAACTTTTAAAAAACATCCATTTAAGTGAGTCTAGGAAATCCATTTGATCTTCTTGCAAACTAAGCGGGCGGAGCCACTTAAGTGATTGCTTCTTAAAAGCTATGGCACTTAAATAATCGTACGAAAAGTTTTAACACCAAAATGGGCGCCGTATAAAACTTGTGACACCGATGCCGTTCTTTTTCTATAGATATAATTTCATCTTCTTTCTTAAACTTATGATTGGATGGCGTTAAGTGGAGAATAAATGGGCGAAATTAAAGAATCCATGCTTGTTACTAACGGTTTTCCTCATTCTTCTCGTCTTTGTACAAATTTTGCTAGATAACTTAAAATCACCTTTGGATAGAGTGAAGTGAACGTGAATGTTTGCTTGAATTGATCGAGTAGAGAAAACTTCGTTTGTTTTAAATAAATAATGGAGATGAACACGTAATTTTTAGCAATTCCAAGAATGTACGGAATGTACAAAAGTTATTTCCAATCAACTTTAGTGTGTTTAGATTGTAGCCATGTTGGCGAATTTCAATATGGCTCGATGCGAAAGTTCATAGACCTTATACATCAATCGCAAGTATAACCATAACTTCGTGGATTCACATTAGGCGAAAATTTACAGTTTATCCGTAACATTATTCTTGCTCAAAATTTTACATATCACCGTTATATTTTTGTATCCATTAGTATAAAAGGGATAAGTGTACTAGAAGTTTTAAAACTCATCACGAAAGTACAATCGAGTTCTAAAACTTTCAAAAAGTGTAATCCAGTTCTAATACTTGTTACGAAAGTGCAAACGGGTCCTAAAACTTTTAAAAAGCACAATCAAGTACTAAAACTTGTTACGAAAGTACAATAGAGTCTTAAAATTTTCGAAAAATGTATTAAAAGAAAGGACATGATTGAGTCAATTTGACAAGTTTTAAGATTTGATTATATTTTTTGACAGTTTTAGGACTCAATTACACTTTTATGATAAGTTTTATGATTTAATTTCACTTTTTTAAAACTTTAATATTAAATTGTATTTTCGTGATAAATTTTAGGACTTTAGCGCACTTTTTTCACATAAAAATACGAAGCGCAGGAGAGAGAGAGACCAAAGCAGAAAGCTCATCAGTTTTCATCATCGTCGCCGTCGTCGTCATGGTCGTTAGCTGATGAAGCACGGGAGTATCTTTCGTGCTTCCATCTTCCATCTTCCTTCTTATCTCCCATTCTCGTCGTGCCGCCGTCGTCGGAGGTTCTGTTCGATCCCTACCCTTAGACGACCCAAACCAGGTCTTGAGTTACGTGAGGACAAATTGCAGAGCTAAAGGTGGTGGTGGTGGGTTCACGAGTGTGGGCGATGCCCTCCGTTGCTTCGATAAAATGATCAACACCGACCCTTTGCCTCCCGCCAGGGATTTCAGTCTTCTGTTGGGTGCTGTAGTGAGGATGAAGCAGTACTCGACTGCCATCCGGTTGATTGAGCAGCTGCATTCGTTTGGGATTGAAGATAATGATTTTTGGCTGACGATTTCGTTGAATTGCTTTTGTCGGTTAAAGCGGGTTGATCTGGGTTTGTCTATCCTGGGTAGGATCTTGAAGCTTGGGTTTCCCATCAATGTGGTGGCGTCGAGCACCCTAATTGATGGTCTCCTTATTCAGGGCAAAACTGATCAAGCGTTGAGGTTCCTCCATGATATGCAGCGAAAAGGCCCCGCACCCAATGGGACCACGTATGCGATAATCGCGAAGGGGTTATGCAGGGCGGGTAGAACCACACGGGCGATGGAATTGCTGAGGGACTGGGAAGAGAGTAGTTGCAGGCTTAATTCCTTCACATACAACATAGTTATAGATGGTCTTTGCAAGGAGGGATTGATCACAGAGGCCTTGAGACTCCACGGAAGTATGGGTAAGAAAGTGATCAAACAAAATGTTGTTACTTTTAACTCCTTAATCCATGGCCTGTGCAATGTAGGCCAGATGGAAGATGCCCTGGTATTGTTGAAAGAGATGACGAGCAGAGGCATCCAACCAAACATATTCACTTATAACTCGTTGATTCATTGCTTATGCAACCTAGGCAAATGGAAAGATGCTACAGTCTTGTTGGAGAGGATGATGAAGGCAGTAATTGAACCGAATGTGGTTACTTATACCTCCGTCATTCAAGGAGTGTGCAATTCCGGCCAATTGAAAGAGGCTCAAAGACAGCTGAGTCATATGGTGCAAAGCAGAGTAATGCCGGGTGTTCAAACCTTCAATATCCTGGTGGATGCACATTGTAAAGATGGAATAGTTGTAGAGGCAGAGGCCATAGTTGACCAGATGATTCAATTAGGTAAAATGCCTGATAGTTTCACTTATGGTACATTGATGAATGGTTATTGTCTGCAAAATCGAATGGATGATGCTATGGAAGTGCTTAATTTGATGGTCGAAAGAGGCTGCTCACCTGATGTTGTTAGTTATAGCACGTTGATTAATGGGTACTGCAAAGCGAGAAGAGTTGACAAGTCAGAGATGCTTTTCCGAGAAATGCTTCAAAGGGGCCTGATTCCGGATGTCATCACATACAACACTCTCCTGAACGGGTTTTGCCAGGTTGGGAACCTTGAAGCCACGGAGGAGCTAATTATGGAGATGCAATCTCGCGATCTTTCTCTAGATCATTATACCTTGAATTCTTTCCTGGATGGCTTGTGTAATACACGGCAGATTGACAAGGCCATGATATTGTTTCGAAAGATGGAAGAATCCAAATTCGTCCCTAACAGTGTGACTTGCACTAGTCTAATACATGGCATGTGTAATGCCAGAAAACTCGACGATGCTCAGGGGCTGTTTAATTGTTTGCATTCTCGAGGCTTGCAACCTGATGTGTGGACGTATAACATTCTCATGGATGGGTTGTGCAAAGGAGGACGCACGGAGGAAGCGTATCAGCTGCTAAGAGAGATGGAAGGAAATGGATGTTTTCCAAATGGGGTCAATTATAACACAATAATCCAAGGACTACTTAGAAATAAGGAAAATACTAGAGCAGCGCAACTTGTCGGTGAAATGGTTGAAAGGGGTTTTTCTGCAAATGTAGCGACGATGGAGTTGTGGGTTAAATATCTCGTGACAAATGGAATTTCTTCCTTTTCTAGGAGAGCTCTCCATTGTCTCTGAGATCTGTCCACTTTGTCATCTGAAATGCGATGAAGAGTAAATCAGATGAACGACAAGTTTCTTCCAAACATCATCTCATTGAGTTCCATGTCCCATTAATGAAGTTGTTTCAAATCTGGGAGACAGTTGACTGAATGGAACCGCTCAAGAAGGCAAATATTTGGAGGGGTGGAAGGTGGATTGATCCTTGTATACCTAGGTTTGGTACAAAATCTCTGTATTTAACTGGTACGTGTACTCATTGGTTAGTGCTTCTGGTGCCTAATGTTTTTCAAGCTGGTGGAATTCATAGAAATGATCAAGCAGTCTGAGGATGATATTGAATTGAATAGATGTTAATAGCGAAAACTTTACTGTGTGATTAAGTAAATTATGTCATAAATCCTGATTAGCCTGTTGTATATGTGCTTTGAGAGAGAGATACTAGTTTTCTGTTATACTCTTTTTTTGGCACAGTCTTGAGTTATGTGAGGAAAAATTGCAGAAATGGTGGTGTGTTTACAAATATCGATGATGCCTTGCGTTGCTTCCGTATAATGATCAACACTAAGCCTTTTGCCTTCCACCAGGGATTTTAGTTTACTGCTGGGTGCTATATAGCGAGGATGAAGGAGTACTCGACTGCAATCCGGTTGATTATACAGCTGCCTTCATTGGGGATCGAAGATGATCGTGTTTTGCTGACGATTTCCCTCAATTGCTTTTGCCGGTTAAAGCAGGTTGATTTGGGTTTGTCTATCCTGGGTAGAATCTTGAAGCTTGGGTTTCGCATCAATGTGGTGACATCGAACACCCTGATTGATGGTCTCTTTAGACAGGGCAAAACTGATCAAGCGCTGAGGTTCCTGATTGGCGGTCTGAGGTTGATATTGAATTAAATAGATGTTAATGGCAATAACTTTACTGCGTAACAAAGAAAATTTTGTCATAAATCCTGATTGGTGGACATGATCAATCGAACTCAGAAAAAACAACCTGTCAAGCAAAGGATCAAATTGAAGTTCTGCATATATCCCAAGAGGATCAACTCCTCAGCTGTCTCTTTTGTCCATTTCCTGATTTGAAAAGGCAGGTTCGCGGGCTTTGCGACTGAAGAAATTCCACATCTACGATGAAACGTAAAATCTTCAGATTTCTGGAGTATCCCCTACTGCATTATTAGATGCTGGTTTGGTTCAATCTTATGCTGATAATCCCATTTTGTGTTTCATGCATGAGCTCATTCTGTGTATTTGTTTCGGCTTAAGTTGATGACACTTATATATGATTGGAAATGACCTGTAATTGGTTTGACATGTGAAAGGGTTTCGATATCCTTGGTTTTGTCTATGCTGATTTGGCTTCATCGAAACATTTTCTTGGCGTCGAAATGACTGAATTCTTGCCTAGGTGTCGCTGCTCAATTAGGAATCGGTATTCCAACGGTAGTAAACAAATTAATTAAGAAGATTCTTGATGCCTTTCCTCCTTCGTTGCATTCTTGCTTCTTCTTTTTCATCCAATTTCATCTGCAATTTTTTTCTTGGACGACTTTTGAACTTCGGTTCAATCAAGTCTTTGAACTATTTTTTAATGTTCAATGTGATCCTTGTTTTAAATAAAATTTTCTAAATTAATTAAAAAAACCGTTCACTAAATACAAACATGGGAGAATGACGGGATCAATGTCATGAGTGTTCTACCTTACCCACTTTAATACCGAAACTTTTCCAACGCTCAATTTAAACCATAATTTTTTAAAGAGCAATCGATTAAGTGACTCAAGTGACGAAAAATCTAATGTTGCTCATTAAAGTCATTTAAATGAACACTTTGAAAAAGTTTTGGGAGTAAAATTGATCATTCATAAAGTTTTGGCACTAAATTAATCGTCTTTAAAATTTTGACATAAAACATTTTAAAATTGTGTGGAAGGAATTTATGTACTGAACAACATCGCTTAATGTATTTTAATACCACGAAAATCCCCAACCTAGTATATCTTTGATAAATTTACCTCAAACTAATTTTTTGACCACCAAAAATCTCAAATTAGTACACATATGATAATTTTATCCCAAACTAATTTTTTGACTACTAAAAACCCAAAATTGATATATTTGTGATAAATTTATTTTCCGTTAGTTTCCGTTAAATTAAATTAATATCACAAAAAATCATAAACCGATACACCTGTGACAAATGGAGGATAAAACCCAAAACTGATGCATCTGTCAATTGTCACATATTATTTAACAAAACAATTTGATAGTAAAATTTAACGGAAATTAACGGAGGGTAAATTTGTCACAGCTGTACCGGTTTGGAGTTTTTTGTGGTAAAAAAAATTAGTTATGGATAAATTTGTCACATATGTACCGGTTTGGAGTTTTTCATGGTATTAACCCTTAATTTTTCACACATTGATATATTGGGGTTAAATTAGTTCTCAAACTCTTATATTGATTCTCGCAATTGATTAAAGAGAAGTAGTCTGCTTCCGTAAGGTTCCTTGCTCAGGTACTTCCCTTATTTATTTTTTTCTGGAGGAAAACAAATACATCTTTATGATTTTAAATCAAATTATTTCAAGATAATGTTTGCTCGGTGGTTTTGCTTTTAAGCCTAACAAAATAAAGAAAAATAGTGATAAAGTTGGAATATTTGCTTTGTGATTTTTTTTCTTTTGGCTCATGTCATCGTTTTGTCAAATTTATAACATCAAAAATTTTAGAGCAAAGTTTTTTTTTTTTAAATGATAGATATTAGATATTATGCCCAAACTTTTAAAAAACATCCATTTAAGTGAGTCTAGGAAATCCATTTGATCTTCTTGCAAACTAAGCGGGCGGAGCCACTTAAGTGATTGCTTCTTAAAAGCTATGGCACTTAAATAATCTTACGAAAAGTTTTAACACCAAAATGGGCGCCGTATAAAACTTGTGACACCGATGCCGTTCTTTTTCTATAGATATAATTTCATCTTCTTTCTTAAACTTATGATTGGATGGCGTTAAGTGGAGAATAAATGGGCGAAATTAAAGAATCCATGCTTGTTACTAACGGTTTTCCTCATTCTTCTCGTCTTCGTACAAATTTTGCTAGATAACTTAAAATCACCTTTGGATAGAGTGAAGTGAACGTGAATGTTTGCTTGAATTGATCGAGTAGAGAAAACTTCGTTTGTTTTAAATAAATAATGGAGATGAACACGTAATTTTTAGCAATTCCAAGAATGTACGGAATGTACAAAAGTTATTTCCAATCAACTTTAGTGTGTTTAGATTGTAGCCATGTTGGTGAATTTCAATATTGCTCGATGCGAAAGTTCGTAGACCTTGTACATCAATCGCAAGTATAACCGTAACTTCTTGGATTCACATTAGGCGAAAGTTTACAGTTTATCAATGACATTATCCCTGATCAAAATTTTACACATCACCGTTATATTTTTGTATCCATTAGTATAAAAGGGATAAGTGTACTGAAAGTTTTAAAACTCATCACGAAAGTACAATCGAGTTCTAAAACTTTTAAAAAGTGTAATCGAGTTTTAATACTTGTTACGAAAGTGCAAACGAGTCCTAAAATTTTCAAAAAGCGCAATCAAGTACTAAAACTTATTACGAAAGTACAACCGAGTTTTAAAATTTTCAAAAAAGTGTAATCAATGAAAGGACTTGATCGAATCAATTTGACAAGTTTAAGGATTTGATTACATTTTTTAAAAGTTTTAGTACTCAATTGCACTTTTGTGATAAGTTTTATGAATTAATTACACTTTTTAAAAATTTTAACGCTGAATTGTTTTTTTGTGATGAATTTTAGGACTTTTAGTATACTTATTTCATATAAAAATACGAAGGTTACAGATTTTTTTTAAAAAAAATTAATTAGACAAATTGGAAATGGAGTTGGACTTCCAAATTCGACTCTGATTAAAACTCTGTACTTTTGAGATCTGAGCTCGTCGGAGTTGGGGGAGTCGCCTTGGTAGAGAGAGAGAGACCAAAGCAGAAAGCTCGTCAGTTTTCATCGTCGTCGTCGTTGTCGTCGTCGTCGGCTGATGAAGCGAAGGAGTATCTTTCGTGCTTCCATCTTCCATCTTCCTTCTTATCTCCCATTCTCGTCGTGCCGCCGTCGTCGGAGGTTCTGTTCGATCCCTACCCTTAACTTAGACGACCCTAACCAGGTCTTGAGTTACGTGAGGACAAATTGCAGAGCTAAAGGTGGCGGCGGCGGCGGCGGCGGGTTCACGAGTGTGGGCGATGCCCTCCGTTGCTTCGATAAAATGATCAGCACCGACCCTTTGCCTTCCCCCAGGGATTTCAGTCTTCTGTTGGGTGCTGTAGCGAGGATGAAGCAGTACTCCACTGCCATCCGGTTGATTGAGCAGCTGCATTCGTTTGGGATTGAAGATAATCATTTTTGGCTGAATATTTCGTTGAATTGCTTTTGTCGGTTACATCGGGTTGATTTGGGCTTGTCTATCCTGGGTAGGATCTTGAAGCTTGGGTTTCCCATCGATGTGGTGGCATCGAATACCCTAATTGATGGTCTCTTTATACAGGGCAAAAATGATCAAGCGCTGAGGTTCCTCCATGGTATGCGGCAAAAAGGCCCCGCACCTGATGAGACCACGTATGCGATAATCGCGAAGGGGTTATGCAGGGCGGGTAATGCCAGATTGGCGATTGAATTGCTAAGGGACTGGGAAGAGAGAAGCTGCAGGCTTCATTCCTTCACATACAACATAGTAATAGATGGTCTTTGCAAGGAGGGATTGATCACAGAGGCCTTGAGACTCCACGGAAGTATGGGTAGGAAAGTGATCAAACCAAATGTTGTTACTTTTAACTCCTTGATCCATGGTCTGTGCAACGTAGGCCAGATGGAAGATGCTCTGTTTTTGTTGAAAGAGATGACGAGCGGAGGCATCCAACCCGACTTACTCACTTATAGCTCGTTGATTCATTGCTTATGCAACCTAGGCCAATGGAAAGATGCTACAGTCTTGTTGGAGAAGATGATGAAGGCAGGAATGGAACCGGACGTCGTTACTTATACCTCCGTCATTCAGGGAGTGTGCAATTCCGGCCAATTGAAAGAGGCTCGAAGACTGCTGAGTCATATGGTGCAAAGCAGAGTAATGCCGAATGTTCAAACCTTCACTGTTCTGGTGGATGCACATTGTAAAGAGGGAATGCTTGAAGAGGCAGAGGCCATAGTCGACCAGATGATTCAATTAGGTATAATGCTTAATACTTTCATTTATAATACATTGATGAACGGCTATCGTTTACAAAATAGAATGAACGATGCAATGGAAGTGCTTTATTGGATGGTTGAAAGAGGCTGCCCACCTAATGTCGTTAGTTATAACACATTGATTAACGGATTCTGCAAAGCGAGAAGAGTTGACAAGTCAGAGATGCTTTTCCGAGAAATGCTTGAAAGGGGTTTGAATCCTACCGTCATCACGTACAACACTCTCGTAAACGGATTTTGCCAGGTTGGAAAACTTCAAGCTGCGGAGGAGCTAATTAACGAGATGCAATCTCGCGATCTCTGTCTAGATCATTATACCTTGAATGCTTTCCTGGATGGCTTGTGTAAAATGCTGCAGATTGACAAGGCCATGATATTGCTTCGAAAGATGGAAGATTCCAAATTCGTCCCAAATATTGTGACTTACAATATTCTAATAAATGGCATGTGTAATGCCGGAAAGCTCGACGATGCAAAAGAGTTGTTTGATTGTTTGCATGCTCGACGCTTGCAACCTGACGTGTGGACGTATAATATTTTCGTGCATGGATTGTGCAAAGGAGGACGCACGGAGGAAGCGTATCAGCTGCTAAGGGAGATGGAAGGAAATGGATGTTTTCCAAATGGGGTCAATTATAACACAATAATCCAAGGACTACTTAGAAATAACAAAAGTACTAGAGCAGCACAACTTGTCGGTGAAATGGTTGAAAGGGGTTTTTCTGCAAATATAGCGACGATGGAGTTGTGGGTTAAATGTCTTGTGACAAATGGAGCTTCTTCCTTTTCTAGTTGAACTTTCCATTGTCTCTTAGATCTGTCCACTTTTTCATCTGAAATGTGATGAAAGAGCAAATCAGATTAACAGCAACTTTTCTTCCAAACATCATCTCATTGAGTTCCATGTCCCATAAATGAAGTTGTTTTAAATCTGGGAGACAGTTGACTGAATCGAACCGCTGCAGAAAGCAAATATTTGGAGGGGTGGAAGGTGGATTGATCCTTGTATACCTAGGTTTGGTACAAAATCTCTGTATTTAACTGGTACGTGTACTCATTGGTTAGTGCTTCTGGTGCCTAATGTTTTTCAAGCTGGTGGAATTCATAGAAATGATCAAGCAGTCTGAGGATGATATTGAATTGAATAGATGTTAATAGCGAAAACTTTACTGTGTGATTAAGTAAATTATGTCATAAATCCTGATTAGCCTGTTGTATATGTGCTTTGAGAGAGAGATCCTAGTTTTCTGTTATACTCTTTTTTTGGCACAATCTTGAGTTATGCGAGGAAAAATTGCAGAAATGGTGGCGTGTTTACAAATATCGATGATGCCTTGTGTTGCTTCCGTAAAATGATCAACACTAAGCCTTTGCCTTCCACCAGGGATTTTAGTCTACTGCTGGGTGCTATATAGCGAGGATGAAGCAGTACTCGACTGCGATCCGGTTGATTATACAGCTGCCTTCATTGGGGATCGAAGATGATCGTGTTTTGCTGACGATTTCCCTCAATTGCTTTTGCCGGTTAAAGCAGGTTGATTTGGGTTTGTCTATCATGGGTAGAATCTTGAAGCTTGGGTTTCGCATCAATGCGGTGACATCGAACACCCTGATTGATGGTCTCTTTAGACAGGGCAAAACAGATCAAGCGTTGAGGTTCCTTGATGACTTGCGACGAAAAAGGCCCCGCACCTGATGAGACCATGTTTGCAATAATCGTGAAGGGGTTATGCAGGGCAGGTAATACCAGATTGGCGATTGAATTGATAAGGGACTGGGAAGAGAGAGGTTGCAGGCTTAATTCCTTCACATACGGCATAATAATTGATAGTCTTTGCAAAGAGGGATTGATCACAGAGGCGTTGAGACTCCACGAAAGTTTGAGTAGAAAAGGTGTCCAACCAGATGTTGTTACTTATACCTCCTTGATCCAAGGTCTGTGCAATATAGGCCAGCTGGAAGATGCTCTCATACTGTTGAAAGAGGCGACGAGTGGAGGCATCCAACCCGACATATTCACTTATAGCTCATTGGTTCGTTGCTTATGCAACGTGGGCCAATGGAAAGATGGTACGGTCTTGTTGGAGAAGATAATGAAGGCAGGAATTGAACCGAACATCATTACTTATACCTCCGTCATTCAAGGAGTGTGCAATTCTGGCCAATTGAAAGAGGCTCGAAGACTGCTGAACTATATGGTGCAAAGCGGAGTAATGCCGGATGTTCGAACCTTCAATATCCTGGTGGATGCACATTTTGAAGAGGGAATGCTTGTAAAGGCAGAGGCCATAGTTGACCAGATGATTCAACTAGGTGAAATGCTTAATAGTTTCACTTATAATACATTGGTGAATGGTTATTGTTTGCAGACTAGAATGAACGATGCTATAGAAGTGCTTAATTTGAGGGTTGAAAGAGGTTGCTCACCTGATGTTGTTAGTTATGGCACGTTGATTAACGGATACTGCAAAGCAAGAAGAGTTGACAAGTCAAAGATGCTTTTGGGAGAAATGCTTCAAAAAGGCCAGATTCCTGATGTCATCACATGCAGCACTCTCATAAACGGATTTTGCCAGGTTGGGAACCTTCAAGCTGCGGAGAAGCTAATTAACGAGATGCAGTCTCGCAATCTATCTCTAGATCATTGTACCTTGAGTGCTTTACTGGATGGCTTGTGTAAAACGCAACAGATTGGCAAGGCCTTGATATTGCTTCAAAAGATGGAAGATTCCAAATTCATCCCTGACATTGTGGCTTACAATATTCTAATAAATGGCATGTGTAATGCCGGAAAGCTCGACGATGCAAAGGGGCCGTTATATTGTTTGCATGCCCGAGGCTTGCAAAGTGACGTGTGGACGTATAACATTGTCATCCGTGGGTCGTGCAAAGGAGGACGCATGGAGGAAGCATATCAGCTCCTTGAGGAGATGGGAGGAAATGGATGCTTTCCAAATGGGGTCAATCAAAACACAATAATCCAAGTGACTACTTAGAAATAACGAAAATACAAGAGCAGCGCAACATGTCGGTGAAATGGTTGAAAGGGGTTTTTCTGCAGAAGTAGCAACTATGGAGTTGTGGGTTAAATATCTCGTGACAAATGGAATTTCTTCCTTTTCTAGGAGAACTCTCCATTGTCTCTGAGATCTGTCCACTTTTTCATCTGAAATGTGATGAAGAGTAAATCAGATTAACGGCAAGTTTCTTCCAAACATCATCTCATTGAGTTCCATGTCCCATTAATGAAGTTGTTTTAAATCTGGGAGACAGTTGACTGAATCGAACTGCTCAAGAAGGAAAATACTTGGAGGGGTGGAAGGTGGATTTTGATCCTCGTATACCTAGGTTCAGGAAGAAATCTCTGTATTTAACGGGTACATGTACTCTTCGGTTAGTGCTTCTGGTGCCTAATATTTTTCAAACAAATAGGTGAAATTCATACAAATGATCAAGCGGTCTGAGGATGATATTGAATTAAATAGATTTTACTAGCAATAACTTTTTTGTGTAATGAAGTAAATTATGTCATAAATCCTGATTAGCCTGTTGGATATGTGCTTTGAGAGAGAGATCCTAGTTTTGTGTTATACTCTTTTTTTAGCACAATCTGATCCATTCAGTGTCCTATTTACCATAGATACTTCAAAGAAGATGCATACCTTGAAGTGGATGGTATTTGAACGGTAGTGGAAAATATTTGGATCGAGCTGGGTGCTCAGATTATCACCACAGGTCGATTATATATTTGGGTTATTTGCTCTGCTTCTTGCATGCAAATAACAGCGATGTTTGAGGGACAACTTGCTGACTAAGGAACATGGCTGCAAGTGCATGAAAACTACTCGAAGTATCTTCTCCTTTGCACTGCGTCGGATTTCCAAAAAGCATCTGATGATGGGTGAACATGAACGCCACTGCCAGACATTCCCAATTGTAGACGTCTTGAGCAAATGCCAATCAACCTCACTGTAGTCGGGCCCAGATGATGTAAATTCCCATCGTCTTTTCCACTTCATCGATTGAATTACTTTCCTAATTAATAGGGTTGGCTCTCAACGGAGGTACATTCCTTGCCATTTTTATTTGTTTCAATTACTGACTCAGGTGTTTGTTTTTAAGTGTCTCACTTACGACCGGAGGATTTGCCTGGACAGTCTGCCTCTCATCACGCCCTCTACTCTTGGTTTGCTGACACAATCATAGTCGCATGCAAGCGTTTTGGAGACAAGTCTGAGCTAAGTTCATGTTCATGTGTGGATACCATGGCAGACACAATCAATTGAACCCAGTAAAAACAACCTGTCAAACAAAAGGATCAAATTGAAGCTCTGCATATATCACAGTAGGATCAACTCCTCAGCTGTCTCTTTTGTCCGTTTCCTGATTGAAAAAAGCAGCTTCATGGGCTTAGCAACTGAAGCAAAGCTACTTCTACGATGGAACTTAAAATCTTAAGAGAAAATTGGTTTCTGAAGTATCCCCTGCTGCATTATTAGATGCTGGTTTGGTTCAATCTTATGCTGATAATTCCATATTGTGTTTCATGCATTATCTCATCCTCTGTACTTATTTTGGTTTATGTTGACGACACTTATATTGTATGAACAGTAACTGATTTGACATAGTTTCTGTTTTGCCGATTTGGCTTCTTGGAAATATTTTCTTGGCATCGAAATGACTGAATCCTTGCTTGGCATCTATCTTGTATGCTGTAAATATGTTCTCGACCTCCTTAATGATTTCGAGTAGCGATTTTTATGCAAATACCGGGGACAATGTCATGGTTATTTCTTTCCGAATTTCAATTCGGAGTTGTGCCTTGAGGTCAGCATATATGGTCGATTCAGCAGCGGCTTTGGCAAGTTTATAACCATTTCTTTTAGCCTGTAGGCAGCGTTTCCTTCTATTGATTTAGGCTTTTGGTTTTGCACTATCTTGCAAGTCCTCTGATTTGCGTCTCCAGCTGGTGTCTCTTGAAGACTCGATCAGGTGTCATAGGAACAAAGCCAATGAGGCGCTTGTGGCTTAGATACACGATGCAAGTTTGATTTTTCATACTAGTCATTAGCTTTTAGCTATTTACTTAGGTTTTCTCGTCATAAAAAATCAATTCGAGAACTTTAAAATAACATAGAAAGTACAGGAAACACATATAATGTTATTTCCCTCAATAAACACATGACAACACGTACGGCAGAAACAACCACATCATAGAAATTAGGATACATGACTAAAGCATTTATTCTTCACCACACTTAAGCAATGCACATCCCAGTGCTGTTACCATTCGAACAAGGTTCTCTATTGTTGGTGCCAAACTACTTAACCAGTGAAGGAGTAGTTTTCATACCTCATTCTATAATCTTGAAGCTCCATTTGAGCGCCTAGACTGTTTGAAGAGATTGCTAGTATTTGGGATTTAACAGAGCTCATGCATATGCCACAATTGTTGTAAGAAAGCGCTTGGCTACAGGCGGCGTGACCATAGGTTGCCGCTGTGGGATAAGGAGACACGGTGGAGTAAGGGAAAATTGTCAAAAAAGTCCTAAACCTATTGTACGGCGACTAATTCAGTCCTAAACCTTTTTAATTCTTGCCAATTTAGTCATTCCAGCTAATTTTGGTTGGCCGGCGCTAACATGACCGCTGGCCGGCTCTGGCCGTCAGGCCAACGCTGATGTGGCAATTTATTATGATTTTTTTATTTTTTTATTATTTTTTTTCTGCTTTCTTTACTTTGGCCGGTCCGGCGACCAGCGGCCGACCATAGGGGAGGGCCGGCGAGGGCGAGTAATTGCATCCAACTTATTTTTTAGACTTTTATTATTATTCATCATAGAGTAATTGCAAAATACTAAAGATTGCGCAAAATATTGGAAATTACATTAATAATTTGAGAGAGAGAGAAAAGTACTAGCGACAAGAATGGCGAGGGTGATGACTAGGCAATTTGGCAAATAAGAAATCTAGATTTTTGAAAATAATCATGGGATTAATATATTTTTGGAATGGCTATTTTGAGAGATTCATTTTGGAAAAAGAAAGAAAATCGATTTTTCAAAAATAATAAAAATGGACATGTCTAAAGTCGGGACAAAACCCTAGTACAACCCAGCTCAGCCGCTCACCCCTCTCTCTGGAAAGCGGAGCGAAGCGCAGCACATACCGTTCACGGCAATCCCTCTCTCTCTGCGCAGCACAACCCAGCTCATCCGCTCACCCCTCCTGTCACGAGACTCGCAGCCATTTCCGCCCTCTCTCCCTCTCTCTCTCTGCGCATTCCGAGCCACCGAAAGATCAAGATCATTGAGGTACGCTTTACTGTTGAAGCTAAGCTTCTGGAATCGCTTCTTCAGAACCAGGAGACTTGGTATCTTTTTGCCGGACCCAGATTTTATTTGCAGATAATATTGTCGGGTCGGCATTGGTTTGTGTTGGGATGTTCTTTACTCAAATGGGTGGCCGTTAGTGCTGTTGCTTTACGTTTCTTGCTTTGCTGTTATTTGGCTAATCTTTGTAATAGAGAGCGTGAACTGATGTTTTCTTCCAAAAATTCCGAACCCAATCTTTTTAAAAAAGTGCGTACAGTCCTTTTGTGTTTACGAGCCAAAGTTTTAACACAAGAAAGTCGAAGTATATATTTTACTCGATATAAACTCTTTTCTTTTTTGAGGATCCACTGTGATAATGAGAAAGATTTCTGCATATACGCAAAAAATGGCCGATAATATCAGAATCTGAAGCTCTCCGTTCCTGGTTCTCCTGTAGCTGGATCCTCAAGAAAGATAAATAGATCCCTTTCTACACGATCGAATTATATTTGTTCAATACACTGTTGTCAATATGAATAGTTCGAAAAGAATACAATAAAAAAAAAGTATAAATAGAGCAACTCCTTTGGAAATATTACCCGAATGTTATTTCTTTCCCGTATTTCAAATACTTCGTACAGTACCTAATAAGTTATTGGGTGTTCTTTTAATGGTTTCAGTACCTGTGGGATTATTAACAGTACCCTTTTTGGAGAATGTTAATAAATTTCAAAATCCATTTATGGCTAGATAGTTGTTTGATTGGGGATTTTTGTTTCTGGGTATATTTCCTTATGGCCTAGGACGCTGTCTGCATTGGTCTTTTGGCAAATTCAAGTTTTAAGATTTGAGCCCTTTGAATTTCTATAGAAGAATGTACAATAGGCCGCGGTTGATGATAAAACTTGTGGATTACTTGTGCTGTTCTTCTGTTTAGTGTGACTGATCAGAGAGTAACATCACTCACTTGACTGGTTGGTTATGTTTTCAAAACTTGGCTGAAAAGAATGTTGTGTCGGCATGTGATCAGCCGTGCGGATTAGTTCATGTTGGGTATAAGAGTGCGATAATGGTATACATTGAGTTGTTCAAACAGATTTTTAGAGATTGGTCCATATTTCTTCACATGGCTTAGTCTTACCCAAGAACCGTGCTATCATTGTTGGATCGATTACTTTTTGCTTCTGATCATGTGAATTTTTCTTCTTCTTTTTTTCCCAACAGGTTCTTGCATTAGCTTGACAGTGTTCTGCCATGACTCTTCTGGAGCTTATAACCAAGGCCTCTAGTGGTCACAACTCGACAGATTCTGAGTCAGAATATCCAGTCACCCTGAACCCAGACCATATTCTTCAGAATTTGAAGCCTAAACGAGAAGACGGAGATCCGCTATCTCTTGTTTGTCCTGTTACAGGATGGCAAGTCTCGCAAACTGATTCCCAGCTCATTGATTTAGTCGGCAAGTTCTCTAACAACCTAAAACAGAAGCTCAAGGACACTAACAAATTTGAGAGGAGTGAGTTTTTTGAAATTTTGGAACCTTTTCTTGAGAAAGTTCTTCAGATTGTCGGAATTTCAGTTGGGGTTTCCCAAAACCATAGAAAGTATGCAGAGGTTTTGATTGAGAATGTGGGTACTCTCGTGGGTAAAGACGTCATGTCCTTGATTTTGGAAGCGTGTGTGGCTCTGAATTTATGGGAACTGGTGGCGTGCATGGTTGTATGTGGGATTGTCAATCATTCATGCTATTCGAATTTGATATTCAATCTATTGCTGAAGAGGAGGTCGGATTTGGTTTGTCTTTGCATTAAGCATGTCCCAGTTCTTCATGTAGATGAGCTGGTTTGCATCTTGAAGTACTTCCTTTGTCCACCTAAAGACGCCTTGGATAGCATGGTGACTGTGAGGAATGAATTGGAAAGCCAGGGCATGTCAGCTCTCGCAAAGGCAAGCGATAAAAATCTTACAGAGAAGGAATGTGGAGTCGCGAGGGATGCTGCGATTCTGCTGATGGTCGCTCATGATGGTTTTACCATTTCCGAGCTTTGTTTGCATCATTTGTTAGCATTGGCGAATGTCGATGAAGTGATGTTGTCGTCTGCCTTAAGCAAATTGAATGGAGAAGAGATGGCGAGTTTGCTCAGTTATTTGGAGAAGTGGCTGAAGAAGTATGAAATGTTTCCTCAAGCATGCCCGTGTCCACAAGCGTCATCCATGTTGGGATTGTGGGCTTGTGATTTGGTTCCTAAACTTGAAGATGTCGTCAGATGCCTCAGCTTGGTGCTGGACACAAACTTCTCCTCCTTGGTGTTGCATCCGGAGTTCCACAGACAATTGACATCAATGGAGGGCCTCGTGTCTTCTTTGGCTGCCGAAGCGAGACTATGCTGTGTGTTGGACAATACCGTTGATAGTCTAATGAATGCAAGTCAAAGTTGCGTGCTCTAGAATCTGTTATTAGTTTTGCATCATCAATCATTCGGTCACAGTGACGACATTGAGGGATCTCCTAGAGTGGAGTACAGTGATGCGAGTGTAATTCAGATGTAGAAAAATGGAAATTGTCTGTTGAGATTTCTTAGTCATTATAAGATACATTCTAGGGTTCAATCTTTCCAGATATTTGTTGCTCTCTCTCTCTCTCTCTTTTCCCCCTCCCTCCGGATGATGTTCCTGCCACCTGATCATTTGTAAAATTAGGCAGGTTTCAATTTTCTTCTGGGCCAACTAGTTTCCAAAGGATAGAGGCTAGCCAGAGACGATGCTTTGGCAAATTCATTTGCAATTCAGTATTTGGAGTGAGCACTCTCTCCAATTGAAAGGATTTTCACCAAATATAGCGAAGGGATTCTGGACCTGATTTCGTAGACCAAAACGTTGTCATAGTACAAGGATTCAGAAAGAGGATGAGAAGGTCGAACGCTAATTGTGAATTCGGTGTGTGAGAATGACACGGCCAAAGGCGCTGACTCTCCAGTTATCTTTTTCTTTACCCCTTTTCTAGTCCCCAGCTCTACAATGTTGAGCTGAAAGAGGAAAAACACCATGTAGCCATGAGTGAGGATATAGCTTGTTTTTTTTTTTTTTGGTCTGTAGGATATAGCTTGTTGAGATACTGAATTTGTACCTTGTACCTGTCAGCAAGTATTAGTGGTATTCCGAACGTCAGTTAAATATCATGCCCGGTCTGAGCTCATCGGGTCGGAGATTTCTAAGGATGATGAAAAAGTTGACTCGAATCGAGGAAATTAGCCTTGGCCAAATCAACCCGATCCAGCTCAAGCAAACCCGGAGCTTACAAACAAAAATCTGTCTTTCAGGGTTTTGTTTACTTGACTCATCAAATTGATCCCAGCAACGTGCACATAAAGTTACTAGATAATTAACTTGGCAATGCTTAAGTACACTCTTAAAGAACCTTCATTCATTTATTAATTTATTCGTGGCTTTCCTTTTACTCGCTTTGGAGAGTCACCTGCAAATGTATATCTTTCTTGCATGCTCACTTCACTGTCAGTTCTTGCGGGTTGCGGATCATTGCTTTTACCAGTTAGTATTCTAAAATCAATGTATATAATCCAGTTGTTAATGAATCAAATAAAAAACGACAACCTGTGGTGATTTGATGTCTACTTGATTCCATGACTGCGTTGTCCAAATCTTCCCAGGAACAGAAACGTAGCAAAGCCAAATCTGGCAGTCGTATCACCAAAAATGTGACAGACACAAACATTTCTCTTTCTGGCCTTCTCTCTTCACTTCCACTTCACACCATGTCCGTCTATATAATCTGTAGCGCTGAAGAACGAATCCTCAGAAACCCAGTCACACTTTCTTTCTTCTGTTTCAGAAAGTAAAAATTTTTCTGTAAAACGCAATCTATCTCTAGATCATTATACCTTGAGTGCTTTAATGGATGGCTTGTGTAAAACGCAACGGATTGGCAAGGCCTTGATATTGCTTCAAAAGATGGAAGATTCCAAATTCATCCCAGACATTGTGGCTTGCAATATTCGAATAAATGGCATGTGTAATGCCGGAAAGCTCAACGGTGCAAAGGGGCCGTTTTATTGTTTGCATGCCCGAGGCTTGCAGAGTGACGTGTGGACGTATAACATTGTCATCCGTGGGTTGTGCAAAGGAGGACGCATGGAGGAAGCATATCAGCTCCTTGAGGAGATGGGAGGAAATGGATGCTTTCCAAATGGGGTCAATCATAACACAATAATCCAAGGACTACTTAGAAATAACGAAAATACAAGAGCAACGCAACATGTTGGTGAATTGGTTGAAAGGGGTTTTTCTGCAGAAGTAGCAACTATGGAGTTGTGGGTTAAATATCTCGTGGCAAACGGAATTTCTTCCTTTTCTAGGAGAACTCTCCATTGTCTCTGAGATCTGTCCACTTTTTCATCTGAAATGTGATGAAGAGTAAATCAGATTAACGGCAAGTTTCTTCCAAACATCATCTCATTGAGTTCCATGTCCCATTAATGAAGTTGTTTTAAATCTGGGAGACAGTTGACTGAATCGAACCGCTCAAGAAGGAAAATACTTGGAGGGGTGGAAGGTGGATTTTGATCCTCGTATACCTAGGTTCAGTACGAAATCTCTGTATTTAACTTGTACATGTATTCGTCGGTTAGTGCTTCTGGTGCCTAATATTTTTCAAACAAATAGGTGAAATTCATACAAATGATCAAGCGGTCTGAGGATGATATTGAATTAAATAGATTTTACTAGCAATAACTTTTTTGTGTAATGAAGTAAATTATGTCATAAATCCTGATTAGCCTGTTGGATATGTGCTTTGAGAGAGAGAGAGCCTAGTTTTCTGTTATACTCTGTTTTTAGCACAATCTGATCCATTCAGTGTCCTATTTACCATAGATACTTCAAAGAAGATGCATACCTTGAAGTGGATGGTATTTGAGCGGTAGTGGAAAATATTTGGGTCGAGCTGGGTGCTCAGATTATCACCACAGGTCGATTATATATTTTGGTTATTTGCTCAGCTTCTTACATGCAAATAACAGCGATGTTTGAGGGACGACTTGCTGACTAAGGAACATGGCTGCAAGTGCATGAAAACTACTCGAAGCATCTTCTCCTTTGCACTGCGTCGGATTTCCAAAAAGCATCTGATGATGGGTGAACATGAACGCCATTGCCAGACATTCCCAATTGTAGACGTCTTGAGCAAATGCCAATCAACCTCACTGTAGTCGGGCCCGGATGATGTAAATTCCCATCGTCTTTTCCACTTCATCGATTGAATTACTTTCCCAATTAATAGGGTTGGCTCACAATGGAGGTACATTCCTTGCCATTTTTATCTGTTTCAATTACTGACTCAGGTGTTTGTTTTTAAGTGTCTCACTTGCGACCGGAGGATTTGCCTGGACAGTCTGCCTCTCATCACGCCCTCTACTCTTGGTTTGCTGACACAATCATAGTCGCATGCAAGCGTTTTGGAGACAAGTCTGAGCTAAGTTCATGTGTGGATACCATGGCAGACACAATCAATTGAACCCAGTAAAAACAACCTGTCAAGCAAAAGGATCAAATTGAAGTTCTGCATATATCACAAGAGGATCAACTCCTCAGCTGTCTCTTTTGTCCGTTTCCTGATTAAAAAAAGCAGCTTCATGGGCTTAGCAACTGAAGCAAAGCTACTTCTACGATAGAACTTAAAATCTTAAGAGAAAATTGGTTTCTGAAGTATCCCCTGCTGCATTATTAGATGCTGGTTTGGTTCAATCTTATGCTGATAATTCCAATTTGTGTTTCATGCTTTATCTCATCCTCTGTACTTATTTTGGTTTATGTTGATGACACTTGTATTGTATGAACAGTAACTGATTTGACATAGTTTCTGTTTTGCTGATTTGGCTTCTTTGAATTATTTTCTTGGCATCGAAACGACTGAATCCTCGCTTGGCATCTATCTTGTATGCTGTAAATATGTTCTCGACCTCCTTAATGATTTCGAGTAGCGATTTTTGTGCAAATACCGGGGACAATGTCATGGTTATTTCTTTCCGAATTTCAATTCGGAGTTGTGCTTCGAGGTCAGCATATATGGTCGATTCACCGGCGGCTTTAGCAAGTTTATAACCATTTCTTTTAGCCTGTAGGCAGCGTTTCCTTCTATTGATTTAGGCTTTTGGTTTTGCACTATCTTGCAAGTCCTCTGATTTGCGTCTCCAGCTGGTGTCTCTTGAAGACTCGCTCAGGTGTCATAGGAACAAAGCCAATGAGGCGCTTGTGGGTTAGATACACGATGGAAGTTTGATTTTTCATACTAGTCATTATCTTTTAGCTATTTACTTAGGTTTTCTCGTCATAAAAAATCAATTCGAGAACTTTAAAATAACATAGAAAGTACAGGGAACACATATAATGTCATTTCCCTCAATAAACACATGACAACACGTACGGTAGAACAACCACATTATAGAAATTAGGATACATGACTAAAGCATTTATTCTTCGCCACACTTAAGCAATGCACATCTCAGTGCTGTTGCCATTCGAACAAGGTTCTTTATGTTTGGTGCCAAACCACTTAACCAGTGAAGGAGTAGTTTTCATACCTCATTCTACAATCTTGAAGCTCCATTTGAGCGCCTAGACTGTTTGGACAGATCGCCAGTATTTGGGATTTAACAGAGCTCATGCATATGCCACAATCGCTGTAAGAAAGCGCTTGGCTACAGGCGGTGTGACCATAGGCGGCCGCTGTGGGATAAGGAGACACGGTGGAGTAGTCATAGTTCGCATGATTCGGTGTCACGGTCACCATGTCCTCAAGGACATAAGCCACGCTGTTTGCATAAGGATTGCCGCCCGAATAGGAATCAATATTACAAGCCCAATTAACTATGCCGGTGTGCAGGGCACCTTTGGCAACATTGAACATAAAGAGGGACAACATTAGCATAATTGCAACTCTTGAAGGAGTATCCATGCTGTGATGTACCTTAACTCTTTTTTTCTCGATCCTACTTTGTACATTGATTGGCCCAGGTCCTGACTATTTATAGTGGTTGTGCCCAATAGGTTTTCTCCTACGATTAGCATATGAACCTTTCTTCCATGAATGCATAAACAATCTTAAAAGCTTCTTACTGTTTGTTTATAGAATGGAAACAATGCAATTTTGATATCTTGCTATGGGCAAGATATGCAACTTGATCTGTTTATGTAATTCAAAATATTTCTTTGGTCTGCATTTGTCCTTTCTGTTATGGCTAACCTGTCGTTTTACCACCTGGGCAACAGTTGTGCACAATCGTACAAATTTGAGCGTACACAAATTCGTCGCTCTCTTTCACGAATCATCGGTAATCCTGGTTTTTCTGTTTTTTGGAGTTACTCGGGGTTTTGTAACGTTTCAATTGTCTAAACCAATGTTCATGTGTGTGTCGTTTATGTTGCTCTTGTCGTTTTTCACCTTATTCTTTATTTAAGGCGCGTCTATTTGTCTAAAGTTATCCTTCGTTGACTCAACGGTTATAGACAGCTTAATCAAGGAGATTCTTGATGCCTTTGCTTATTCGTTGAATCCTTGTTTCTTCTTTTTACATCCCATATCCGCTAACATTAAAACTATTCAATTTTTAGCTTGACCAGTGCTTACAAATTTACGTAATCCGTTGCGTTCACATGCGTCACATGAGATCCTTGGCCGGAGCCCACGCAATGGATGGGATATCTAGAGAAATAGCCAAAAGATTTATTCGTAGGATCATTTCAACAATAATCTCGATGAATACTTGGCAAACATGCTCACATAGAAATTTTCTTATTTTTCGATGCATCAATAGGTATTCCATGAAAAGTGGGAAAAAAAAAAACCCATATCCCGTTACTTAATGAATAGCCTAAAGGCGGCATGCATTGATAAAATCCGATATATACCTAGTTACGGACAGAGCATGAATATAATTTTTTCAGTGGAAGTAAAGAGTAAAGACAATGTCCCTTGAAGTAGGTACGTTTGGGCAACTGTCGAATCATGACATTATTAATATATTTACAAATAGTAATAATTAATTACTGTAGGTACCCATTTTTACCAGATGCTTTTAATTGGCATGTGAGTTATTGGTGTTCACTTTTACCTTGTCACCTTATCGCGGGGTCGAAGTCAAGGCCTGTTATTCAACGCTGCTTGGAAAATCGCGAGGGAAATAGACTCGGCTTTTTGAGCTCGATCAACTCAGTAAAACTCGACCTACTTACGGAAAGCTCGACTTTGTTTGTTGACCATCTTCTTGGCCTATGGTTGCTTGCGACGGAGCGAAGTGGCATTGAGTGACAGACAATCGCTACGCGACTTGTGAAATTAGTTCTAAGAAGGAAATATTTTCAAGCATTTATAAGTGGGTAAAGCTGTAATCACGTGTGTCGAAACGGTGAAGAAAAAGAGCGAAGCACCATAACACCTAGTGTGCCTTCAAGGTTTAATCCATTCGACCTATGAAGTCTATGTGCATGCATGAGATTAAGATTGTTCAAAGGGCAATCAAATGGAAACCTTGAAGATCAGGTGGCTGTTGAAGCCAAGGATACGGGGGAAGATGTAGAGAAAGTAAAATTGAAGAACGCCTGGAGAATTGCCTTTGGCGCGAGTCCCTCGATTTTCGTCGACTTCTCTTTGGCACGTTCGCCGATCGAGTTTTCATCGACAGTTGCACCGTCGGAGTTTACTTTGATTTGGTCTTTCTTAAGTTCCTTAATAGGAAGTAGTGCTTTCTGTGGTGCGATTTGAAGGTAGGCTTGCCTCCTGTACAACGTGCTTGTTCGAAAGCGTGAAGTAAGAGATCACATTGAACGCGAGCGGTTTCATATTGGCTACAATCCTTTTCTGGTTGATTTCTCAATCCGAGCACGTCAAGTAGAGACTAATTATTTTATAGCTGCGTGTCATTACTTCAATGGTGTATCTGTTTTGGCGGATAATTAATGATAAAAAGGCTTGAATCACTCACTAAAAGTAACGAAGAAAAGGAGACCGATGACGTGAGTATGACTGCCCGGCCAGCCAAAAACCCAAAAGGCCCAACCCCATTATGAATTCAAGGGTGATGTTGCTGAGCTCCTGCTATTGATTCCCTACACAATCTCTTTTTTTTTATATAAAATTTCATATAAAAAGATGCTTTTCGTTTTTTTCAAAACAAAAGAAAAATCACCAACTAGATTTAAAGAATTTCACAGTGAATTTTTAATAACATTCTATAGTGTTTTCTGTGTCTAACTCGGAAGATCAAAGCGGATCTATTCCTTCTTGATTGCATGGTCAAGCAAAGACCTAAACCAAAACTTTTGCTCTTCACTATTAAGCAAAACTAGATTAAGGCATCTCTAATTACTTTTCATTAGGCTTTTTTTTTTCAATTTTAGGATCTTAATTCTTGTAGATAATACTACCTTTCAAATTTTAGTCATCCTTAATATTTAAATTTACATGCATATGCATGATTAAGAGAAATTAATTTGTCATTACAATTTGCAAAAACCCTAATAAAGAAAGATCTCCATGCACATCATTGAGGGGAAAATTGTTCAAAAAGTCCTAAAGCTATTGTACTTTTGCCATAAACCTTTTAATTTTGTCAATTGAATCCATCCGGCCAATTTTAGCAAGAAATCGCTGATGTGGACACTAATTGTCCTATGTGGCACAATCAATATTGACGTGAACAATTTTTAATATTATTATTTATTTATTTTTCCTTCATTCTTCCTCCTCTAGCCGTTCGCCGGAACTTGCCCCCGCTAGCCACCGACGAGGGCGAGCTTTGCCTGCCCCTAGCGAGACTGACCTTGCCAAGCCACGGTGAGGCTCAACCTTGCCGCCGGGCATCGCCAATGCCCGGCGACCGGCTAGAGGAGGAAGAATAAAGAATAAAAAGAAAGAAAATAATAATAACAATAAATTCAAAAAATATTAAAATATTATTAAAAATTATCAACTTCTAAGCCGACCGTCTTACATGGCAAGACCGGCATCCACGTACTTGATTTTCTGCTAAAATTGGCCGGATAAACTCAATTGACAAAAGGTAAAAATGTTTAGGATTCAATTGACAAAATGAAAGATTTAAGACTGAATTGGTAAAAATGCAATAGGTCTAGGACTTTTTGGACAATTTTCTCCATCAGTGGTTCCTCAATGATTTGTCCAAGGAATTGCCTTCCATGCAATACAGTATGTAAGAATCAATGGAGGCCATAGCTAGCGTACGTCGTCAAACTAGTCATGCTCATGGACAGATCAACCTTAAATTAAGGTCCTTAAAAAGGGGGATTCTTATAGATAATCTGTATTTGTTCATCGATTAAGAAAACAAGTGTCGACAAAGATGGTGGAGCCCTGGGACCATTGAGGTGGTTCGAAGGCTCTTTTCAGTTTTCAGCATCACAAGCACATACAAAAGATAACATCATGGGATTCTGTTCTTGTGTATGCTTATGATCTTGTTCATGGGGTTGATCTAGTCGTAAGGGCGAAATTTTTTCCTGGTTTGTCATATCAAAAGCATGAATTAAGAATTGAAGGAGATATAAGACTAGCTAAGAAGAATAATTAAGGCTAACGATAAAAAAAAGACTAATCTGAGTTACACGGACCGCGTCAATATTATTTAAGTGTAGATTGGTTGCATAGTCTGTATAGCCAATCGATGGTTGATCAATTGAAAAGTCCATTTTAAATTTTCATATGCAATAATTTAGTTGCCAAAATAGGATTATAGGTTATTAAACAGTAAAATGACTAAAAATTCACAAATTGAAGGACCTTTGCTAAAGGTCCAATCAAATTCTTACATTTAATTACAGGGTCTTTTTTCTAATTGCTCCTTTAATCATATTTTGATATTTTCCAACGTGGAATGGATCCGTTCGAACATAATTAGACGATAAACAAAAATCATCAAAGATGGGCATTTCTTAATCTTATTCAACAATTTATAAAGAAAGTATTATTTATTTATTCATGTATTTATGATTTCAAACGACGCACTCGACTTAAGGCGAAATTTCCGTACACAAATCAAGGAAGTGAAAGAAAGATAAACTAACGATCACGAGCGGCATACCACCAAAGCTATCATTTCTTTTCAGGAAAAAAAGAAGGAAAAGAAAAAAGGAGAATTATATGAGCTGACTAATTAAGACTTAACATCAGAGTTTAGATCAATCAAACACTAATCAATACTGATTAAGGTGTGGGATCAGATGTCACAATCAAGTTCTTTTAAAAATCATGGAGAAGGCAGAGGCAACAAACTTGCATACGCGAAGGAACCAAATACTGAATCACGGAGATTCGGGGTTAGGAGTCAAGAGTCAACGTTGTGGACGGTCCAAAAAAATATTAAATTAGAAGTTAACCAAAGTTTTTTATGATTAATTAGAGACCATGCAATGATTTTTGGACTTCGAAACCCTAACTTTATTATTTTCTTGTGTGCATGTCCATTTCAATCCGATGTTGATGTGCTAATAGCCTTCTTTGTGCGTGCATTATCATCCCTTTATGTGGTGATCTTCTCTTTAGCTTTGCCCTAAAGCATGGGTTTGACAGAGCGAGACCAGCTAGAAGGCCGTCAGGAGAGCTTCACCTTCAGCAACTGCGACTTCTCGTCCTCCTCCTTCGGCATCGTCTTGTCCGACGGCGAGGACAGCGATGAGTCGTACATCGAGATCGAGCTCGGGCGAGCCGGACCTTGCGGAACTGGTGATGTCCAATCCGACGACGAGGACGGCGAGATAGAGCTGCGGATATCGATTTCGTCCCACGTCCCCTTTCCCCGGCTGTCGATCCCGAGCTTCAGCCACGGGGTCGATGCCACGGAGAGCGGAAGCAGCCAGTCATCTTCGTCCGCCACAAACACTTCGACTTCTTCATTTTCGTCAAAGGCTCGAGATGACAACAAGAAGGGGAAAAAATCGAAGGAAATTCCCGGTGGCCGGAGAGGCACAGTGCAGTTTCCGGCCGTCGGCCGTCTACTGAGCATGCTCGTATCGAGCTTGAAGGTCCCGCCGGAGATTTGCGAAGAAAACAATGTTGCTTGTAGCAATGAAAAGCAAGATAAGAAGACTGAGATGCTCCGCACGAGGTACTTCAAAAGCTTAAGATTCAGATGCATCGTCTTGTCCTTGAAGCTGTCCTAAATTCATGGCGTGATTCATCTGCCTGCTGCCTAAAGTTCAACGTTCTATACTCTCGTGCATGGAAAGTAGCTTTATATATCATTTCATAGCCTAATCAATAACTCTACGCCATTAATCTCGTTCAATTTAAAAGGAAGCCATCATCGAAGACAAGAACGACGATGAACGGAGGCATCATGAAGTTCTTCATCAAGCTCCGAGCCATGCAAGCGAAATCCCTCTTGGCCCCAATCATGAAGACCCGCGACGCGACCGCAACCGATCCCAAAGGCAAGAAGAGGACTTCGGGCAGAGAAAGGAAGCAAAAACTGGAGGAGACACTCGAGTTCTACCGGAGGATGTCCACCAGCAAATCAGCCAAGAACTCTTCGTCGTCGCCGTCGTCGTCATCAGCGGGGACGAACCAGTGTTACAACAAGAGCTCGTCTGTGAGGATGAATAGCAACGGCGATGACCGGTCATCGATTTCGAAGATGAACAGCAAGAAGAGTGCTGCGGAGGCTTCGAACAGTGGTTGGTGCAAAAGAACGTCGTCGTCGAGCTGTCCGAGTTCCACTAGGTGCTCCCCTCTTCATGCCGGAGAGAGCTCCATCCAGGCGGCGATTGCTCATTGCAAGAGCTCGTTTGCTCCGTTCCCTGGATTTTACTTTTGATCTTCACAGTAAGTTAGATTTGCAAAATGTATTGGAATAGTAGCAATGGAAGTAATGGTGGACTTCACTTTTGATCTTCAATGTATGAATCATATTTCTACAGTTATATATTTTTCTAGTCCCTTGCTGGAGGAATATCTCTGATTACCGGGTTAGCATTCATGGACGTCATTCATATGCAAACTTACCCACATATATGTCTATGTCTGCAGCCTGCTGATCAAAAGTCTTTAATTTTATGTTTGGTACAAACAGAATGGAATGGAATGCTTATTCAAAATATTTTTATTTAGTAAGGTGCGAAATGGACTTGAACTGGCACTCGTGTTTAGTTGCAAGCAGAATGTGAGGGGAAAGGAGTGGGAGGATTGTCTAAAAAAATTGGGTTGATATCACGAAAAACTTCAAATTGATACATTTGTGATAAATATACCCCAAACTATTTTTTTGACAATAAAAAACTCTAAACTGGTACACCTGTGATAATTTTACCCTAATTTTTTTTTACTATAAAAAATCCCACACTGGTACACTCGTGATAATTTTATCCCTGAATTAATTTTCTGACCACCAAAAATTCCAAACTGATACACCTATGATAAATTTACCCTCCATTAAATTGTACCATCAAATTTCTAAGTTTAATTATACGCGGTAATTGACAGGTGTACCGGTTTAGGATTTTACCCCTCTGTTTGTCACAAGTTTATCAATTTGTGATTTTTTGTGATATTAATCCAATTTAACGGACACTAACAAAGGGTAAATTTGTCACAAATATGAAGTTTTGGGTTTTTTGTTGTCAAAAAATTAGTTCGAGGTAAAATTTTCACAGGTGTACTAGTTTGGGATTTTTGGTGGTCAAAAAATTAGTTTGGGGTAAAATTGTTACAAGTGTACTAGTTTTGGGTTTTTGGTGATAAAAAAAATAGCTCGGGATAAATTTATCACAGATGTACTAGTTTGGGGTTTTTTGTGATAAAAAAAATAATTCGGGATAAAATTGTCATAGACGTACCATTTTGGGGTTTAACGTGATATTAACCCAAAAAATTTGAACATTATTAGACGCCCGCTAATTCAATTCTAGACTATTCAATTTGGCCAATGCAGTCTCAAATCTTTTGACAATTTTTCAATGTAGTCCATTCGGCTAATTTAAACCGAAAATCATTTACATGGCGGTTCAATCATAACGTTGACGATTTTTTCAATTTTTTAAGTTCTTTGACTATTTTCTACTGTTCATCTTTTTCCTCCACTTATCGTAAGACTGTCGATGCTTACTGAATCACCAAGTCACAACATATTAAATAATAAATTAGATTTTAAAAAACATTAATTATTCGATTAAAATTTCTAATTACATTTCAAAGTATAATTGCAACTATAGGTACTAAATTACATTTCGTATTTTAGTTATACTAATTAAAATTAATAATTTTTTTTAGTAAAATCATCTAAACTATTAAGTTTTTGGTTAAAGAAAAAGGAAAGGATTAGATCATTCCTCCACTTAGTTCTAAAATAATATATGTGTTATAATTTTATATTTTTTCTTTTTTTTTTGGTTCTGAAATTAGGGCAGGTGAGGGTGGCCGGCCAACCCTCGTCGGCTCTGGGCGAGGGCTTCGCGGCCCTCGTTGGCCAAAGCGAGGGTGTCACGGCCCTTGCCCAAATTCGGCAAGGGTCACAACGCCCTCGCATGGTGAGGTGGGCCGTCGAGGGCCGCTAAGCCCTCGCCTGGCCAAATCTAGGGAGGGTAGCAAGGGCGTAGCGACCCTTGCTTGATTTGGGCGAGGGCCACGATGGCCTTGCTTAGAACCGGTGAGGGTCGGTTGGTCACCCTCGCCGGCCCTAATTTCAGAACCTAGAAAAAAAGGGAGAAAGGAAAAAAAAGAAGAGAAAAAAACATAAAAAAGTCATAAATTATTAAAATATTATTTTAAAATGTGCACGTGACCGTCCAGCATCCATGCTAGCGATTTCTGACCAAAATTGACCGGATGGACTCAATTGGCAAGAAATGAATATGTTTATAATTCAATTGGCAAAGTTGAAAGGTTTATGATTGAATTGACCAAAGTGCAATAGGTTTAGGACTTTTTGGATAATTTTCCCCAACGACGACAGTTGACGACCACAACCAATTCTGGGCTGCAACATAAATGGCACCAAATCAAGAAAACAAGGCAACATCCCAAATGACAATTCAACGAGCAAATTCCCACTAAAATAGCCATCACTCCCGAATTTAAAAAACATTTAGTAAGAATGAAAAAAATGGTTAATACCATGAAAAACTCCAAACTGGTACATCTGTGATACATTTATCCAAAATTAATTTTTTAACCGTCAATAATCTCAAATTGGTACATCTCTGACAAATTTATTTTTTATTAGTTTCCGTTAAATTTTACCGTCAAATTACTGAGTTGGATGACACGTGACAATTGACAAGTATACCAATTTAGGATTTTACCCTCCTTTTATCAGAGCTGTTCATATTTGTGATTTTTCGTGATATCAATCAAATTTAATGAAAACTGACAGAAGAAAAATTTATCACAAATGTACAAATTTGAGGTTTTTTATGATCAAAAAATTAATTTTGAGTATTTTTATTACATATGTACCAGTTTGATATTTTTTATGATTAAAAAATTAATTTAGAGTAAATTTATCATAAATATATCAGTTTGAAGTTTTTCTTAGTATTAACTCATGAAACAATAAAGTTTGCCAGCTCTACTGCAATCGTAAACCCAAAAGCTCACATCCATCAATGAGTCACATCGAGAGATGACCAACCGGAGAAATCATTAAGCGCGAAGTGTGATCGGAGATCAAATCTAGCTCGCCTCGGATTGCACAATCCCAGTGACCAGCCCTTGGCGCATGGGCGTTGCCACTTCCACCGGCGATAGGGGTATGGACATTCCATGTGAATTGCCATTCTATTCCAATATTACTAAATTTTGTAATATCTAATCCGATCGCCACAAGATTACCAAATCAACATTGACATTGCACTGATGAGTCAATTAACATCAGCATTTGCCTTTCTTTTTTAACGGAAGAATTGACTTTACTCAAAAAGAAAACTATATAGTTGAAAGAGTCAATTGCATAAAAAATAATGAAAAAATTGATTAAACGATTTACAATGCTTCAGACACTTCTTTTAACCTTCCTTCCTTTCAGTTTCAAGTAGGGGAATGGGCATTCCATTTGAAATGACCTTCTACGCCAACTTGCTAAACAAGACGCGATTGAAAAAGAATGGGGATTCCGTCTCATTCCAAAACTTTCAAACGATTTGGCAGTGCTCTTAATATGAAAAAATGAAGAAAAGTAAAATGGTATCTAATGAAAATTAGATATTCTCGAACAGTTACTAATATGAAGCATTCCCAATTTTTGAAATCCCTAATCCTTATTTTCTTGCTAAATATCCCTCACATTCATCTCCAATTGGGTGTTGAAGAACTAGTATAGTTTCGGTTGGGGAAAATTGTCCAAAAAGTCCTAAATCTATTGCACTTTTGCTAATTCAATCCTAAACTTTTCAATTTTACCAATTGAGTCCTAAACGTTTTCACTCCTTGGCAATTGAGTCAATTCGATCAATTTTAGTCGATAAGTGCTAACGTGGATGTCGACTGGCTACATGACACTGAAGTGGATAATTTTTAATAATTTTTATTTATTTTTCTTTTTGCTTTTTTTTTCCTCACCTTCTTCCTTCTCTAGTTGATCGTCAAACCTTGCCAGCCTCGGGCTAGCCTCACCTCCGCTGGCCCAAGGCGAGAATGAGCCTCATTGGCCATTGGCGAGGTCTGGGCGAGGCTTGCCCTCCCCAGCCATGGCGAGGCTCAGCCACACCAAATCCAGCAAGACCGCCCTCTCCCAGCAACGGTGAGGCTTGACCTCGCTATGGCTGGGGCAGGGTTGGCCTTGCCTGATCTATTGAGGTCAAGTCTCACCTAGCGACGACGAGGCTGGCCCAAGACTGGTAAGGTCTGCTCGGTTGTCGACGTCCGACGATCGGCCTGAGGAGGAAGAAGGGGAGGGAAAAAAGAAAAAAAGGAAAAAAGGAAAAAAGGAAAAAGAATATAAAAGAAAAGGAAAAATAATAAAAAGTTCGCAAAATATTAAAATATTATTAAAAATTACCACGTAGGTCGGCCAACATCCATGTCAATACTTCTGATCAAAATTAGCCGGATGTGCTCAATTGGCAAAAAGTGAAAAGATTTAAGAATCAATTAGCAAGAAGTTAAAATATTTAGAATTCAATTGGCAAAATTGAAAGGTTTGCAATTAAATTGGCAAGAGTGCAATATGTTTATGACTTTTTGGACAATTTTCCCATTTCGGTTGCATCCAACTCATTTTTTAGATTTTTATTATTATTCATCATAGAGTAATTGCAAAATACTAAAGATTGCGCAAAATGTTGGAAATTACATTAATAATTTGAGAGAGAGAGAAAAGTACTAACGACAAGAATGGCGAGGGTGATGACTAGGCAATTTGGCAAATAAGAAATCTAGATTTTTGAAAATAGTTATGGGATTAATATATTTTTGGAATGGCTCTTTTGAGAGATTCATTTTGGAAAAAGAAAGAAAATCGATTTTCCAACAATAATAAAAATAGACACGTCTAAAGTCGGGACAAAACCCTAGCACAACCCAGCTCAATCGCTCACCCCTCTCTCTGGAAAGCGGAGCGAAGCGCAGCACATACCGTTCCCGTCAATCCTCTGTCACGAGACTCGCAGCCATTTCCGCTCTCTCTCCCTCTCTCTCTCTCTGCGCATTCCGAGCCACCGAACGATCAAGACCATTGAGGTACGCTTTACTGCTGAAGCTAAGCTTCTGGAATCGCTTCTTCAGAACCGGGAGACTTGGTTTTGTGGATCAAGAGTTGATCTTTTTGCCGGACCCAGATTTTGTTTGCAGATAATATTGTCGGGTCGGCATTGGTTTGTGTTGGGATGTTCTTTACTCAAATGGGTGGCCGTTAGTGCTGTTGCTTTGCGTTTCTTTGCTTTGCTGTTATATGGCTAATCTTTCGGTAATAGAGAGCGTGAACTGATGTTTTAACTTTTAAGTGGTTGTTAACTGCTGCTGTTGGGATGGCTAGATAGTTGTTTGATTGGGGATTTTTGTTTCTGGGTATATTTCCTTATGGCCTACGACGCTGTCTGCATTGGTCTTTTGGCAAATTCAAGTTTTAAGATTTGAGCCCTTTCTTTACCAAAAAAAAAAAAAAAGATTTGAGCCCTTCGGATTTCTATAGAAGAATGTACAATAGGCCGCGGTTAATGATAAAGCTTGTGGATTACTTGTGCTGTTCTTCTGTTTAGTGTGACTGATCAGAGAGTAACATCACTCACTTGACTGGTTGGTTATGTTTTCAAAACTTGGCTGAAGAGAATGTTGTGTTGGCATGTGATCAGCTGTGCGGGTTAGTTCATGTTGGGTTGTCGCGACCCTAAAAAAATTTGGTCATTTCTTCGGGCTAATGGATTATTAAGATTGAACTTAACTCGGGCCCTCCCAAGCCCTACCAATTCGCAACTTAGGGTTTAAGTTGTTAACATGCAAATGTCTTCATGCTTGGAGTCGCCACTAATCAATTTACGGTAGGTTGATTAGAAACCTAAATAAAACATAGGGAGATATGTTTTATTCCTACGAACCAGAGATTCTAAGCTCGGGGACTTGATTACGCTAGATCTAGTCTAACGCCCTTTCGGTACCTTTTCTTTTCAAAAATATTTTGGCAGGCAGTTTGGATCCATTTTAGTTTAGTCACTAACATGTGAGGTGCTCATGCGGGTGCGCAAACCACCAATTTAACACTCAAGAAAGCATTAAATAAATTGCCAGATTGGAAGAATAACTTACCTCGGACCAACGCAAGCATCTGCATCGTTAGCTAGAAAATCATACAGACGATCCTAATATGATTTCTAATTAACAAGCATTCACTCAATTTCTTTTTTTTGGATTTTCACTTTATTTAAATGAAATCTAGTCTATATGCAATGACGTGCAAAAATATGACACACGAAATGATGCAACCTAACATGCAAACTATATGACACGCGACGACGTGACCTAATTCTAATGACGTGCAATGACATATTTTTTGGTATTTTTCTTTATGAAATTCGGAATGAAAAACATGCCTAAATTATCATGCAAGCTAATGACTTTCCTTTTTTGGTATTTTCTTTTAAAATTCGGAATAGTAAAAATGCCTAAAATAGAATGCAATCTATGATGACTTGAACTATCCTAGCATGATTTCTTTTTGGGATTTTTGTAAAATTCGGAATAATTAAATTGCTGAAATTAAGATGCAATCTAACCTAATTTACCCTAAAGCAATTCATTCTCTTTTTGGGGTTTTCTTGAAAATTCGAAATTAAAAAATAACGTGAATAATCCGTTAAGATTAAAACCATATTTAATTTAAACTAGGGAACATGCCACCTTAGATCCTAATTTAAATTAAATACTTATCTCATCCTTCGGGATATATTCAAAAACCCTAGACATGCAAGATTCTAATTTGAATAATAAAACAGAATTTTTTTGGGTTTTCTTTTATTTGAAAAGGAAAGCAATTTAAATCAAAAGGGATAACAATCAATTCAAATCAACCACGCAATCCGCCATATTCGTTTCAAACTCGGATTAGGCACAAGAATCAAATTATCGGTCATATCTAAAGGGTTATAGATATTAACGGATAATTGATCATTCAAAATGGGAAAGCAAATTAAAATCATTATCGTATTCAAGTAGTTATGAATAGGATAGTGATTTTCCGTATCTCCGCGTATCGGACTTTAGGGTTAAGGTCGGATAGTCGTCCCGATACGTTGCTAAATTAGGAAAGTTTCCTAATTTTGAATATTTCAAAATATGGCGGATATCTAGAACGTTATCTAAACATATCCAATTATGCACGAGATATTCACGCAATATTCCAAACGATTCAAACTAGGAAATTAAATATTCAAAAGTGCATCGGATAATATCATTACCTAATTTGGATAATCTTCCAAATTTGAATCGAGGACGGGATCGAGTTCAGACTTGCGGATCGAGATGGGAACGACGACGGCGACAACACCGGCGGCACCGACGGGGCTACTCCGGCGTCGGGATCAGCTGCGGCAACACGGCGAGGAAGGGCGGCTCCGGTAAGGTGCTGTTCCGGCGGGGCTGTGTCGTTGGTGTTGTGGAAGTGCAACGAGCGGGCGAGAGCTGCGTCGGCGCTACTTGCGGTGGCTTCGGGTAGAAAATTTCAGGACTGCACGATTCCGGAAAAATAGGCGTAACTTCCTCAATACACGTCGGATTGACCCGATTCCAAAAGCCACAGATCAAGGACTCGTAGATCTACAACTTTCGTGTTTTGAGTTTCCACAGATAAGCTCTGTGGAGCGAGCGATTCTGGGAGGAAGTGGACGAGTCTTCCCTGAAGATTCTGACTTGGCTGCAGTGAAGCTCTTCAAGGCAGGCTGTGGTTCTCATGGACTAATAGGAGGAGCAGGAGGTGTTGACTTCTTCTACAAATTCACGTGGGCTTCAAGGAAGGCTGAGGAAGAGGAACGTGGTCTTGAGCAGAGGAATCAACAACGACAGCTTCGTTGACGTCAAGGGGCTTCACGGCTGTATTGCTGAAGACTAGCTAGACTTCAACGTGGGCCATCGGGGTGGAGAGGAAGCGTGCGGCAGTGTACTGCGGCGTCTCCGAGTGGCTCCAGACAGCAGCGAAGGGGCGCGACGGCGGAAGGGCGGCGTCGCGCACGGGGGCACAGCCTACGCGGCTCTCTCCTTCTCTCTCACTTTCTCTCTGAAAATTTTTCTGATTCGCAATTGTCACCTCCCCCTTAATTTGACCTAATAATATGTATATATAGACTAATCTAGGTCAAATTGAATGAGCTTAATTAACCTAATGGGCTTAAACTTGGGCTTAAGGCTTAATTCAATTTTAATGGGTTGAATTAACTTGGGCTAAGCCCCAAATTAAAACAACCAAGCCCACGTGACGCGAAATTCCCGGCCCTAGCATCTCGAGCGAGCCGAGTCTCGTCCGATAAAATTTAAGTTCGATTGCAATCACCAATTTGATGCAAATGCAACTAAATTAAAATGAACCTAAACTATATGTTATGCGATTTAAATATTTTTGTTTAGGGGTTAAAATTTTAATCCCTAATTTTCTATGCAATTAATCACTAAATGAATATCGGTAAAATTTAGGTGTCAACAGCTGCCCCTCTTTGAAGGTAAGCTCGCAGAGGTTGCATTCAAAGATTAAATGATACCTAAATTTCAACCATGCAAAATGATGAATGATTTTGATTGATTTTTTTTTTTTTTTTTATAGATGCAATGATGCATGATATGCAAACAATAAGGAACGTATGCTAAGGCTTCTCACTTCATGCGGAGCGGTGAAAGAGACTTACATACGGATCGCACCAAAAAGCGTCTGAGTGACAGAATGCTTTATAATGCTTTCAATTCCCTCGATCTCCAAACTTCTGGTCAACTGGAAGTAAGGTTTTCGAGGTACTGGATTGCCTATCTGTTACCTGTAGTTTCCTACAGGTGCGAAATAGCGCATGATATGAAGAAAGAATTGGATTGATTGGTGTGCTTCGTACTCCACTTAGCAACACCATGCCGCCGCGTACTCCACTTGGCGAACATGAAAAGGGATGTGCTTCGTACTCCACTCAGCAACATCAATTGGGGTGTGCCGCGTACTCCACTTGGCAACACCATGAAAAACCATGCCACCGCGTACTCCACTTGGCGAACATGAAATGAGATGTGCTTCGTACTCCACTCAGCAACATCAATTGGGGTGTGCCGCGTACTCCACTTGGCAACACCATGAAAAACCATGCCGCCGCGTACTCCACTTGGCGAACATGAAATGAGATGTGCTTCGTACTCCACTCAGCAACATCAATTGGGGTGTGCCGCGTACTCCACTTGGCAACACCATGAAAAACCATGCCGCCGCGTACTCCACTTGGCGAACATGAAATGAGATGTGCTTCGTACTCCACTCAGCAACATCAATTGAGAAATTGTATTTTGAAAAGAGAAACGACAAAGAATAAATAACAAGCTTACCTGAATTCTTCTTGTGACGCAGCCAATGGCATCGCTCCTGTTCTTACCTGAGAAAATGTTAAAATACCACGTGCGCAGAGGCAGAGGAAACATAATTTATGAATCTGCTCGCATTATCAAGCTTCATCTGGGGAATTCATCAATTAAGAACAATCATTTGACTTTTGACCATTTGATCACATTAGCATTACCAAGCTTCACTGAGGAATTTATCAATGAGAACAATCATTTTGTCCTTTTGACAATTTGATCACATTAAATGAGAGACCTTTAATCAGAAAGGACTTTCCACTCACTCTCAATGAAAGGCTTTTGTCCCGACCTTTAATGCGGGTATAAGAATCACTCAAACTCTCTTCGTCGTGCTTGACAAGGGTTCGGATATTCTCAAAATCAGTATAACTTAGCCAATCTGAGAGGTCTTTATAAGGACTGAAACATGGGCTTGGTCAATGGCTTAGCAAAACGGACTCTTCGAGTCGAGGCTATTGAAAGAATTGATATCATCAGCTGCTCCGGGTTTACAAGTCAGGAATGCTGCAAAAATGAGATAGAAAAATCTTGCTCGCACTTCTTCGAGCAACATTTATAAGCATTTGAAACTCTACGTTAACTCAAGTGCCCTATTCTGAAGAGACTTCGGTACGGGTTGTAACGTAGGTTCGGGTAGGCTTGAAATGAATGGCCTATTTTCATCAAAGGGGGTATTATAGAACATGGAGATTGGTGATCATCCAATTGATCTATCTCTTGCGATTGCTCCACAAATGAACCTTCAAATTGTCTTTTCCTTGAAGAATGTTCTTGCATATCGACTCAATTATTGCTGAAGCTTTTCTTTCTCTCATTTTTCTCTCTCATTTCATTTTTTTTTTTTGAGAGAGAGAGAGATTTTCTTTTCGAGAGATTTCTTTTCGAGAGAGAGCACTTCGATTCATTGGAATCCTTTTGCGTCCTTTCTATTGAATTTTCTTTCGAGCTCCCACTTGCCCCAATTCATCTTGAACTTGCTTTGAGATGACTTCATTTGTTCATCGCAGGAATGATCACCAATAGGGTTGAAATGAATTCACCGCTCAAATTGGGTATGCAAAGGGTATAGTGTGTAAGGGTATAGAAAGGAATGTTCTTCGTCATATCTAAGGCACTCGTGCTAACACAAAATTTGCATGCAATAAATATACTTGAAGATTGATGCAAGTGAAAGCAAGAAAATTCTAGCCATTTTGAACTTTCTAAGAAATTGCCCCAGTATGGGATTATTCCTGACAGGGGTAAGAAATGAAACTCCGTTCAAAGGGGTTAAGCAAATGATAACCTGTAGTGTTTAGATAGATGAAATGAATGCCTCTCATCATTTTGGTCGTCATACTTTTCGTGAGATAATCCTTTTCCTTGTCAGCACGGAATTTTCACTCAACTCGCACTAGGGATTATTATTCAGGATGTGTATGGAAATGGCTTGCCTTTCGTCATCTTGAAGTCTCTCATGCAATATGATCACTTCGTTAGGACAGAAACAAATTGCCAGATCAAAAGCTTTCCCCAAACAAAGCTTAGTAATATCAATTGATTCATGAAATTCAGTTTTGAAATTTGATTGAAACAAAGTCAAAATGAATACAAATCAAGTGTAATACTTTTTCACAGAATCAGAATTAACTGGACTGGAAAAAACATGACCATCCATCTCGGCCAAAATTAAAGCACCTCCTAGGAGGACTTTCTTCACAATGTGCGGGCCGCCATAATTCAGGGCGAATTTTCCTTCTGCAAGAGGAGATATCGGCAATAACTTCCGCAGGATAAGGTCGCCTACCTGGAAATGTCGAGACTTGACTTTCTTGTTGAAAGATTTAGCAACTCGTTGTTGGTAGCACTGGCCATGGCATAGAGCTCTAAGCCTTATTTCATCAATCATGTTCAACTGGTCTAATCTCTGTTGGATCCAATCTACCTCCGACAATTGTACCTGTGAAAGAATACGTAATGAGGGAATTTCAACCTCAACAGGTAGAACTGTTTCCATACCGTACACAAGAGAATACGGAGTTGCCCCTGTAGATGTCCGGATAGAAGTCCGATATGCCATGAGTGTAAAAGGTAATCTCTCATGCCAATCACGATAGTTCTCAGCTGTTTTAGCCAAAAAAAAAAAAAAAAAAATTTTGATGTTCTTGTTGGCTGCTTCGACTGCTCCGTTCATATCACATATATGAGGATCCACGATTTCCGTCCATTCGCATGCCTAGAGATTAGTACTGAAACATAAAAGACAGGGATCAAATAGACAAGACAGGGCTTAACTACTTGCAATTTTTGAAAATTGTTCCTTGTTTTTCGAAATTCATTTTGCTTTCGAAGATCTCGAAACGAGAATTCTTGAGAAGCACAACCCTCAGTTCTTACCGTAGATGACAAATTTTTCAATCGTTGGTTATCGTCATCGGGCTGGTTTGGGGTACTTCAACAAGATTCAAAATGATAAAAACTTCTGTAATTTTATTGATATGGAATCAATGAATTACATCTTATTGAATTGAAAACTGGGAGAATAAAGTTATAGAAATGAAAAATCCTAAAAAACAGCTCCCGAGACAGGGCGAGTCTTAGAAAGCAATAGAAATTCCCACATAGGGGAATGTGCGAAAAAGTAAAGGTGTTACTCTCGCGGGCCAGTGCCCATTTCATCCAACGGTTCTTCCTTGATAGCTCCAATGAGCATGTAATTGAATAGAGCATTGATTCCTTCCATCGCATCATCAGGATCTTCTGTCACTGGAGGTGTTAGATCATCCATACCTCCCCATCCATCGGGGACGATATCACGCGGGTCCATATAGAAGCTCGGGGGAGCCGAATATTTCACATAGTAGTCAAACTTGCCACTCGGTTGCCCCAGAGTGTCGATCACCTCCTTCTCTTCATATATCATTCTTGCAGGACTCGGGGATGTAATCCGGATGTCTGGAACCATGATAAGATCATCTCGGCCTTCGCAGAGCCACGAAGCACGAAATGTTGATGCCCCAGTATCCTGAACCTCGTGCTTTAGATCAACGTTGTACGACCATGGAACTATCTTGTCACTTTCATAAACGTAGGGCTGAGGTGATGCCAGGGTCAATACTTCCGAAGTGTCAGGTATAATGATCCCAAGGCCATCGTCAGAGGCGTCTTCGAGAGCGGGCATGTCAGGATCCAACTTCACTTGTTCATCGGTTATCTTTGCGAGTTCTTCATCCCAGTCAAAGGTAACCTGGGGTATAGCGGCCACTACTCCGAATTCATCCGCTGTCCCAATCATTCCTTTTCTCACCAACTCATCCACTTTCTCTCTTATGCCAGCGAATGACACCACCTCGCCGGTCGAAATATAACCAGCTCGGACTAGAGCATCGAACATATCTTCGAGAGGGACGCTGAAGCTTTGAACCCGTTTGACTCCCGGGCCAAGGACAACATTTGCACTGTTCGAATGATCAGGGAGTGGATTGTTCTGCACATTGGGCTTACCAGCTGGTTGCAACGCAAATGCTCCAGTGTCGAGTAGATCCTGCACTCGATGTTTGAGTACCTGGCAATCATCTGTCGAATGCCCAACCTCACCTCTATGGTAATCGCATTTCTTCGACGGATCATACTTTGTATAGCCAGCAGCATTAGCTCTTTGTGGCTCTGAGCCTAGCAAGTTCTTCTTTCTTAATACTGCCAGTACTTGAGATAACGTCCCCGGAAGTGGAGCGAACTGGCGAGTTTTACGCTGCTGGCGTGAGTCTTGCTGGCCTTGCCGCCCATAAGATGTTGTCTGCTGGGTGCTGAATTGTAGCTTCGGGGTTTGAGCTGGCGGTTTCTGCAAATAAGTCATGTTGACTTCGGGGACAGGTTCTTTGTCCTTCTTATTAGTAAACCTCTTGGCCGATGAACCTGATTCACCGTACCATCCCTTCTTGAGCCCGGTCTCGATCTCCTCACCCATGGCTATCAGTTGGCCAAAGGATTGGGCGGCCGTCACTAACATTCGTGAACGAACCGGCTGCGGTAGGGTGGACACGAACAGCTTCATTAGGTCACGCTCTGCGGGTTCCGGCATGATCTGCCCCGCCATGTTCCTCCAGCGAGTGGCATACTCCTTCAGAGTCTCACCCTTCTTCTGCTCGGCTCTCTCCAGATCTTCTCTCGTAATAGTGACATCGAGATTGAATTTAAAGTGCTTAACGAAAAGGTTCGCCACCTCTTCCCACGAGTCCTTCCGGTTGATCTGGTGGTTGGTATACCACCTCATTGCAGCATCTTTCAAGCTTGCTTGGAAGGTTTGGATCATCAGAGGTCCGTTAGAAACATATCTATTCATGAGCCCCTGGTACATATCAATATGTTGAATCGGGTTGGAGGTGCCGTCGTACTTCTCGAAAGCTGGCATCTTGAACTTTTTGGGCACTTGGACTCGGGTAAAAACGGACAAATCGACAGCCGGAACACTTTGAGTTCCCTCCACTTCACGTAATCTCTGGTCGAGCTTAGCCAGCAACCTGGCATTCTCATCATTGGGGGGTGACTGAAGAGCAGGGACCGACGGAGAAGCACTGGTGTCTATCAGAATGAGATCATCCGGTTGAAGGGTTGGATTAGTGTTCATTGCCAGAGTTTTGTCGAGGCGGAGGCCTTGACGGGTTGGAAGCGGAATCTCAGATTGAGAGGCGGTATTGACCTGCTGCTGCTTGGCCATGAAATCACCCATCATTTTGGACATTGCAGCCGTGATCTGCTCATTGATCGTATTCATATGTTCCTTCAGCTTTTCATCGATCATGGCTGCAATCTCAGCTTGATTGGCCATCCTTCGCTTGGTCACCGATCGAGTATTATGAGGATGAGGGGGATCCGTGGCAAATTATCTAATTTGAAATGAAACAAGCATACATAAGTGTCAAGCCAAATATTACACGCCGATCCATGACATTGGTCTAATCGCTTTGAATTGAAAAGACTTCTTTATTGAAATGACGAAAGTTTTTACATCAATTACTGACTTGAAATGAAATTGAATTAAAAACAGATGACTCGATTCCTAAACAAACTTAAACTGGAAATGAAAACAAATTCAAGCTTTTTAATTAGCTTGATCTATAGACATATGGGAGGCGACATCCTTCTTCAACTGCTCATAAGCCCGGGCTATCTTGGCTGCCTTTTCTTCGGCTTCTTCGACCTTCCTTTTGAGACGGTTGTTCTCTGAGCGGTTGGCGGACTTGAGAGGCACCTTGGGTATCTTCGGGAATAGCTCCTGAGGAATCTTGTGCTGTCGGATATATTTGGTCGTCGCGAAGTAGGATTTCTGCTCCCCCTTTAATTCTCCTTCGGGTCGAGCTATCTTCAGGAGACGACACTTCTTCCACATCTTTTGGAGCTGAGCTACGGTCTCTTCATGATCCTCACCCTGGTCAGAGAAATCGACATGGAGGAGCTCGGGTTGTAACGCCGGAGGGAGCTCCTGGAGAATCTGGTACTGACGAGACACTCTGGCGGGGTAATACTCGATTGCGCCAGTGAAGCCCAAAAGTGGTACCGGTCCAACACCATTACACGTAAGCCGAGCTTCCTCGACTTTGAACCAGTTAGCATGCCATTGGAAACCTTGGGGTCGAGCGTTTTTCATAAAAATGATCCACTCGGAGTAATGGTAATCCGGTGCGTTCTCTTGTTTTTCTTTGTAGCTCAAAATGGGATGGCTAGAATCACTGAGTTCGGAAATTTTGAGTAAATCACCACACCCTTTTATGTGAGACAAAAACCAGATTTGCAATAGCTCAATGGGTGCGTGAAATGTCTTATCACCATTTTGCTTGAATTTAGTGAGGGAAATGAAAGTTTCAGCTAAAATGGTGTTGACAAAATTCTTTTGAAGACAAACTTGTTGGACGAACCAGGCAATTGACGGGTTACATGCGCTCTTGCAATGAGGAAAAATGACGAACCCGAAAAATGCTAGTAAAAAGATTCTGCCCTTTTGAAAAGGTGTGGCTTTTTCAAAACATTGATTCAAGAATGAGAAAGGGCATGACCCACGGTTTGCTTTCAAAACTTTTTCCAAGTCATGTTTTTCGACACTCAAAAATTCTGACAGCATTAGAGTGGAATCGACTCCCAAAGGTGGTGAGACTACCTCTGACCCCAAAGATTTTCCAATGAGCACGCTATATTCTTCCAAAGTCGGGGTGAGCTCATGCTTACCAAATATAAAGGTGGATGTCTCGGGACACCAGAAATGGGCTAATGCTCGAACGAGGCCGGTACGGACTTTGACCTCCAGTAGGGGGAGCAACCTTCCGACGTGGCCTTCCACTAACTTGCGGTTGGTCGGACTTAGCAGACTCCACCAGGCACAGAGCTCGTTCTTAGGAACATCAAGAATCCGGATGTCCGACACTCCCATAGTGTATAGACCAAAAACTCGCGACCGACCTAACGTCATGGACCGACCAAAGAAAAGAACGAAAGGTAAATAAATTGCGAGATAAGGGTTGAAGAAAAACTTACTTCACCGGGTAGGAAAAATGGCAATCACATAGACATGCGCATGAGAAGTGAGGTTCGATTTCTACCTAGACTCTGGCTTACAAAATGGAGACGAGAGGATTACCGAGCTAAACCAGTCATGGTGGTGGTTAGGCTAGGATTCCCCTGACTCCGGCTTGGTCAAAGAGCCGACCCGGGTTGAGTGGGATACAACCGTGGTGGGTACTCAATGACACCATGAAAAAACATTTCGGGACCGAGGAGGGCGACCCGTACCACATGGTTTTGGTCGGGGTATCCGCTATCTCAGTACCATCCTAAACCTATGCCGCCCAGGTCCGGCAACGGGTAATGTGTGCGGTGTAGTGTAAATGTAAAGCATGCACAGCAGGTTATGTCAAACAGCGCTTCGTGCATAAAATAAACCATACATTCAACCACCTCCCTGCAAAACAAGGGTTAACAATCACGCCTCCCCTTATACCTCCCATACTGCAAGAACATTTAACACCTTAAAATGTTAGGGACGTACCTGGGATCCTCGCTGCCAAGCAAAAATTATTTTAAAATGAAAAACTGGCCTAAGTCCACTAAGAGTTTTACTCAAGTCCCCAGCGGAGTCGCCAAGCTGTCGCGACCCTAAAAAAAATTTTGGTCATTTCTTCGGGCTAATGGATTATTAAGATTGAACTTAACTCGGGCCCTCCCAAGCCCTACCAATTCGCAACTTAGGGTTTAAGTTGTTAACATGCAAATGTCTTCATGCTTGGAGTCGCCACTAATCAATTTACGGTAGGTTGATTAGAAACCTAAATAAAACATAGGGAGATATGTTTTATTCCTACGAACCAGAGATTCTAAGCTCGGGGACTTGATTACGCTAGATCTAGTCTAACGCCCTTTCGGTACCTTTTCTTTTCAAAAATATTTTGGCAGGCAGTTTGGATCCATTTTAGTTTAGTCACTAACATGTGAGGTGCTCATGCGGGTGCGCAAACCACCAATTTAACACTCAAGAAAGCATTAAATAAATTGCCAGATTGGAAGAATAACTTACCTCGGACCAACGCAAGCATCTGCATCGTTAGCTAGAAAATCATACAGACGATCCTAATATGATTTCTAATTAACAAGCATTCACTCAATTTCTTTTTTTTGGATTTTCACTTTATTTAAATGAAATCTAGTCTATATGCAATGACGTGCAAAAATATGACACACGAAATGATGCAACCTAACATGCAAACTATATGACACGCGACGACGTGACCTAATTCTAATGACGTGCAATGACATATTTTTTGGTATTTTTCTTTATGAAATTCGGAATGAAAAACATGCCTAAATTATCATGCAAGCTAATGACTTTCCTTTTTTGGTATTTTCTTTTAAAATTCGGAATAGTAAAAATGCCTAAAATAGAATGCAATCTATGATGACTTGAACTATCCTAGCATGATTTCTTTTTGGGATTTTTGTAAAATTCGGAATAATTAAATTGCTGAAATTAAGATGCAATCTAACCTAATTTACCCTAAAGCAATTCATTCTCTTTTTGGGGTTTTCTTGAAAATTCGAAATTAAAAAATAACGTGAATAATCCGTTAAGATTAAAACCATATTTAATTTAAACTAGGGAACATGCCACCTTAGATCCTAATTTAAATTAAATACTTATCTCATCCTTCGGGATATATTCAAAAACCCTAGACATGCAAGATTCTAATTTGAATAATAAAACAGAATTTTTTTGGGTTTTCTTTTATTTGAAAAGGAAAGCAATTTAAATCAAAAGGGATAACAATCAATTCAAATCAACCACGCAATCCGCCATATTCGTTTCAAACTCGGATTAGGCACAAGAATCAAATTATCGGTCATATCTAAAGGGTTATAGATATTAACGGATAATTGATCATTCAAAATGGGAAAGCAAATTAAAATCATTATCGTATTCAAGTAGTTATGAATAGGATAGTGATTTTCCGTATCTCCGCGTATCGGACTTTAGGGTTAAGGTCGGATAGTCGTCCCGATACGTTGCTAAATTAGGAAAGTTTCCTAATTTTGAATATTTCAAAATATGGCGGATATCTAGAACGTTATCTAAACATATCCAATTATGCACGAGATATTCACGCAATATTCCAAACGATTCAAACTAGGAAATTAAATATTCAAAAGTGCATCGGATAATATCATTACCTAATTTGGATAATCTTCCAAATTTGAATCGAGGACGGGATCGAGTTCAGACTTGCGGATCGAGATGGGAACGACGACGGCGACAACACCGGCGGCACCGACGGGGCTACTCCGGCGTCGGGATCAGCTGCGGCAACACGGCGAGGAAGGGCGGCTCCGGTAAGGTGCTGTTCCGGCGGGGCTGTGTCGTTGGTGTTGTGGAAGTGCAACGAGCGGGCGAGAGCTGCGTCGGCGCTACTTGCGGTGGCTTCGGGTAGAAAATTTCAGGACTGCACGATTCCGGAAAAATAGGCGTAACTTCCTCAATACACGTCGGATTGACCCGATTCCAAAAGCCACAGATCAAGGACTCGTAGATCTACAACTTTCGTGTTTTGAGTTTCCACAGATAAGCTCTGTGGAGCGAGCGATTCTGGGAGGAAGTGGACGAGTCTTCCCTGAAGATTCTGACTTGGCTGCAGTGAAGCTCTTCAAGGCAGGCTGTGGTTCTCATGGACTAATAGGAGGAGCAGGAGGTGTTGACTTCTTCTACAAATTCACGTGGGCTTCAAGGAAGGCTGAGGAAGAGGAACGTGGTCTTGAGCAGAGGAATCAACAACGACAGCTTCGTTGACGTCAAGGGGCTTCACGGCTGTATTGCTGAAGACTAGCTAGACTTCAACGTGGGCCATCGGGGTGGAGAGGAAGCGTGCGGCAGTGTACTGCGGCGTCTCCGAGTGGCTCCAGACAGCAGCGAAGGGGCGCGACGGCGGAAGGGCGGCGTCGCGCACGGGGGCACAGCCTACGCGGCTCTCTCCTTCTCTCTCACTTTCTCTCTGAAAATTTTTCTGATTCGCAATTGTCACCTCCCCCTTAATTTGACCTAATAATATGTATATATAGACTAATCTAGGTCAAATTGAATGGGCTTAATTAACCTAATGGGCTTAAACTTGGGCTTAAGGCTTAATTCAATTTTAATGGGTTGAATTAACTTGGGCTAAGCCCCAAATTAAAACAACCAAGCCCACGTGACGCGAAATTCCCGGCCCTAGCATCTCGAGCGAGCCGAGTCTCGTCCGATAAAATTTAAGTTCGATTGCAATCACCAATTTGATGCAAATGCAACTAAATTAAAATGAACCTAAACTATATGTTATGCGATTTAAATATTTTTGTTTAGGGGTTAAAATTTTAATCCCTAATTTTCTATGCAATTAATCACTAAATGAATATCGGTAAAATTTAGGTGTCAACAGTATAAGAGTGCGATAATGGAGTACATTGAGTTGTTCAAACAGATTTTTAGAGATTGGTCCATACTTCTTCACATGGCTTAGTCTTACCCAAGAACCGTGCAATCATTGTTGGATCGATTACTTTTTGCTTCTGATCATGTGAATTTTTCTTCTTCTTTTTTTCCCAACAGGTTCTTGCATTAGCTTGACAGTGTTCTGCCATGACTCTTCTGGAGCTTATAACCAAGGCCACTAGTGGTCACAACTCGACAGATTCTGAGTCAGAATATCCAGTCACCCTGAACCCAGACCATATTCTTCAGAATTTGAAGCCTAAACAAGAAGACGGAGATCCGCTATCTCTTGTTTGTCCTGTTACAGGATGGCAAGTCTCACAAACTGATTCCCAGCTCATTGATTTAGTCGGCAAGTTCTCTAACAACCTAAAACAGAAGCTCAAGGACACTAACAAATTTGAGAGGAGTGAGTTTTTTGAAATTTTGGAACCTTTTCTTGAGAAAGTTCTTCAGATTGTCGGAATTTCAGTTGGGGTTTCCCGAAACCATAGAAAGTATGCAGAGGTTTTGATTGAGAATGTGGGTACTCTCGTGGGTAAAGACGTCATGTCCTTGATTTTGGAAGCGTGTGTGGCTCTGAATTTATGGGAACTGGTGGGATGCATGGTTGTATGTGGGATTGTCAATCATTCATGCTATTCGAATTTGATATTCAATCTATTGCTGAAGAGGAGGTCGGATTTGGTTTGTCTTTGCATTAAGCATGCCCCAGTTCTTCATGTAGATGAGCTGGTTTGCATCTTGAAGTACTTCCTTTGTCCACCTAAAGACGCCTTGGATAGCATGGTGACTGTGAGGAATGAATTGGAAAGCCAGGGCATGTCAGCTATCGCAAAGGCAAGTGATAAAAATCTTACAGAGAACGAATGTGGAGTCGCGAGGGATGCTGCGATTCTGCTGATGATCGCTCATGATGGTTTTACCATTTCCGAGCTTTGTTTGCATCATTTGTTAGCATTGGCGAATGTCGATGAAGTGATGTTGTCATCTGCCTTAAGCAAATTGAATGGAGAAGAGATGGCGAGTTTGCTCAGTTATTTGGAGAAGTGGCTGAGGAAGTATGAAAAGTTTCCTCAAGCATGCCCGTGTCCACAAGCGTCATCCATGTTGGGATTGTGGGCTTGTGATTTGGTTCCTAAACTTGAAGATGTTGTCAGATGCCTCAGCTTGGTGCTGGACACAAACTTCTCCTCCTTGGTGTTGCATCCGGAGTTCCACAGACAATTGACATCTATGGAGGGCCTCGTGTCTTCTTTGGCTGCCGAAGCGAGACTATGCTGTGTGTTGGACAATACCGTCGATTGTCTAATGAATGCAAGTCAAAGCTGCATGCTCTAGAATCTGTTATTAGTTTTGCATCATCAATCATTCGGTCACAGTGACGACATTGAGGGATCTGCTAGAGTGGAGTACAGTGATGCGAGTGTAATTCAGATGTAGAAAAATGAAAATTGTATGTTTAGATTTCTTAGTCATTATAAGATACATTCTGGGGTTCAATCTTTCCAAATATTTGTTGCTCTCTCTCTCTCACTCTTTTCCCCCTCCCTCCGGATGATGTTCCTGCCACCTGAACATTTGTAAAATTAGGCAGGTTTCAATTTTCTTCTGGGCCAACTAGTTTCCATAGGATAGAGGCTAGCCAGAGACGATACTTTGGCAAATTCATTTGCAATTCAGTATTTGGATTGAGCACTCTCTCCAATTGAAAGGATTTTCGCCAAATATAGCGAAGGGATTCTGGACCTGATTTCGTAGACCAAAACGTTGTCATAGTACAAGGATTCAGAAAGAGGATTTGAAGGTCGAACGCTAATTGTGAATTCGGTGTGCGAGAATGACACGGCCAAAGGCGCTGACTCTCCAGTTATCTTTTTCTTTACCCCTTTTCTAGTCCCCAGCTCTACAATGTTGAGCTGAAAGAGGAAAAACACCATGTAGCCATGAGTGAGGATATAGCTTGTTTTTTTTTTTTGGTCTGTGGGATATAGCTTGTTGAGATACTGAATTTGTACCTTGTACCTGTCAGCAAGTATTAGTGGTATTCCGAACGTCAGTTAAATATCATGCCCGGTCTGAGCTCATCGGGTCGGAGATTTCTAAGGATGATGAAAAAGTTGACCCGAATCAAGGAAATTAGCCTTGGCCAAATCAACCCGATCCAGCTCAAGCAAACCCGGAGCTTACAAACAAAAATCTGTCTGTCAGGGTTTATGTTTACTCGACTCAGCAAATTGATCCCAGCAACGTGCACATAAAGTTACCAGATAATTAATTTGGCAATGCTTAAGTACACTCTTAAAGAACCTTCATTCATTCATTAATTTATTCATGGCTTTCCTTTTACTCGCTTTGGAGAGTCACCTGCAAATGTATATCTTTCTTGCATGCTCACTTCACTGTCAGTTCTTGCGGGTTGCGGATAATTGCTTTTACCAGTTAGTATTTTAAAATCAATGTATATAATCCAGTTGTTAATGAATCGAATCAAAAACGACAACCTGTGGTGATTTGATGTCTACTTGATTCCATGACTGCGTTGTCCAAATCTTCCCAGAAACAGAAACATAGCAAAGCCAAATCTGGTAGTCGTATCACCAAAACTGTAACAGACACAAACATTTCTCTTTCTGGCCTTCTCTCTTCACTTCCATTTCACACCATGTCCGTCTATATAATCTGTAGCGCTGAAGAACGAATCCTCAGAAACCCAATCACACTTTCTTTCTTCTGTTTCAGAAAGTAAAAATTTTTCTCTTCACAAATCTATAACAATGTCCAGGTTTGGTTCACCATTCATCATGTAACTTTATAAAAAAAGAATAATCCCCATTTTGTTCCTCTTTTCTTTTCCTCTTCAGTTCCTTCAGATATCTGTGTCGATAGGTAAATGCAGTGGGTGTGAAAAACAAAGTCTTAGTTTCTTTATGTTAACTTAATTTCTGGTGCAGTAGGAAAGTGCAAGTGTTGAAGTGGAGAGAGGGACAGAGGCGGAAAAGTCCGCGAGTCTATGCCTTGGGCACGTGCAAGTCATGGGGCGCAAATCATACGGATGACTCTGTTCGCATTTCGCCACAAAATAATATGACTGAGAAGAGAAATGACTCCCAGGACCAGGAGGAGGGGCCAGCATCTAGGACCAGGGCCAGGAACAAGAGAAAATTGCCCACCCTTCATGATGACAACGCGACAGTTAGTCCTCTAACTTCTTACTTTGTTATAAACAATCGATCATACATGCAACTTGCATGTCCATGTATTGATTCATTGTTCTCCATCATTTTTGTAAGAAATTATGTCCAATTATGTAGTGATGATGTGTTTTGAGCCCCAGAGAAAGTTAGGTCCTATTGTAGTTGAGGTGATCATACTCTCTTCCCAATAAAAGCTAATGAAGTATTTTTCTTCCGTTGTATTGTCACGTGAAACTCCAAAAGGACCCATTAGGTACTGGGATTTTCAGAACCGAGAGGGTGACCCTTAAGAATTTTCGTTCTTGCTTTTGTTGGAAATGTTAATACAGGTTAGAAGCGGAAGAAGACTCGAAGATCATGAAGTTGATAGAGGTAAGCCTTTTAGCGCTAGCAAAACATGTGAACAATAGTTTTACTTCCTCTTCCTAAGTGTGATTGTCCTGAAACTTTACTTTGTTCAATGTTTTCAGATGAGCAACAGGTGATGCAGGATCGGGCAAAGTCTAAACTTGCAGATCGTGATGGGAACAGAAACAATGGTTGGTTGCCTCAGTTCAGTCATCTAAATCTGAAATGCACCTATTCCTGCCAGCAGAACAAGTCATCTAACTCAGATACTCGATCCTGTTTTCAGGCCTGCAATCAGCTCAAAGTCTCGAGTCGTCCTCAACACCAGAGATGCCGGAAAAGAGTGTTCTAGAACTCGTTATCGACACTTTACAAAGGTGGGATTCTTATGACAATTGATCTATGACAAACTCTGGCAATTAGACTTGGTAAATTGTCGATCTGGTTATGTACTGAACATATTTTGCCAATGTCTTTCTGTTTCTGACCTCATGCTCTTTAATCAGGAGAGACACTTATGAGATATTCGGTGAACCAGTTGATCCGACCGAGGTATTTGTCTGGTCTTTTACGTTATGACATTATTTGCTTCTACACATTCGTTTCTCCTTGTGCGACTGACCCCGAGTTTTCTCTGTTTCTTTTTCCATATAAGGTTGAGGATTATTACAAAATCATTGAAGAGCCTATGGATTTTGGAACCATGAGAGCTAAACTTCATGAGGGAATGTATAGTAGTTTCGAACAGTTTGAGGTATAGTCCTTTCCTCTTCTAATAGATTTGCCTTTTTTTATCCTAATTGAATGTAACAGTAGCTATTCTGACCAGAAAAAAAAGAAAAAAAAAAGAATGTAACAGTAGCTACTGTCTGTCCATTCATTAGATTTATTGGCCAAAGGGTAGCATCCCCTGTTTTGCGGCCCTGCAATATTCTAGTAGCATCTGGTTGGAATAGGAGAATAGACTTGCTGTAATTTTGTTTCCGATTTCTGACTAAAATTTGTTATCAATTATCGATAGACAGTCTAACATCATATGCAGTACGAAAATATAACATGATATACAAAGGCATATACTACTGTAAGCTTGAAAGACAGGAGCTCTCTTCGATTTTTCCTTGTAGATTTAGTTGAGATCGGTCCGTCATTATTACCAAAAAAAACAAGAACCATCGGCTCATGATTTTATTCTATCGCACACGATGCTGGTGTCATAGATTTTCTTTTCCATGCTTTACATTAAGTCTTTTTATCATCCCAATGACGCACACACGTTACTGTCAAATCGAGGACAAAACAGCAAGTGAATGCAATTGAAATGTAAGAGAGGATCACTGTCATGCAAAAGTCTCGACATCATCCGACTGATTAGTGTCTTCTCTCTTTGCTATGTCCCGTGCAGCATGACGCATTCTTGATTACCAAAAACGCAATGCGTTTTAATCCGTCGGGAACCACTTACTTTAGACAGGTATGTTTAGCTTACTCTAATAGCTGCCCCGAATAGATACGAAAATCTGAGAATGCTCAACAAGTTAGTTCTCTCCTATGGTTGTGCAGGCTCGAGCCATCCATGAACTAGCAAAGCAGGTCTTTCATCTCCTTAGAACCAATCCAAATGATTTCGTATTGCAATTCTCGGAAACGAGAAGAGTGACTAGGAGATCTCAGGCAGAAATTAGGGGTCAAACTAATAGTTCTTCTAGGAGAACTCATAAGAACGTGAGGTCGAGTCGGGACACATCATCGAAGGCCTTCCAATCTTCAACAGGTCCATCGAATCTCAGGAACGTCTCGATGAACTCTAGGAGCTGTGGTACTGCTAGTCTTGTGCAAGCATCAAATGGACCAAATCTTGGTAACAAATGAAGTATCTTTTACCATCATGGTTTCTATGTCTCAAAGTTCCTTGGCCTGCGAGAAACCAAGTTTACACAATATCTCAGCTGATAGACAGGAATGGAACGGACAACGGAATCTTGCCTGATTATATAATGACCTATTCGTTTTCCTCTAGGTTACAGCAGAGACTGGGGACAACAATCCAGCCTTCCTGATGCGGATCGGCGTTCTTCGTACAGGCCTTGGACATCCTTCCTCAACGGAAGCGATCCCACAAGCAAAACGATCGGGCGTGTACAGCCACTGATGCACGTAATTCCTGAGCTCTTATTCATGTCTGCGTGTAAATTTAAGCACGATGTGGTTTCGGGTTGCTTGTATACTTACTGAGGAATATGTGATCACGGCGTAAAATTCCTACTCTCTAAATGATGGAAAAGAAGAATACATCCTGGGCATAAACGTTGCTTATCCACAAGTTTAGCTTCGTTCGAACATGACAATTAGGCTAAATTGCCTACCATCGCGCATCGAGGTTACAATTGACGAGTGGTTTCACCAGTAGTAAGGCAACAGTGAGCGACTGATCAAAATGGAACTGTGGCATTGACGGTGAGAATTCTCGCCTTTTCCAGGTGAAGCAACAGGATATTGGCTACAGAGAGAGTCTGGTGTTGTTCTCCAAGGGCTTAGGACCGGCCGTGCAGAATATAGTGGAGAGGAAGTTGCGAGCATTGGACTCGGCATTAGGCATGTCTCGGCCGGATGTTCCGGAATCCCTGTGGGAGAACCGCGTCTCGCAATCCTCGCCATCCTTGCTCCAGAAGAACAAGAGCAGTGTCTGTGCAACTGCCGGCGCAACGGAAATTTCAAGATCACACAACCGGAGAGATTCGTGTCCGGGGATCAGTAAACTGTGCGATGTCAGAGCAACATCAAAAACTGACCGACCGGAGCATGCGACTTCTCAGTTCTTATTCGACTTACCGTACCTAAAGGCGAAGCTCGACCAGATGATCTCTTCAGGCCCGGAAGGATCAGCTCAGCCAGGTCTCCAAGCCGAGAAGCCCTCTTCCAACGAAAATGTCTACCGGCGATCTTTGATCTGCGAGAAGGAGCTGAACATCCATTGCTATAGTCGCAAGCGACGAGGATCGCCCTTCGATCCACGTCATCATGGCGACTCGACCCTTCAACCGCAACAAACCATGCATAACGCAATGCCGCCTCGCCTTGCCAAGTATGGAAGCATACACAGCGAACATAAGACTTGTTTGTGAAGAGATTAACGTTCACCAAACGAAAAACTTGTGCGGTTCCTTTCAAGCGGGTCGTTGCTCCTCCCTCAGTCCTTCACCAACCCAACATTGTTGATCTTCCACCGTGTATTACCAGGAGCAAAACTTCATGTACGGATTGGCCAACGAGACAGTGATTGTGTCCCCATTGTTACATCAGGCACGTAGCACCAAAAAGCACGCTGACAAAAGTACGCACGAATAAAGACATTCCCGTGCAAAATCTCCCGTGACGGCACAAGAACACAACGCGTTGCGTGTGCGGGTTCCCGGGTGCCGATGAATGAAAGACCTTCGAGTCAGTCTCGCTCGATCCATATGGAAACCCCGCATTATGCATCGGAATTTCGACCGACCGACCGACCGACCGAACTTTAGAGAGCTATGACATAAAGAACAGGAAATCGACACGGATGTTATTCGGGAAAAGTTCATGATTGAATCAGTTCAAGTAATCGATTTGCATTTTACAGGTGACATGCCATGATTTGATTTAAAAAAGGGTTAATGCCATAAAAAACCCCAAACTGGTACATTTGTGATAAATTTACCCAAAATTATTTTATTTTATTTTTTGATAACCCAGGGAACCCCCGCACGGCCGACAGCCGGGGAGTAAACCCTGGGGGTGACACGTGCTAGCCACCACACACGTGCCACCGGTTAAGTCACCCTGCGGCGCTCGGGATTCGAACACTCAACCTTTTGCGAAAGGAAGAGTGCGCGTTCCAGCAGCGCCATCCAGGCGGGTGGTCCAAATTATTTTTTTGACCACAAAAAACCCTAAATCGGTACACCTGTGACAATTTTACACCGAACTATTTTTTTTTACCATAAAAAATCCCATACTGGTATACCTATGACAATTTTACCCCCGAACTAATTTTTTAGTCACCAAAAACCCCAAACTGGTACACTTGTGACAAATTTGTTCTCTGTTAGTTTCCGTTAAATTTTACTGTCAAATTGCGAAGTTTAATGACACATGATAATTGACGCGTGTACCGATTTTGGGTTTTACCCCTCTATTGATCACAAGTTTACCAATTTGTGATTTTTTGTGATATTAATATAATCTAACGGACACTAACAGAGGGTAAATTTGTCACAAATGTACCAGTTTGGGGTTTTTAGTGGTCAAAAAATTCGTTCGGGGGTAAAAGTGTCACATGTGTACCAGTATAGGGTTTTTGGTGGTCAAAGAAATAGTTCGGGGTAAAATTGTCACAAGTTTACCAGTTTGAGGTTTTTTGTGGTCAAAAAAATAGTTCGGGATAAATTTATTACAGGTGTACCAGTTTGAGATTTTTTGTGGTCAAAAAAATAGTTCAGGATAAAATTGCCATAAGTGTATTAATTTAGGATTTTTCGTAGTATTAATCCTTTAAAAAAAACTTAAAAAATGATTCAAAGATAAAAAAGGAACCAAAAAACAGGAGATGTCTTTCTCAAGAAAAGGAAACCATGCAGTCAAAGCTGGTGTTGTACGCTTAATGCACACATCCATTCCCGTCCCCCCGTCGCTCAGCCGATGTGTAGGGTTTGTCTATTTGTTTTGTCACGGGAGATGTTCGAACATTTTATGTGATCAATCCCGACGGCGGCGCGCATCTTATCTCCTCCGCGTGCATCGGGCAAGATTCCACCTATCGGTGCTCGGCATTGGTCCAAATTTCATTGGCGTTATTGATTCGGATGTAGAATCGACTGCGTCGTCGTCTTTTTTTTTTTTGTTTGGCCGAAGCGTCCTGTCTTAAGTATTTCGTCACTCGAGCAATCATTTTCAGATTTCAAAGCTGCAATTGTTGCCCAAACATTACGTATTGATGAGATTGGATTTAGACCGTCGGATTTAGCGGAACTTATGTTGGACCCACATAAGTTTCACTGTTTTTAACGGTTCAAATTTTACGGGATACTATGTTTTTTCATAATTTCACTAAAGTTGAATGTACACGAACAAGAAAACAAAAAAAGAAGATAATGACACAAATGATCCATGAATTTTTAATTTATTCAATGTGATCTCTGAACTTTTGGTATATATTTAATGTAATCCCCGAACTATTTAAAAATATTCATTATAGTCCCTGAAGCGATCTTAAGTCAATGGGAGGACCACATTAAACGTTTTCATATAGTTCATGGACTAAATCGAACACGTATCAAAAGTGCACGGACTGCATTACACAAATTAAAAGTTCAAGGTTCACGTTGCACGCCGGATCAACATTCAGGGACCATATTGAGTAAATTAAAAGCTTATGGATCACATTGCACGTCGGGATCAAAATACAAGGGACTACGGAAAAACACTGAGCAAGGTTCTCATCCTCACGGTCGCAGGCTAGAGCCTTCGCCTCGCGCCGTTGATTTAGTGGACATCAGAAAGGACCTCACGGTCGAGCTCCGATCGGACGGTGATACTTTTTAGTGTTTTTCGTTTTTTTTTAAGATTTATATTTTAGTTTTATTTTTAGAAAATATTAAAAAAAGGAGGGGGGTGGCGAAAGAGTTCGTTAAGACGTGAGGGAGGTGGTTCTTCTTTCTTTTCCCTCTCGTTCCTCCCAAAAACAGCTCACCACCTTCCCCCCCAATTCGTTCGAGTGGGGCGACCACCGCCATCCACCGTCGTCCGGCGGCTCTCGCGGCGGTTTCGTCCTCCCCCTCCCCCACGCGGCGGCGGCGGCGGCGGCGGCCGATTCGGCTCGATTCGATCCTCTCTTCTCTCGCTCTCTCTCTCTCTCTCTCTATCTTGCGGGACTGCTGTTGCTCGTGCGTGCGACGGCGGAGCGACGAAGGGAAGGGGAGGGGGAGGGGGCAGAAACCCGGAAATGGCGTATCGGCGAAGGCACGGGATCACGAAATCGTCGACCTTCAAGGAGGAGATTTATTCCGCTCCGCCGGCGACCGCCGACGACTCCTCGTCGTCGTCCTCCTCCTCTCTGGCCGCCCAGGCGATCAGAGCGTCCGCCGCTCACCGCGAATCGTCGCTCTCGTCTGCGTACGGCGACTCCGCTTTTGCGTACAGAGACAGAGAGAATGATCCTCTCAGATCTAAGGTTGCGCTACCGCTTCCGCTTCCGCTTCTGCTTTCCCTTCCTTTTTCTTTTTGTTTCCTTTATTTTTCAGGAGCTTTCGTCGGTATTTCGTTTCTCTGTTTTGTGCCGCGCTTTGATTCAATTTCATTCGCTGTTAACGAACGAAGAGCTGGCTTTGTTAGGGTGTTTCGTGTTGCTTGCATTTTTGTTCTTTCATGTAGGATTCACGTGATCTGGGATCATTTATCTGAATCAGAATTTTCGGCGTCCGACGAAGCGGGCATGTTTTAGTTAGTCAAATTTGGAAAATTTCCCTTACTTATGCCTGTTCAAAAGTTGATTTCGAGAGTTCTCGATCACTGATGCATAGAGCGTCTTTGCAACTTCGGATTGGATAACATACGATTTGTTAATTCAATCTGATTCGTTCACGTGCGGCATGCACATTCGAGGATATTGTAGGTTCTCCGATGTGTTTTAAGTTCTGCAAAATACTGGGACTTTATAGAAAATTCATCATCGTGAAGCAGCTCAATCATCTGCTTTTCAGTGATTGAAACAGATTGCCCTGAACATACTTTCTGAAGAACTGAAACGACATCTGTTTTAATTCATGCATTTCTTTTTGACCCGTCAGCTATAATTTCCGCGGGAAATCATACTGATTACTGTGATTGTGTATGAGGAATTAAAATTTCTTTACTTGCATCATAATTTCAATCTGGAATAAGTATGGAGGGGTAAAAAAAGAGAGTGCAATCACATTTCAATAGTTTAGCGTCATCTACACCTGGTCTTGGGACCCTTCAGTCTTTGAGGAATTTTACTGTAGGACATTTCTGCTCATCTCCTAGAACGAAAATGCATTGAAGGTGACTGATCAGTAAAATCTGGTTGCCTTAAGGAATTGTTTTTGATCGAGCTCCGGATATATTTTGCAGCATCTGATTTTTCCTTTGGTTGTCGTCAGAGATATATCATCCCTTGTTGGACCCTTCGAATTTTAATTTATTCCAAGAAGTTCTGCTAAACGAATTAATCTCCTTTCTGGTGGAGAGTTTTTTTTTTTGGCGTGACAATTTGACAATATATGGCCTTATATCAGTGTTAAGTTGGAGGTAACACATTCCAAAATTTTTTAACTTTCTCCATAACGTTGACCGTTCACGTTTTGTCTTTCTTTCGACGTAAAATTGCATGTACCTGAAGGAAACAATCATCTTTCTTTCAAGTTTCTCCTTAATGTGACAGAACATACATATGTAGTGGTTCAATCAGGAGAAGAAATTATGTATTACACTCTCTCTCTCTCTCTCTCTCTCTCTCTCTCTCTCTCTCTCTCCAGCTCAATGAATATAGTGATTGAATTGTAGAGCTTTTCTGCCTATGGGAATTCATCAGCGCAAATGGAGTCGAAATCTGGATTTTGGGGTGTTTTGGCTCGCAAAGCTAAGTCAATACTGGAAGATGAAAATGTATCTCAACAGTTTGAAAACCCCAGTAGAACAATGCCTCAGGTGATTGATAGCTCTGTGGATGGCCAGGTAAATCTTATATATGATTTGAGGAGAAAAATTGATAGATGTTGACATGATACTTGTTGATTTGAACTTTGAAACCAATTTTTAAATATACAATAGGACATTATGATATTTATGTTCTCAATTTAACATGTGCTGATGCCTTGATGGTGCTTGCGTCTACTGGTTCTAGCATACTCATCAGATTTCTGAGAGCTTCAAAAGAATGGACAACCCTAGATTTCGAAAGGGCTTGGATAGGATCACAACTTCGCTTAATCAAATCGGTGATACTTTTGAGAAGGCTTTTGAGGTAACATCACTAGTCATCGTTTGTTGTTATCATAGTTTGGCCGCTTTTTGATATTTCCTGCGAATCTGTGATTTGAGTTTATTCATTATGAATACCCAAGTTGGCCCAGTTGCAAATATTTCCCTCTCTATGGCTTGGATTCAAGACTCAGTCATCCACCTTTACACTTATTCAAGGAAAAACAAATTTCCGAGTTTTATTCTATCTCTCATCCTATTGCTATATATTTCTATGGCCGTGATCCTTCTTCTTCCCTTTAGGTAAGTATATTTATGGCAAAATTATCAAAGCAGGATATAGGAGCTGTTACGGAGAATTTTATATTAATCAGAGAGTATAATTGGACTGACTTAACAAGGAATGAACTTGTAAACAACCTATTAGACAAATCATTGTGCTCGGTTGTATGCACAAGATTGCTTGCAGTTCTGAACTTCACAGCAGAAACAATGCCAACCTAGAATATTTCTTTTGAGATCAGAATCTTTGATCAGTTACAAGATTCTTTGGTTGATACGCATGGTAGAGATAGGCTTAATGTATGTGATACCCTTTTAACTTAGCCATTGGCCCAAAAGAAAAGCAGAAAAAAGAGCGACAGAAGAACTTAATGTCAACCTAGTCTAGCTTTTAATTCCAATTCCCTCAGATTCTATCAGATAAGCAAAACTGGAGAATTTTATGTTCGACAAAGAAATGGTAGTGCAATTAGAGAAATGTTATCTCTAGATTCAAAACATGTTGGGCAGAAGACCAATTACCTTTTTGAGCTTGATTCCACTTTTCTGGCTCATCTCTTGTGAAAAGCCTGTTATCAATGGACAACCAGACATTTAGACAAAAATTTGCTGTAGAGCATCTGCGTCACTTTGCCAGAGTATAAACAGATGTATATTCCCCAAATTACCATGGATGGTATAAACAATGATCATTGCCTTCATCAAGCATACTAATTCCACATCAATCATTGCCAAGTATTGGAAATCTAATAATTCTTTTGGAGCATAAAATCAAGCATAACATACAAATAAAATGATCAAATGCTGTCATCAAGCTTGCCTTCAAAGTGCATCTGCGAGAGTTATTTCCTTGCCTATTGGTATCTTACCAGGTCATGTGCGAGCAATATTGTGTCCTCCTTTTCCATCACCTTATGCATGCTCATCACAACAAGGCTTTAGCCAAGATTTAGAAATCTATTGTACATCAATTTACAGAAAATTTGGACAAAAATAATCTTTCTTTCGAAACAATCACTTCAAAACACTGTTTAATACCAGAGATTGCAATAGCATTGCCAGATCTATGGGCTTTGAATGTTTGAGATAACCTCTCCAGGGTTCTCTCGGAATTATGTAGTATTCTGTCTGGAACTCATGTTCCCCAGCTAGAGCATAATAATGTAGTACTTCTGCTACGGTGGGTGACATCAGGGAAGCTTTTTAATGTCATCGTTTCAAACTAAATTATGTTTTCTATTTCAGCATTGTTAATACCAATGCATATTCTGTCATTTTTTATGAGGACTTTGGGAATATAGTAATATACCACCCTTGCATCGTTGTTTTGTAAGCCAAGCAATACTGCTCACTTTGTAAAATGTTTCTTCTGCTGCTCTTGCCTCTGTATACATGTTGATTGGCACCATCTTGACATGCGCATACCCTCATGGCCTCTCATTAATTGGCTGAATTGAATAGTGATATCAGTTATGATTCAGCCGCTTGACATGTTGATGTGCCTCCAATATTGATAGGAGCAGTAGTCACAGATTGTTTTATCTGTGAGCTTAGCTAACACGACTGCTAAGAACATATTCTTCTTTCATTGTATTGACAATCAGTTTTCACTCAGATTAAATAGATGTTAATGACTATGTCAATTCGTGTTTAGACTAATGCTGTTTTCTGCAATGTATTGATTAATGCAAGATTAGAACTTGAGTCATAAAGATATTGGAGTGAAATGTTGTCCTGTGCTCAATTTCCTTCTCCACATTTAACTGTGCTGTCTTTGATGGACTAGTGTTACTAATGCCTTGAAATGATTATGGCATTCCCTTGCCATACTAGAAATTAAATGCTCATAAACTTCTCAAATATGTACAGGAAGGCCGGACTATTGTGGAAAATAAGACTGCAGATATTATTCAAGAAACCCGCAAACTGCAAATTAGAAGGAAAGGGAGTAACCTGGAGGTGCAGAATCAAAACCCCGGCATGAATAGTTCCTGGCAGCAGCCAATCCAACAGCAGAACCCAACCAACCATGAAACTCAACTCAAGGCATCTCGCGACGTAAGGTGGCACCCTTGTAGTGTATGAATGGCTAAGCATTGAATGCCTCAAAATTGCGAAATTCGACTTGTGCAATTCGATGGTAAAACATTACTCGCACGTGCATGCTACTCTATAACAAGGACTATCCTCTCATGCAAGGCATTTTTGATTAGGAATAAATTATTCTCATACATTACCTTACTCAATCTTGGGGTCATGATAGGGAGTGTCTACGGTACAACCATTGTACAGTATAAAGTTTTTTATTTCATGACAACTTTTGCACTTGATTACAACCACATTCTGAAACATTGTAAAACAAGAAAAAAAACTCGCGTTTTGGGATGTTTTACGACATTTTTACTTGGTTATGACAGCATGTCATAATGTTGTATCGTACAACGGTTATACAATAGAAGTTGCCGGTCATGATACACAGACCGAATATTAATCCAAATGAGTCATTGTATTTCACACAATTTGGCAGGCCAGCACCTAAATGTCCATCTAGTTTTTTTTCCTGATTATACATTTGAAATATTGACAAGGTTACTAGATTACTTTCAGCATCAATTTTATACTGTAGGAGGTGCTTTTCTTTCTCTCAATTTTCTTGCGGATCCAGTTTCTTACATCTACTAGCTGCTAATTGTTGTTCGGTCACAGGTTGCAATGGCAACAGCTGCAAAAGCAAAACTTCTTCTACGTGAGCTAAAAACTGTTAAAGCAGATTTGGCTTTTTCAAAGTTGCGATGTTCTCAGCTTGAAGAAGAAAACAAGAGCCTTCGAGAAAGCCGGGAGAAGGGGGGTAATCCTGCAGATGACGATATGGTTCTCTCTCTCTCTCTCTCTCTCTCTCTCTCTCTCTCTCTCTCTCTCTCGCACGCGTGCATTCAAGGACACAAATATTCACCATGCACGAGTCTGTGCTCTCATGCACTGTAACTCTTTGCATATTGTTAGGCATTTTAGGCCCACCTCCTACTCAGCTTCAATTGCATCATTATCTACATGTAACTATTTCCCAATTTGCTATTAGTTGCAAGTTATTATCCGACCCAAGAACCACAATGGTTAAGCTTCTCACAAATAAAAGCAATATATTTCTCAGATACGCCTTCAGCTCGAGACACTTCTAGCGGAGAAAGCTCGTTTGGCCAATGAGAATGAAACGTATTCACGTGAGAACCGCTTTTTGAGGGAAATTGTTGAGTATCACCAGCTCACCATGCAAGATGTGGTTTATATAGATGAGGGGATTGAAGAGGTCGCAGAAGTTTATCCCATCGGTTACCCCTCAGTTGCTAGCATGCTCTCACTTTCCCCAACTTCACCAAAATCACCAACCTCACCAACTGAGACATCTGCGCCCACAAAAGGCGAGATTTTTAATCTCCTGCCCGTGGAAGAAGAGGACGACGATGGCATTGAGGAAGAAGTCATCGAGAACTTAGATGACTCGGTTACAAACGAAGAAGGTGATAGAAGACCAACAACAGCTTCCGCCTAAGTTTTTGAGTCCCTATTTTATTTACAAGATCTGTCGAATGTCGATTTGTCTTAATTCTTTTTCTTCTTTTTCTTCCATTATGGTTTTTCATCTGGAAGGTAAAAGGGGGTCGGGAGTAGACCATATGCTTGCTTGCATTAAGCTATTCATTGGTTTTGTGACTGTGTAATGCGAGCTGTTTGGTTTTGCTCTTACAATAATGTCTTGATGTTTGTTTGTATTCCTTCGTTGATGGCCTAGAGCGTGAAGCTAAGCTAATTTTGTAAATGATGTTCTCTTAAAGATTGCACTCTGAATTCTTGCAAAGTTTGAAGGTTTCCAGGCCTCTAGTTGATATAGATATCTGACTAGGAGAAGGATCGGTTTGAGGTGAGTTGATGTAATTTACAACTCGGAGCGAAGATTGCTTACACATATCTCAAGTTCTGACTTGATAAGTTGTCTCTCAAGCTCGACCTTTGGCTGATCTGACTTGACTTAAATGTCAAAAGGAAATATTAGTCTGCTCGAGAGTTAAATCTGGATGTCCAAAATTGAATAACCATGTTATATGCATGTTCCAACACTTAAGAATGCATAAATATAGTTGACATAAATGGAAAACAACTCGACGTTGGTATGTTACCTTCAATTTTTGACAGTTTGTTGCATAATTTAGATAATGACATCAATATGGATACATGAAAAATTTTGCTACATGAAGATTCTACGTTTCAGGAAATGGACTACAGAGAGAGCTGAGGAGTCGATCCTCTTGTTATATATGCAGAACTCCAATTTGACCCTTTTGCTTGACAGGTTCCTTGTTCAAAGTAAAATTGAACATGCCAGCCACAATATCCACGCGTGAAGTTAGCTGAAAGAGCGCTCTCCGAAATGTTTGCACGCTATTATGATTGTGCTGGGAAACAAAGAGTAGCGAGCGCGACAAGAGGCAGACTGTCGAGGCAAATCCTGCTGTCGTAAGTGAAACACGCAAAAACAAACAGGAAAATGTGTTCCCGAGTCAGTAATTCAAACAGATAAATGTAGCTCCGTGGAGAGCCAACCCAATTGATCAGGAAAGTAATTCAATTGATGCAGCGGAGAAGACAACGAAAGTTAGTCATCCAGACCTGAGTTTGATGAAGTTGAATGGTGTGGCTCAAGATGTCTACGGGTCTAGCATTCGCAATGTCCATCCACGACGTTTGTGTTCCCCCCATCAGCAGATGCTTTTCCGAAAATCGCTCGCTGTGCAAAGTAAAAAAGGTACTGCAAGTAGCTTTCATACACTTGCAGCCATGCTCCAAAGTCAGCAAGCCATCCCTCAAAATCGGCCGTTATTTGCATGTAAGAAGCAGAGCAAATAACCCAAATACGTGATCGCCCGGCAATGATAATCTGAGTACCAGCTGGCCCACAAATATTCTCTGCTATCGATTCAAAGAGACCATCACCATGATCAAACACCATCCACTCCTACTGGTAAATAGGACATCGAAGGGAACAGATTGTGTTAGGAAAAGAGTATACAAGAAAACTAGAATCTCTCTCTCTCTCAAGGCGCATACATAACAGCCTAATCACGGATTTATGACACAATTTGTTGACCGCCCCAAAGAAAACATTGTCGTCTTTAGTTCCATACCGAGCAAGAGTTCCATGTCTGAATTGCGTAACTTTAGTACATAGTAGTAAAGTTATTGCTATTAACATCTTACACGAATCAAGAGCATCCTCACACCGCTTGATCATTTTTATGAATTTCACTCGTTTGATAAACATTAGGCACCAAAAGCACTAACTGATTAGTACATGTACCAGTTAGAATACAGAGATTTCTCACAGAAGCAAGGTATATGGGAAACAAAATCCACTTTACACTCCTCCAAAAGCCTAACAATGAAGCAAGCGAAAAAATCTCCCAGACTTGAAACAACTTAATCAATGGGACAAGCGACTCATGGAGGTGATGTGTGGAAAAAAACTTGCCTTCAATCTGGATTACTGTTCATAGCAGTTCAGACGAAAAAGTGGACAGATCTCAGAGACAATGGAGAGTTCAACTAGAAGAGGAAGAAGTTCCATTTGTCCCGAGATGTTTAACCCACAACTTCATTGTCGCTACAATTGCAGAAAATCCCCTTTCAACCATTTCACTGACGAGTTGCCCTGCTCTCGTGTTTTCATTATTTCTTAGTAGTAATGCTTCATCATTATAATGGAGATGCATGAAAATCAATTAAATTGTAAAAGGATAATGATACAAATAGACGGTGAACTTTCGTCTAGTGTGAATCCATGACTTTATGATTGATTTGATAAAGTCCATGAACTTTTATATCGTACGCATTGTCATCTTTGAACTTTTCATTTGTTCGATTAGGTTCCTACTAACTTTTAGATAAATAGGAGGTTTAATATTTAAATATTATATCACTCCCCCTAAAGTATGGAGATTTATAATTAGAGAGGCAAATGAAGACCATAAAAGATTTGAACTCAAAACTTCCTGCTTTAATGCCATGTGAAATTTTATAGGAATACTGTCAACTGTTTTAAAATTTTAAATTGTTTGAAGGATGCGTTGTTTAATATCCGAATATTTTAACACATCAATCTACATACATGAAATTGCAAAATTTAATTCGTCTTCCTTTGTTCTATTTTTATGAAATAAGCGAAGTGATCTTTGCTCAATCACTTTAAATAAACTTTCTCATTCATTTAACTCAATTTCAATGGTGATTTTGAGCAATTTCACCAAATTTGCACGAAAACCATAAAGGAAAGCCGTTAGCAAGAAGGATCGATACTTTATCTCGCCCTTTTCATTCTCAACTGAATATGATATTGATTGGACGTTTAAGAAAGAAGATGACTGTTTGTATTGAGGAAGTGATATTGTACTAATCTGTAAGCTTTTCTTTATATGGAAGCTTCTTTTGAAACTCAAGCCTGATGCACTTGCACACGGTTTTAGTCAGGGAAGAATGTCAAAAAATTGAAATTAAAACCATCATCGCAAAAAGTGGCTTCGCTTCAGCGGCTAAGCCTAGGGACCTGCTTTTGTAAACAAGGAAATGGACAACGGAGACAGCTGAGGAGTTGATCCTCTTGCTATATATGCAGAACTTCAATTTGATCCTCTTGCTCGAAAATTTCCATTCCTGAGTTCAATCGATCATACCAGCCACGATATCCACACGTGAACTTAGCTCGAAGAGCGCTCTCCGAAACGCTTCCACGCTACTATGATTATGTGCAGAAACAAAGAGTAGAGGGCGTGACAAGGGGCGGACTGTCCAGGCAGTCCTGCTGCCTTAACTGCAACACACAAATACATACAGACAAAATGCGTTCCCGAATCAGTAAATTGAAATAGATGAAAATGGCAAGAAATGGGCCTCCATTGAGAGGCAACCCTATTGATCAGGAAAGTAAACCAATTGATGCAGTGAAAATGACAATGGGGATTTGCATCATCTGGGCCTGACTGTGATGAAGTGGGTCGGTGTTGCTCAAGACGTCTACGTGGTTTGGCATTTGGACCGTCTGTCAACGGCTTTCATGTTCACCCATCAGCAGAGGCTTTTCTGAAAATCCCTAGCAGTGCGAAGGAAAAAATACTGCAAGTAGTTTCCATACAGTTGCTGCCATATTACTTAGTTAGCAAGAAGCAGAGCAGATAGCTTCACTACTGTTTGCCATGTAAGAAGCAGAGCCAAAACCCCAAATATGTGATCTAGCTGCGATGATAATCTGAGTAATCAGCTTGCCAAAAATATTCTCCGCTATTAATTCAAAGTGCCTATCACCATGATCCACTACCATCCACTTCCACGTATGCATCTTCTTTGAAGTAACTATAGGACATTGAAGGGATCAGATTGCGTTAACAAAACTGTACCAAAGAAAACTAGCATCTCTCTCCAAGCACATACATTACAAGCTAATCGGGATTTATAGCATAATATTTTGAACCCCACAGTCCTTTTGTTTTCTTTAGGTCCATGATATTGGTCCATAACGTCCGCATTGCAGATCTTTAGTACAAAGTAAATTTATTGCCACTAACATCTACTAAACTCAAGAGCATCCTGATACCGCACTAAACAATCATTTGCTTGCACGCTACTATGATTGTATGTGTGTCAAGAAACAAAGGGTGGAGGGCGTTACGAGAGGCAGACTGTCCAGGAAAACCCTGCTGCTGTGAGTGAAACACACAAAGACAAACCGAAACATGTGTTCCTCAGTCAGTTATTAAAACAGAAAATTGGCAATGAATGTACCTCTGTTGAGAGCGTAAAGAAAGTTACATCCTATGGGCCTGTCTGTAATGAAGTTGATTGGTGCCATTCAAGACATCAACGTGGTTTGGCATGGGCAATGTCTGTCAGCGGTGCTCACTCTTTTCGGAAAATCCCTCACAGTGCAAGGGAAAAGATACTGCAAGTTGTTTCCATACATTTGCAGCCATGTTCCTTAGTCAGTAAGCCGTCCCTCAAACTTCGCTGTAAGAAGCAGAGCAAATAACCCAAATATGTAATCGGCCTGCGATGATAATCTGAGTACCTAGCCCGCCACAAGTATTCAATGCTATTGATTCAAAGTGCCCATCACCATGATCAAATACCATCCACTTCCACCCATGCATCTTCTTTGAAGAACTATGGTAAATAAGACATTGAAGGGAACAGATCGTGTTAGGAAAAGAAAATAAAAGAAAACCAGTATCTCCCTCTCTCTCTCTCTCTCCAAGCACATACATAAAACCCAAGAAAAAAGAAAATTTGTTTTTTTTAGTTCCATTTTGAGGAAGAGGTCCATGTTATTTGTGTATAATGTCTGAATTGCATGACTCTAGTACATAGTAAAGTTATTGCTATTAACATCTATTTAATTCAAGAACATCCTCACACCGCTTGATCATTTTTATGAATTTCACCTGTTTGATAAATACTAGGCACCAGAAGCACTAACCGACGAGTACATGTACCAGTTAAATACAGCGACTTCTTACAGAACCTAGGTATACGACAAACAAAATCTGCCTTCCACCCCTCCAAAAGCATTATAATGAAGCAAGAGAAAAAATCTCCCAGACTTAAACAACTTTATAAATGGCACATGGGACTCATTGAGATAATGCGTGGAAGAAAACTTGCCATTTATCTGGTTAACTCTTCATCACATTTCAAATGAAAAAGTGGACAGATCTCTGACACAATGGAGAGTTCAACTAGAAAAGGACGAAGTTCCACTTGTCACGAGATATTTAACCCACAACTCCATCGTCACTGCATCTGCAGAAAATCCCCTTTCAACCATTTCACCGACCAGTTGCGCTGCTCTCGTATTTTCGTTATGTCTTAGAAGCCCTTGGATTATTATATTGTAAGTGACACCATTTGGAAAGCATGCGTTTCCTTCCATCTCCTTTAGCAGCTGATATGCTTCCTCCGTGCGTCCTCCTCTGCACAATCCATGCATGATGATACTATATGTCCACACGCTAGGTTGCAAGCCTCGAGCATGCAAACAATTAAACAGCCCCATTGCATCGTCGAGCTTTCCGGCATTACACATGCCATTTATTAGGATATTGTAAGTCACGATATTTGGGACGAATTTGGAATCTTCCATCTTTCGAAGCAATATCATGGCCTTGTCAATCTGCAGCATTTTACACAAGCCATCCAGGAAAGCATTCAAGGTATAATGATCTAGACAGAGATCGCGAGATTGCATCTCATTAATTAGCTCCTCCGCAGCTTGAAGTTTTCCAACCTGGCAAAATCCGTTTACCAGAGTGTTGTACGTGATGACGTTAGGATTCAAACCCCTTTCAAGCATTTCTTGGAAAAGCATCTTTGACTCGTCAACTCTTTTCGCTTTGCAGAATCCTTTAATCAACGTGGAATAGCTGACGACATCAGGTGGGCAGCCTCTTTCAACCATCCAATTAAGCACTTCCATAGCATCGTTCATTCTATTTTGCAGACAATAACCATTCATCAATGTACTATAAGTGAAACTATTAGGCACAATACCTAATTGAATCATCTGGTCCACTATGGCCTCTGCCTCTTCAAGCATTCCCGCTTTACAATGTGCATCCACCAGAACAGTGAAGGTATGAACATTCGGCCTTACTCTGCTTTGCACCATATGACTCAGCAGTCTTTGAGCCTCTTTCAATTGGCCGGAATTGCACACTCCCTGAATGACGGAGGTATAAGTAACGACGTCCGGTTCCATTCCTGCCTTCATCATCTTCTCCAACAAGACTGTAGCATCTTTCCATTGGCCTAGGTTGCATAAGCAATGAATCAACGAGCTATAAGTGAGTAAGTTGGGTTGGATGCCTCCGCTCGTCATCTCTTTCAACAAAACCAGAGCATCTTCCATCTGGCCTACATTGCACAGACCATGGATCAAGGAGTTAAAAGTAACAACATCTGGTTGGACGCCCTTCATACTCAAACTTTCGTGGAGTCTCAAGGCCTCTGTGATCAATCCCTCCTTGCAAAGACCATCTATTACTATGTTGTATGTGAAGGAATGAAGCCTGCAGCTTCTCTCTTCCCAGTCCCTTAGCAATTCCATCGCCAATCTGGCATTACCCGCCCTGCATAACCCCTTCGCGATTACCGCATACGTGGTCTCATTGGGCGCGGGGCCTTTTCGCCGCATACCATGGAGGAACCTCAGCGCTTGATCATTTTTGCCCTGTATAAAGAGACCATCAATTAGGGTATTCGATGCCACCACATCGATGGGAAACCCAAGCTTCAAGATCCTACCCAGGATAGACAAGCCCAAATCAACCCGCTTTAACCGACAAAAGCAATTCAACGAAATATTCAGCCAAATATGATTATCTTCAATCCCAAACGAATGCAGCTGCTCAATCAACCGGATGGCAGTCGAGTAGTGCTTCATCCTCGCTATAGCACCCAACACTAGACTGAAATCCCTGGAAGTAGGCAGAGGGTACGTCTTCATCATTTTACCGAAGCAACACAAGGCATCACCGACACTCGTGAACCCACCACCACCACCACCTTTAGCTCTGCAATTTGTCCTCACGTAACTCAAGACCTGGTTCGGGCTAGGGTTAGGGATCGAAGAAAACCTCCGACGAAGGCGAGACGAGAAAGGGAGATGGAGAAGGGAATGGGATGACGACTGGCTGGAGATGGCAGTCGGAGCAGGACGAAGAAGAAGAAGGAAGATGGAAGAAGCAGGGCAGCAACCCGTTCGCTTCATCTCAGCTGGTGATGACGAATCCGAAAACTGAAAAGCTTTAGCCTTAGGATTCACACCACGAGAAATCAGAATCGGTACGCCTATCATAAATTCGTCGTAAATTAATTTTTTATTCACAAAAATAGAGCTTAATTTCAAAAAGAAGAATAACTTTTAGGTTGAGTGATAATTCTGATCCTAATTTTTTTTGTCTCATAAAAAATCACTAATTTTTAGTTATATCCCAAATTTGGCCCCCTTGACTTAGAATCATTCATCGTCCAACTTGACTATTTCACATCAGTAATGAATCCATGAGGCTTTCTGGATTTAAAGTACTATTCATTATCTTTTTCTCTAAACCATAGCTTGAGGAATAACTGTGAAATGTTCATCTCCTTTACTTCATCGACAAATCAAAAAGATCTTCAAATTGAATTTCTCTAGACAGACTTTGTCGTTTTGTCGTACTCTGAAGTTGTAGACCACCACCCATCAACAGAAACCATAAACAAGATTCGACAAGCTCATGACCATAGCTTTTTTTCTCAAACAAAGGTGATTTTAGACAAAGAGTCAACGGGAGCCAGATTTTGAATAAGGTTGAAAGTTTGTGACTTTTTATGAGACAAAAAAAAAGTAAGGGCCAGAATTGTCACTCGATCTAAAGTTTGTGCTTATTTACGAGATAAAAAAAAAGTTTGAACTAGAATTGTCAATCGACCTAAAGTTTGTGCTTTTTTTTTTTAAATTAGCCCCCAAAAAATCCCAAATTGATATATATGTGACAAATTTACCCAAACTAATTTTTTTATAACTAAAAACTCCAAACCGGTATACTTTTGACAAATTTACTCTCCATTAAATTGGATTAATACAATTAAAAATTACAAACTGATAAATATGTGACAAACTGAGAGGTAAAAGCCTAAATTAGTATACCCGTCAACTGTCACGTGTCATGTAACTCAGCAATTTGACGTTAAAATTTAATGAAAATTAACAGAGAGTAAATTGATTACAAGTAGACCAATTTGGAGTTTTTGATTGTCAAAAAATTAATTTGAGATAAATTTATAATAAATGTACTAATTTGAGATTTTTTGTGGTATGGGTCTCTCTCTGTGAAGGCCTTATACTCATTTTGATGGTTCCATGAGCTCAAAATGCTTCCTTCACTGATTTAATTTTGAAAAGTATAAAGTTTTAATCGAGTCAAACTCAGAAGTCTTTGACAAAAAAAAAACTTTGAAGTGATATAATTTTTTTAGAGATATATTCACTAGAAGTCCCAAAACTTATCACGAAAGTACAATTGAATCATAAAACTTGCAAAAAGTACAATCAAATCCTAAAACTTGTCAAATTGATTCAATTGAATCCTAAAATTAACACCATCTAATTTACTAAAAGAAAATGCTGACATAACTTTTTTTTAAAAATTATCCTATGTGACATTGACGTGACTTTTTTTATTATTATAATACTAAATTTATTTAAATTAAAATTTAAAAATAAGATAAATTAAAAAAAAAACATAAAAAAGAGGAGGAGCTAAAGTCAAGCAAGGAGGGCTAGAAGCCCTCGTTAGTAGGGGCCGGCGAGGGTGAGGAACGACCGGCAAGGGGTCACGATCCTCCCCCAAACTCACCCAAACCTGTCCAAGGGTCGCCATTGGCGGCTGATCCAGTGGTGACCCTCGCTGACGGCATGCGAGGGTTCGCAGCCCTCCCCCAAACCAGGCGAGGGCTACAAGCCCTCGCTTGCCACTAGTGAAGGTTGCTAGCCCCTCCCGTTGATGGTGGGGAGGGGATGTTGGCAGCGGTAGGGAGGGCTGCAACCTTCCCTGCCTGACTTCTCCTCTTTCCCATTTTTATTATAATTTTTTAATTGTTAGCTTATTTTTAATTTTAATTTAAATGAAATTAGTATTAAAAATTAAAATTAGGTCAAAACGACATCGCTTTGGTTTTATATATAATGATTTAGTCATGTCATCGTCACGTAAGATAGGAAAAAAAATGCCACAACATCATTTTCTATTAGTAAATTAAACGGTATTAACGTTAAAACTCGATTGAACCAATTTCACAAGTTTTAGGATTTGATTGCACTTTTTACAAGTTGACTCATATGTCAAAAGGAAATTTGAGTTTAATGGGGAGTTAAACCTGAAAGTCAAAAGTTGCATGACGATGTTACATGCATGTTTCCAACAGTTGTGAATGTATCGTGTGCGCTAATTTAAGTTGAAGATTTCAAGCATGAGCTACTTGACTCTACTTGAAAAGAATTGGAGGAAATCTTAACTATTTAAGCCAGCCTCAATACAAAGCTCGATAATCTGCTTGCATTGCAAATCACGACATCTTATGCACTATATTGCGCAAAATTTGTTGGTAATGAATACGAGGAAATGAGGTTTAGCCAAGTGCATTTGTTTAAGTACATATTGATATATGATTTCAAAGAGAAATAGCAAAGAGGAAGGCCTGACTAACATTCTCAAATCATCATTCCTTCTGAATATTGCAGTAAGAGCTCGTTGATGAACTGTGCGTAATGCAGTACCGCCAATTAAGATGCAAAATTGTAACATCACACCATTTGATACGATGTTCACCCGTAAATCAAATGCTTGTCGTAAAATCCATCGCAGTGCAAAGGAAAAGATACCGCAAGTAGTTTTCATACACTTGCTGCCATGTTCCTTAGTCAGCAAGCCGTCCCTCAAACTTGGCTCTTATTTGCATGTAAGAAGCAGAGCAAATAACCCAAAAATATGCAATTGACCTGCGATGATCATCTGAGGACCCAGCTCATCACAAATATTCTCCACTATTGATTCAAAGTCACCATAACCATGATCAAATACCATTCACCTTCATGTATGCATCTTCTTTGAAATTACAATGGTAGATAGGACATTGAAGGGATCAGATTGTCCAAGTCTCTCTCCATGATATTGTGCACAACGTCAGAATTGCACAACTTTAGTACATGGTAGAGTTATTGCTATTAACATCTATTTAATTCAAGAGCATCCTCACACCACTTGATCATCTGTCTGAATCTTACCTGATTGATTCGAGTACATACACCAGTAATAACAGAGATTTCTTACAGAACCTAGGTATGCTACAAACAAATCCACCTTCCACCCCTCCAAAAGCCTTATAATGAAGCCAGAGAAAAACTCTTCCAGACTTGAAACAAGTTCATTAATGGGATGTGGGACTCAATGAGATGATGTTTGGAAGAAAATTTACCATTGATCTGGTTTGCTCATCATCCCATTTGAACTGAAAAAGTGGACAGATCTGAGACGATGGAGAGTTCAACTAAAAGAAGTAGTTCCATTTGTCACGAGATACTTAACCCACAGCTCCATCGTCACTATATTTGCAGAAAATCCCCTTTCAACCATTTCATTGACAAGTTGTGCTGCTCTCATATTTTCGTTATTTCTTAGTTGTCCTTGGATGATTGTGATATAAGTGACACCATCTGGAAAGCATCCATTTCCTTCCATCTCCTTTAGCAGCTGATATGCTTCCTCCGTGCATCCTCCTTTGCACAACCCACGCATGACAACACCATACGTCCACACGTAAGGTTGCAAGCCTCGAGCATGCAAACGATCAAACAGCCGTTTTGCATCGTCAAGCTTTCCAGCATTACTCATGCCATTTATTAAAATAGCGTAAGTCACAATGTTTGGGCCGAATTTGGAATCTTCCATCTCTCGAAGCAATGTCATGGCCTTGTCAATCAGCTGCGCTTTACGCAAGCCATCTGGGAAGGCATTCAAGGTATAATGATCTAAAGGGAGATCACAACATTGCATCTCCTTTATTAGCTCCTCTGCGGCTTGAAGGTTTCCAACCTGGCAAAATCCGTTTACCAGAGTGTTGTACATGATGACACCAGGATTCAAGCCCCTTTGCCGCATTTCTCGGAAAAGCATCTCTGACTTGTCAACTCTGTTCACTTTGCAGTATCCGCTAATCAATGTGCTATAACTAACAACATCAGGTGAGCAGCCTCTTTTAACCATCAATTAAGCACTTCCATAGCATCGTCCATTCTATTTTGTAAACAATAACCATTCATCAATGTATTTATTATAAATGAAAGTATTAGGCATTATACCCAATTGAATTATCTGGTCGACTATGGCCTCTGCCTCTACAAGCATTCCCTCTTTACAATGTGCATCCACCAGACTAGTGAAGGTTTGAACATTCGGCATTACTCTGCTTTGCACCATGTGACCCAACAGTCTTTGAGCCTCTTTCAATTGGCCGGAATTGCACACTCCCTGAATGACGGAGGTATAAGTAACGACGTTCGGATCAATTCCAGCCTTCATCATCTTCTCCAACAAGACCGTAGCATCTTTCCATTGGCCTAGGTTGCATAAGCAAAGAACCAATGAGCTATAAGTGAATATGTCGGGTTGGATGCCTCTGCTTGTCATGTCTTTCAACAATACGAGAGCGTCTTCCATCTGGCCTTCATTGCACATACCGTGGATCAAGGTGGTATAAGTAACAACATCTGGTCGGATACCTTTCTTACTCATACTGCCGTGGAGTCGCAACGCCTCTGTGATCAATCCCTCCTTGCAAAGACTATCAATTAGTATGCCGTATGTGAAGGAATGAAGCCCGCAGCTTATCTCTTCCCAGTCCCTCAGCAATTCCATCGCTTGTCTGGTTCTACCCGCCCTGCATAACCCCTTTGAGATTATCGCAAGCGTGGTCTCATTAGGTCCGGGGCCTTTTCGCCCCATATCATCGAGGAACCTCAGTGCTTGATCAGTTTTGCCCTGAATAAAGAGACCATCAATAAGGGTGTCGGATGCCACCGCATCGATGCGAAACCCAAGCTTCAAGATCCTACCCAGGACAGACAAACCCAAATCAACCCGCTTTAACCGACAAAAGCAATTCATCCAAATAGTCGGCAAGGCAACTTCATCCTCGATCCCCAAAGAACGCAGATGCGCAATCAACCGGTCGCGGTCGAGTAATGCTTCATCCTCGCTATAGGACCCAACAGTGGACTAAAATCCCCGGAAGAAGGCAAAGGGTACATCTTCATCATTTTACCGAAGCAGCACAAGGCGTCGCCGACCCTCGTGAACCCACCACCAGCTCTGCAATTTGTCCTCACGTAACACAAGAACTGGTTCGGGTCGTCTAAATTAGAAGTAGGGATCGAGCAAAACCTCCGACGACGGCGAGACGAGAAAGGGAGGTAGAGAAGGGAATGGGACGATGAATGGCCGGAGATGGCAGCTGGAGCAGGACGAAGAAGAGGAAGGAAGATGGAGGAAGCACCGTGAAGACACGTTCGCTTCATCATCAGCTGCTGATGAATCTGAGAACTGAAGAGCTTTTGCTTTGGGGTCCGTCGCTTTTCTCTTGAAGTACGCCGGTCTCTCTACCAAGGCGACTCCAATAGCTTCTACTTCAATTGAAAGATGATTTTTTTTTGTTTTTTGGTCGAATTAAGAGATGATGTTAAGTCCATGGTTTCATACATATACTCGTGCATACAAAGATACAATCGAGATACATGTAAATCAATTAAATTGTAAAAAGATAATGATTCAAATAGACGGTAAACTTTCGTCTAGTGCGAATCCATGACTTTATGATTGATTTGATTAAGTCCATAAACTTTTATATTATACGCATTGTCATATTCGAAATTTTCATTTGTTAGGTTTCTACTAACTTTTAGATAAATATGATGTTTAATATTTGAATATTATAACACTCCTCCTAAAGTGTGGAGATTTATAATTGGAGAGGCAAATGAGGACCTGAAAAAATTTGAACTCAAGACTTCCTGCTTTAATGTTATGTAAAATTTATAGGACTAATGCTAACCATTTTTTAAAAATTTAAATTGTTCAATGGATGTGTTGTTTCATATCCGAATATTTTAACACATCAATCTACATACATGAAATTGCAAAATTTAATACGTCTTCCTTTGTTCTATTTTTATGAAATAAGCCAAGTGATCTTTGCTCAATCACTTTAAATAGACTTTCTCATTCATTTAACTCAATTTCAATGGGGATTTTGAGCAACTTCACCAAATTTGCAGGAAAACCATAAAGGAAAGCCGTTAGCAAGAAGGATCGATACTTTATCTTGCCCTTTTAATTCTCAACTGAATGTGATATCGATTGAATGTTTAAGAAAGAAGATGACTGTCTGTACTGAGAAATTGATATTGTACTAATCTGTAAGCTTTTCTTTATATCAAAGCTTCTTTTGAAACTCAAGCATTATGCACTTGCACACGGTTTTAGTCAGAGAAGAATGTCAAAAAATTGAAATTAAAATCATCATCGCAAAAAGTGGCTTTGCTTCTTCGGCTAAGCCCAGGGACCTGCTTTTGTAAACAAGGACACAACGGAGACAGCTGAGGAGTTGATCCTCTTGTTATATATGCAGAACTTCAATTTGATCCTCTTGCTCGACAGGTTCCATTTCTGAGTTAAATCGATCATACCAGCCACGATATCGACACGTGAACTTAGCTCGAAGAGCGCTCTCCGAAACACTTCCACGGTACTATGATTATGTGCGGAAAAAAAGAGTAGAGGGCGTGACAAGGGGCAGACTGTCCAGGCAGTCCTGCTGCCTTAATTGAAACACAAAAACATACGGACAAAATGCGTTCCCGAATCAGTAAATTGAAATAGATGAGAATGGCAAGAAATGGGCCTCCATTGAGAGGCAACCCTATTGATCAGGAAAGTAAACCAATTGATGCAGTGAAAATGACAAAGGGAATTTACATCATCTGGGCCTGACTGTGATGAAGTGGGTCGGTGTCGCTCAAGACGTCTACGTGGTTTGGCATTGGGAACGTCTGTCAACGTCTTTCATGTTCACCCATCAGCAGAGGCTTTTCTGAAAATCCCTCCCAGTGCAAAGGAAAAAATACTGCAAGTAGTTTCCATACAGTTGCTGCCATGTTACTTAGTTAGCAAGAAGCAGAGCAGATAGCTTCACTACTGTTTGCCATGTAAGAAGCAGAGACAAAACCCCAAATATGTAATCTAGCTGCGATGATAATCTGAGTAACCAGCTTGCCAAAAATATTCTCCTCTATTAATTCAAAGTGCCTATCACCATGATCCACTACCATCCACTTCCACATATGCATCTTCTTTGAAGTAACTATAGGACATTGAAGGGATCAGATTGCGTTAACAAAACTGTACCAAAGAAAACTAGCATCTCTCTCCAAGCACATACATTACAAGCTAATCGGGATTTCTAGCATAATATTTTGAACCCCGCAGTCCTATCGTTTTCTTTAGGTCCATGATATCGGTCCATAACGTCCGCATTGCAGATCTTTGGTACCAAGTAAATTTATTGCCACTAACATCTACTAAACTCAAGAGCATCCTGACACCGCACTAAACAATCATTTGCTTGCACGCTACTATGATTGTATTTGTGTCAAGAAACAAAGGGTGGAGGGCGTTACGAGAGGCAGACTGTCCAGGCAAACCCTGCTGCTTGAGTGAAACACGCAAAGACAAACCGAAACATGTGTTCCTCAGTCAGTTATTAAAACAGAAAATTGGCATTGAATGTACCTCTATTGAGAGCATAAAGAAAGTTACATCCTATGGGCCTGTCTGTAATGAAGTTGCTTGGTGCCATTCAAGACGTCAACGTGGTTTGGGATGGGCAATGTCTGTCAACGGTGTTCATGCATCAGAAGATGCTTCATGGAAAATCCCTCGCAATGCAAAGGAAAAGATGCTGCAAGTTGTTTCCATACACTTGCAGCCATGTTCCTTAGTCAGCAAGCCGTCCCTCAAACTTCACTGTAAGAAGCAGAGCAAATATCCCAAATATGTAATTGACCTGCGATGATAATCTGAGTAACCAGCCTGCCACAAGTATTCAACGCTATTGATTCAAAGTGCCCATCACCATCATCACATACCACCCACTTCCACCTGTGCATCTTCTTTGAAGAACTATGGTAAATAAGACATTGAAGGGATCAGATCATGTTAGGAAAAGAAAATAAAAGAAAACCAGTATCTCTCTCTCTCTCTCTCTCTCAAAGCACGTACATAACACCCCAGAAAAAAGGAAATATGTTTTCTTCAGTTCCATTTTGAGGAAGAGGTCCATGATATTTGTGTATAATGTCTGAATTGCATGACTTTAGTACATAGTAAAGTTATTGCTATTAACATCTATTTAATTCAAGAACATCCTCACACCGCTTGATCATTCTAATGAATTTCACCTGTTTGATAAATACTAGGCACCAGAAGCACTAACCGACGAGTACATGTACCAGTTAAATACAACGACTTCTTACAGAACCTAGGTATACGACAAACGAAATCTGCCTTCCACCCCTCCAAAAGCATTATAATGAAGCAAGAGAAAAAAATCTCCCAGACTTAAACAACTATATAAATGGCACATGGGACTCATTGAGATAATGTGTGGAAGAAAACTTGCCGTTTATCTGGTTAACTCTGCATCACATTTCAAATGAAAAAGTGGACAGATCTCTGACACAATGGAGAGTTCAACTAGAAAAGGACGGAGTTCCACTTGTCACGAGATATTTAACCCACAACTCCATCGTCCTTACATCTGCAGAAAATCCCCTTTCAACCATTTCACCGACCAGTTGCGCTGCTCTCGTATTTTCGTCATTTCTTAGCAGTCTTTGGATGATTGTGTTATAAGTGACACCATCTGGAAAGCATCCATTTCCTTCCATCTCCTTTAGCAGCTGAAACGCTTCCTCCGTGCGTCCTCCTCTGCACAATCCATGCACAAAAATATTATACGTCCACACGTCAGGTTGCAAGCGTCGAGCATGCAAACAATCAAACAACTCTTTTGCATCATCGAGTTTTCCGGCATTACACATGCCATTCATTAGGATATTGTAAGTCACAATATTTGGGACGAATTTGGAATCTTCCATCTTTCGAAGCAATATCATGGCCTTGTCAATATGCAGCATTTTACACAAGCCATCCAGGAAAGCACTCAAGGTATAATGATCTAGACAGAGATCGCGAGATTGCATCTCGTTAATTAGCTCCTCCGCAGCTTGAAGTTTTCCAACCTGGCAAAATCCGTTTACCAGAGTGTTGTACGTGATGACGTTAGGATTCAAACCCCTTTCAAGCATTTCTCGGAAAAGCATCTTCGCCTTGTCAACTCTTCTCGCTTTGCAGTACCCGTTAATCAACGTGTTATAACAAACAACATCAGGTGGGCAGCCTCTTTTGACCATCAAATTAAGCACTTTGAGAGCATCGCCCATTCTATTTTGCAGACAATAACCGTTCATCAATGTACTATAAGTGAAACTATTAGGCATTATACCTAATTGAATCATCTGGTCGACTATGGCCTCTGCCTCTACAATCATTCCCTCTTTACAATGTGCATCCACCAGACTAGCGAAGGTTTGAACATCCGGCATTACTCTGCTTTGCACCATATGACTCAGCAGTCTTTGAGCCTCTTTCAATTGGCCGGAATTGCACACTCCCTGAATGACGGAGGTATAAGTAACCACATTCGGTTCAATTCCTACCTTCATCATCTTCTCTAACAACACAGTAGCATCTTTCCATTGGCCTAGGTTGCATAAGCAATGAATCAACGAGCTATAAGTGAATATGTTGGGTTGTATGCCTCCTCTCGTCATCTCTTTCAACAATACGAGAGCATCTTCCATCTGGCCTACATTGCACAGACCATGGATCAAGGAGGTATAAGTAACAATATTGGGTTCAACGCCTTTCTGACTCATACTTTCGTGGAGTCGCAACGCATCTGTGATCAATCCCTCCTTGCAAAGACCATCTATTACTATGTTGTATGTGAAGGAATTAAGCCTGCAACCACTCTCTTCCCAGTCCCTTAGCAATTCCATCGCCCGTGTGGTTCTACCGGCCCTGCATAACCCCTTCGCGATTATCGCATACGTGGTCTCATTGGGCGCGGGGCCTTTTCGCTGCATATCATGGAGGAACCTCAACGCTTGATCAGTTTTGCCCTGAATAAGGAGACCATCAATTAGGGTGCTCGACGCCACCACATCGATGCGAAACCCAAGCTTCAAGATCCTGCCCAGGATAGACAAGCCCAAATCAACCCGCTTTAACCGACAAAAGCAGTTCAACGAAATCGTCAGCCAAAAATGATTATCTTCAATCCCAAACGAACGCAGCTGCTCAATCAACCGGATGGCAGTGGAGTAGTGCTTCGTCCTCACTACAGCACCCAACAGAAGACTGAAATCCCTGGCGGAAGGCAGAGGGTCGGTGTTGATCATTTTATGGAAGCAACAGATGGCATCGCCCACACTCGTGAACCCACCACCACCACCACCTTTAGCTCTGCAATTTGTCCTCACGTAACTCAAGAACTGGTTCGGGTTAGGGTTACGGGTCGAAGAAAACCTCCGTCGAGGGCGAGACGAGAAAGGGAGATGGAGAAGGGAAAGGGATGACGACTGGCTGGACATAGCAGTCGGAGCAGGACGAAGAAGAAGAAGAAGGAAGATGGAAGAAGCAGGGCAGTGATCCGTTCGCCTCATCTCAGCTGATAATGACGAATCCGAAAACTGAATAGCTCTTGCCTTAGGATTCATCCCACGAAAAATCTAAATCGGTTCGCCCAGGTTAAATTTATCGTAAATTAATTTTTTATTCACAAAAAAATATAGCTTAATTCTAAAAAAAAGAATAAATTTTAGGTTGAGTGATAATTGTGATCCTAAATTTTTTTTGTCTCATAAAAAATCACCAACTTTTAGTTATATCCCAAAATTTGGCCCCCTTGACTTAGAATCATTCATCATCCAACTTGACTATTTCACATCAGTAACAAATCCATGAGCCTTTCTGACTGGATTTAAAGTACTATTTATTGTCTTCTTCTCTGAGCCACAGCTTGAGGAATAATTGTGAAAATGTTCATCTCCTTCATTTCACCGGCAAGTGAAAAAGATCGTCAGTTTGAATTTCTCTAGACAGACTTTGCCGTTTTGTCGTACTCTGAAGTTGTAGACTACCGCCCATCAACAGAAGCCATAGACAAGATTCGACAAGCTCACGACCATAACCTTTTTTTCTCAAACAAAGGTGATTTTAGACAAAGAGTCAGCGGGAGCCGAATTTTGAATAAGGCTGAATGTTTGTGACTTTTTATGAGACAAAAAAAAAGTAAGGGCCAGAATTGTCACTCGATCTAAAGTTTGTGCTTATTTAAGAGATAAAAAAAAGTTTGAGCCAGAATTGTCAATCGACCTAAAGTTTGTGCTTTTTTTTATATTAGCCCCCAAAAAATCCCAAATTGATATATATGTGACAAATTTACCCAAACTAATTTTTTTATCACTAAAAACTCCAAACCGGTACACTTGTGATAAATTTACTCTCCGTTAAATTGGATTAATACAATGAAAAATTGCAAACTGATAAATATGTGACAAACTGAGGGGTAAAAGCCTAAATTGGAATACCCATCAACTGTCACATGTTATATAACTCAACAATTTGACGTTAAAATTTAACGAAAATTAACAGAGAGTAAATTGATTACAAGTAGACCAATTTGTAGTTTTTTGTTGTTAAAATATTAGTTTGAGATAAATTTATAACAAGTGTACTAATTTGAGATTTTTTGTGGTATGGGTCTCTCTCTACAAAGGCCTTATACTCATTTTGATGGTTCCATGAGCTCAAAATGCTTCCTTCACTGATTTAATTTTGAAAAGATAAAGTTTTAATCGAGTCAAACTCGGAAGTCTTTGACCAAAAAAAAACTTTGAAGTGATATAATTTTTTTAGAGATATATTAACTAGATGTCCTAAAATTTATCACAAAAGTACAATTGAATAATAAATCTTGGGAAAAATTTCAATTAAGGACCCCAAGTGGGGTCCTTTTCTCAAAAGAGGACCAAAAATGAAAAAAAGTGTCAAATAAGGGCCTAAAGTGCCCAATCAGTCCCAAATAGGGGCCCAAAGTGCCCAAAAAGTTTCAAATAAGGGTCTGGGTCGCCGATCGGCCAAAATACCCACCGGCTGGCGAGAATGTTACTATTCCAGCTCGAAATAGTAATTTTTTTAAATTTTTTATTATTTTTTCGTTTATGTCCTTTTCCTTTTCCTTTTCCTTTTCTTTTTTTTTTTCTTCTCTTCCTCCGTTGGCCATAACCGGGGCCGGCGAAGGTTGCTGGCGAGGCCGCCCTCGCCGTCGTCAGGCGAGACCGGCCTCGCCAGATCTGGCGAGGGCTCGACCTCGCCGGCGTCGGGCGAGGCTCGACCTTGCCGTTGCTGGGCGAGGCCGAGCCCTCGCCGGCGTCGGGCGAGGCCGGCCTCGCCGTTGCTGGCGAGGCTCGACCTCGCCGACGTTAGGCGAGGCCAGTCTCGCCTGCAACGGCAAGGCCGACCTCGCCCAGCCCAGGCGAGGGCGGCCCTCGCCCGACGCCGGCGAGGGCGGCCTCGCCTGAGGCCGGCGACCTCCGCCGGCCCCGGCTATGGCCGGCGGAGGGAAGAGAAGAAAAAAAAACAGAAAAAGGAAAAAAAAATCAGAGATGAAAGGTACTGTTCCGGTCGCCGGAACAGTAACTGTGCTTGCCGGCCGGCGACGTTTGGCCGGCCGGCGAACCCAGGCCCTTTCCTGAGACGAATTGAGCACTTTGGGCCCCTATTTGAGACTGATTGGGCACTTTAGGCCCTTATTTGATACTTTTTTCACTTTGGGTCCTCTTTTGAGAAAAGGACTCCACTTGAGGTTCTTAATTGAAATTTTCCCTCAAACTTGCAAAAAGTGCAATCAAATCCTAAAACTTGTCAAATTGATTCAATTGAGTCCTAAAATTAATATCGTCTAATTTATTAAAAGAAAATGCTGACGTGACTTTTTTAAAAAAATTATCCTATATGGCATTGACGTGACTTTTTATTATTATTATAATACTATATTTATTTAAATTAAAATTTAAAAATAAGTCAAATTTAAAAAAAAAAACATAAAAAAGAGGAGGAGCTAAAGTCAGGCAAGAAGGGCTAGAAGCCCTTGCTTGGAAGGGCCGGCGAGGGTGAGGAACGACTGGCGAGGGGTCACGGTCCTCCCCCAAACTCACCCAAACCTGTCCAAGGGTCGCCACTGGCGGCTAATCTAGTGGTGACTCTCGCTGACGGCATGCGAGGGATCGAAGCCCTCCCCCAGACCAGGCGAGGGCTTGCAGGCCCTCGCATGCCACCACTGAAGGTTGCTGGCCCCTCCCGTTGATGGTGGGGAGGGGATGTTGGCAGCGGTAGGGAGGGCTGCAACCTTCCCCTGCCTGACTTCTCCTCTTCCCCGCCTGATTTCTCCTCTTTCCCGTTTGTATTATAATTTTTCAATTGTTAGCTTATTTTTAATTTTAATTTAAATAAAATTAGTATTAAAAATTAAAATTAGGTCAAAACAACGTCGTTTTGGTCTTATATATAATAATTTAGTCATGTCATCACCACATAAGATAGGAAAAAAAAAGGTCACGATAGCATTTTCTATTAGTAAATTAAACGGTATTAACGTTAAAACTCGATTGAACCAATTTAACAAGTTTTAGGATTTGATTGTACTTTTTGCAAGTTCTAAGACTCAATTGCACCTTCGTAACAAGGTTTAAGACTTTTAGTAAACATATCTTCTTCTTTTTTATAAAAAAAAAACCCCTCACATCTAAAAATTGGCTTATACCATTCAAATAATTATCACATTGCTACATTCCTGCCACATCTAATCCAAAATCCCAATATGGTAAATTAGTGTCATGTTTAACCCAATTTTAAAGATTTTTTGTGACAGGAAAAACAACTTAAGATAATTGTAGCACGGATGAACCAATTTTGGATTTTCTTTGTGACACAAAAATTAATTTGAGGTAAATGTGATGCAAGTGTAGTAACGGTGAATCTTGCAAAAAGTGGTACCGACAATTAAGATGCAAACAAGAAGCAAGAAAACAAGATGCTGTTTAGAAATCCACTTCCAAGGTTTTCTTCTAGGATTGCATAAGAATAAGATGGATCGTTGTCTCACACATTCCTTGATGGCCACTAATCTCCCACAAACAGGTCAACCAAAGTAACCAGCTTTTCAGAAATTTCAGAACTAGCACAGTATGACCTAGCAAGAATTACCAACCCCAACAATAAGTTCTTTTCGGCTTTCATTGTTTATGGACAGTTTACATGGCTTAGTACCCGTTGCATAACTTAGAGGGATGACATTATTAGTAATCTATTTGTCAAGAGGAAACTGAAAGATTTGTAAAATATTCTCCTAAATATAATCACTTATATCGCTTGAAATAATTAGTCAATGAAAAATGATTTTATTATCAATAACAATTTATTTAAACAATTTTATGGACGATGAAAATATCTTTCTTTTATTCATTTTTATAAGAGATACAAGCCATTATTTTTAGACAGATCCCTTTCTGTGCACGCGCTCGCCGCATGCATACACGAGATGACACTAATATTCACCGTGTGCTAGTATGGGACTCTCACGGTGCACAAGTATGCGACTCTCAAGCACTGCAAAGCAATTTATGCCCACCTCCTACTCAGCTTCGTTTCAAATGCATCATTATCTACATGTCACTATCTCCCAATTTGCTATTAGTTCCGAGTTGGCATCCAACCCATGAACCACATTGGTTAAGCTCCTCACAAGTATATTTCTCAGATACGCCTTCAACTCGAGAAGTTTCTTGTGAAGAAAGTTCGTTTGCCTCACGAGAATGAAACATCTGTTTGTCGAGTATCACCAACTCATCATGAAGGATGTGGTTTGTATAGATGAGGGGATTGAAGAGGTTGCAGAAGTTTATACAGTTGGTTACCCCCTCAGTCATTAGCATGCTCTTACTTTCCCTGACTTCATCAGTATCACCACCCTCAGCAACCGAGACACCCGCGCCCACGAAAGGCGAGATTTTGAATGTCCTGCCCGTGGAAGAAGAGGACGGCGATGGCTGGGAGGACAAAGTCATCGAGAACTTAGATGACTCGGTTACGAAGGAAGAGGGTGACAGAAGACCAACACCGGCATCTGCCTAAGTTTTTGAGTCCCTTTTTCATTTACAAGATACGTCGAATGCTGATTTGTGTTAATTCTTTTTCTTCTTTTTCTTACGCTGTGGTTTTTCATCTGGAAGGAAAAAGAGGGGTCGGGAGTAGACCAAATGCTTGCTGGCATTAAGCTATTTATGGCGTTTGTGACTCTCTAATGTGAGCTGTTTGGTTTTGATCTTCCAATAACGTCATTGATGGCCTAAAGCGTGAAGCTAATTTATGTTCTCTCAAAGATTGCACTCCAGATTCTGCAAAGGTTGAACCTCTCAAGGCCTCTAGTTGTTGTTGATATCTAACTAGGAGAAGCATCGATATGAGATGAGTCAATATGATTTACATGTCAAAGCCAACGACGCTTATTCTCACCTCCATTTCGAGTTCATAAGTTGTCTCTTGAGCTTGAACTTTAGCTGACTTGACTTGACTCAAATGTCAAAAGGAAATTTGAGTCTGATGGGGAGTTAAACCTGAAAGTCAAAAGTTGAATGACGATGTTATATGCATGTTTCCAACACTTGTGAAGGTATCGTGTGCGCTAATTTAAGTTGAAGATTTCAAGCATGAGCTACATGACTCTACTTGAAAAGAATTGGAGGAAATCTTAACTATTTAAGCCAGCCTCAATACAAAGCTCGATAATCTGCTTGCATTGCAATTCAGGACATCTTATGCACTATATTGTGCAAAATTTGTTGGTAATGAATACGAGGAAAGGAGGTTTAGCGAAGTGCATTTGTTTAAGTACATATTGATATATGATTTCAAAGAGAAATAGCAAAGCGGAAGGCCTGACTAACATTCTCAAATCATCATTCCTTCTGAATATTGCAGTAAGAGCTCATTGATGGACTGTTCGTAACACAGTACCGCCAATTAAGATGCAAAATTGTAACATCATACCATATGATACGATTTTCACCCGTAAATAAAATGCTTTTCGTAAAATCCATCGCAGTGCAAAGGAAATGATACCGCAAGTAGTTTTCATACACTTGCTGCCATGTTCCTTAGTCAGAAAGCCGTCCCTCAAACTTGGCTCTTATTTGCATGTAAGAAGCAGAGCAAATAACCCAAAAATATACAATTGACCTGCGATGATAGTCTGAGTACCCAGCTCATCACAAATATTCTCCACTATTGATTCAAAGTGACCATCACCATGATCAAATACCATCCACCTTCATGTACGCATCTTCTTTGAAATTACAATGGTATGTACGACATTGAAGGGATCAGATTGTCCAAGTCTCTCTCCATGATATTTGTGCACAATGTCAGAATTGCATAGCTTTAGTACATGGTAGAGTTATTGCCATTAACATCTATTTAATTCAAGAGCATCCTCACACCGCTTGACCATCTGTCTGAATCTTACCTGATTGATGCGAGTACATACACCAGTATTAACAGAGATTTCTTACAGAACCTAGGTATGCTACAAACAAATCCACCTTCCACCCCTCCAAAAGCCTTACAATGAAGCCAGAGAAAAAATCTTCCAGACTTGAAACAAGTTCATTAATAGGATGTGGGACTCAATGAGATGATGTTTGGAAGAAAATTTACCATTGATCGGGTTTACTCATCATCCCATTTGAGCTGAAAAAGTGGACAGATCTGAGACGATGGAGAGTTCAACTAAAAGAAGTAGTTCCATTTGTCACGAGATACTTAACCCACAGCTCCATCGTCACTATATTTGCAGAAAATCCCCTTTCAACCATTTCATTGACAAGTTGTGCTGCTCTCATAGTTTCGTTATTTCTCAGTTGTCCTTGGATGATTGTGTTATAAGTGACACCATCTGGAAAGCATCCATTTCCTTCCATCTCCTTTAGCAGCTGATATGCTTCCTCTGTGCATCCTCCTTTGCACAACCCACGCATGACAACCCCATACGTCCACACTTTCGGTTGCAAGCCTCGAGCATGCAAACGATCAAACAGCCGTTTTGCATCGTCGAGCTTTCCAGCATTACACATGCCATTTATTAAAATAGTGTAAGTCACAATGTTTGGGATCAATTTGGAATCTTCCATCTCTCGAAGCAATGTCATGGCCTTGTCAATCAGCTGCGCTTTACGCAAGCCATCTGGGAAAGCATTCAAGGTATAATGATCTAAAGGGAGATCACAACATTGCATCTCCTTTATTAGCTCCTCTGCGGCTTGAAGGTTTCCAACCTGGCAAAATCTGTTTACGAGAGTGTTGTACATGATGACACCAGGATTCAAGCCCCTTTGCCGCATTTCTCGGAAAAGCATCTCTGACTTGTCAACTCTGTTCACTTTGCAGTATCCGCTAATCAACGTGCTATAACTAACAACATCAGGTGAGCAGCCTCTTTTAACCATCAATTAAGCACTTCCATAGCATCGTCCATTCTATTTTGTAAACAATAACCATTCATCAATGTATTATAAATGAAAGTATTAGGCATTATACCCAATTGAATTATCTGGTCGACTATGGCCTCTGCCTCTACAAGCATTCCCTCTTTACAATGTGCATCCACCAGACTAGTGAAGGTTTGAACATTTGGCATTACTCTGCTTTGCACCATGTGACTCGACAGTCTTTGAGCCTCTTTCAATTGGCCGGAATTGCACACACCCTGAATGACGAAGGTATAAGTAACGACGTTCGGATCAATTCCAGCCTTCATCATCTTCTCCAACAAGACCGTAGCATCTTTCCATTGGCCTAGGTTGCATAAGCAAAGAACCAATGAGCTGTAAGTGAATATGTCGGGTTGGATGCCTCTGCTTGTCATGTCTTTCAACAATACGAGAGCATCTTCCATCTGGCCTTCATTGCACATACCGTGGATCAAGGTGGTATAAGTAACAACATCTGGTCGGATACCTTTCTTACTCAAACTGCCGTGGAGTCGCAACGCCTCTGTGATCAATCCCTCCTTGCAAAGACTATCGATTAGTATGTTGTATGTGAAGGAATGAAGCCCGCAGCTTCTCTCTTCCCAGTCCCTCAGCAATTCCATCGCTTGTCTGGTTCTACCCGCCCTGCATAACCCCTTTGAGATTATCGCATACGTGGTCTCATTAGGTTCGGGGCCTTTTCGCCCTATATCATCGAGGAACCTCAGTGCTTGATCAGTTTTGCCCTGAATAAAGACACCATCATCCAAATAGTCAGCAAGGCAACATCATCCTCGATCCCCAAAGAACGCAGATGCGCAATCAACCGGGTCGCGGTCGAGTAATGCTTCATCCTCGCTATAGCACCCAACAGTGGACTAAAATCCCCGGAAGAAGGCAAAGGGTACATCTTCATCATTTTACCGAAGCAGCACAAGGCGTCGCCGACCCTCGTGAACCCACTACCACCACCACCAGCTCTGCAATTTGTCCTCACGTAACACAAGAACTGGTTCGGGTCGTCTAAATTAGAACTGGGGATCGAGCAAAACCTCCGACGACGGCGAGACGAGAAAGGGAGGTAGAGAAGGGAATGGGATGATGAATGGCCGGAGATGGCAGCTGGAGCAAGACGAAGAAGAAGAAGGAAGATGGAGGAAGCACCGTGAAGACACGTTCGCTTCATCATCAGCTGCTGATGAATCTGAGAACTGAAGAGCTTTTGCTTTGGGGTCGGCCGCTTTTCTCTTGAAGTACGCCGGTCTCTCTACCAAGGAGACTCCAATAGCTTCCACTTCAATTAAAAGATGTTGATTTTTTTTTTTTGGTCGAATTGAGAGATGATGTTAAGTCCATGGTTTCATACATATACTTGTGAATACAAAGATACAATGGAGATACATGTAAATCAATTAAATTGTAAACGGATAATGATGCAAATAGACGGTGAACTTTCGTGTAGTGCGAATCCATGACTTTATGATTGATTTGATTAAGTCCATGAACTTTTATATCATATGTATTGTCATCTTCGAACTTTTCATTTGTTCGATTAGGTTTCTACTGACTTTTAGATAAATATGAGGTTTAATATTTGAATATTATAACACTCCCTCTAAAGTGTGGAGATTTATAATTGGAGAGGCAAATGAAGACCTAAAAGATTTGAACTTAAAACTTCCTGCTTTAATGCTATGTGAAATTTTATAGGACTAATGCTAACCGTTTTTTAAAAATTTAAATTGTTCGATGGATGTGTTGTTTAATATCCGAATATTTTAACACATCAATCTACATACATGAAATTGCAAAAATTAATACGTCTTCCTCTGTTCTATTTTTATGAAATAAGCGAAGTGATCTTTGCTCAATCACTTTAAATAGACTTTCTCATTCATTTAACTCAATTTCAATGGGGATTTTGAGCAATTTCAGCAGATTTGCAGGAAAACCATAAAGCTAAGCCGTTAGCAAGAAGGATCGATACTTTATCTCACCCTTTTCATTCTCAACTGAATGTGATATTGATTGAACGTTTAAGAAAGAAGATGACTGTCTGTATTGAGGGATTGATATTGTACTAATCTGTAAGCTTTTCTTTATATCGAAGCTTCTTTTGAAACTCAAGCCTGATGCACTTGCACACGGTTTTAGTCAGGGAAGAATGTCAAAAAAATTGAAATTAAAGCCACCATCGCAAAAAGTGGCTTTGCTTCAGTGGCTAAGCCCAGGTACCTGCGTTTGTGAACAAGGAAATGGACAACGGAGACAGCTGAGGAGTTGATCCTCTTGTTATATATGCAGAACTTCACTTTGATCCTCTTGCTCGACACGTTCCATTTCTGAGTTCAATCCATCATACCGGCCACAATATCCACATGTGAACTTAGCTCCAAGAGCGCTCTCCGAAACGCTTCCATGCTACTATGATTATGTGAGGAAACAAAGAGTAGAGGGCGTCACAAGAGGCAAACTGTCTAGGCAGTCCTGCTGCCTTAACTGAAACACATAAACAAACAGACAAACTGCGTTCCTGAATCAGTACTTGAAATAGATGAAAATGGCAAGAAATGGGCCTCCATTGAGTGGCAACCCTATTGATCAGGAACGTAAACCAATTGATGCAGTGAAAATGACAATGGGAATTTACATCACCTTGGCCTGACTGTGATAAAATGGGTCGATGTCGCTCAAGACGTCTACGAGGTTTGGCATTGGGAACGTCAGTCAACAGCTTTCCTGTTCATCCATCAGCAGAGGCTTTTCTGAAAATCCCTCGCAGTGCAAAGGAAAAAATACCGCAAGTAGCTTCCATACAGTTGCTGCCGTGTTACTTAGTTAGCAAGAAGCAGAGTGGATAGCTTCACTACTGTTTGCCATGTAAGAAGCAGAGCCAAAACCCCAAATATGTAATCTAGCTGCGATGATAATCTGAGTAACCAGCTCGCCAAAAATATTCTCCGCTATTAATTCAAAGTGCCTATCACCATGATCCACTACCATCCACTTCCACGTATGCATCTTCTTTGAAGAAACTATAGGACATTGAAGGGATCAGATTGCGGTAACAAAACTGTACCAAAGAAAACTAGCATCTCTCTCCAAGCACATACATTACAAGCTAATTGGGATTTATAGTATAATATTTTGAACCCCACAGTCCTATAGTTTTCTTTAGGTCCATGATATTCGTCCATAACGTCTGCATTGCAGATCTTTAGTACGAAGTAAATTTATTGCCACTAACATCTACTAAACTCAAGAGCATCCTGACACCGCACTAAACAATCATTTGCTTGCACGCTACTATGATTGTATTTGTGTCAAGAAACAAAGGGTGGAGGGCGTTACGAGAGGCAGACTGTCCAGGCAAACCCTGCTGCTTGAGTGAAACACGCAAAGACAAACCGAAACATGTGTTCCTCAGTCAGTTATTAAAACAGAAAATTGGCAATGAATGTACCTCTATTGAGAGCGTAATGAAAGTTACATCCCATGGGCCTGTCTGTAATGATGTTGCTTGGAGCCATTCAAGACGTCAACGTGGTTTGGCATGGGCAATGTCTGTCAACGGTGTTCATGCATCAGCAGATGCTTCATGGAAAATCCCTCAAAATGCAACGGAAAAGATGCTGCAAGTTGTTTCCATACACTTGCAGCCATGTTCCTTAGTCAGCAAGCCGTCCCTCAAACTTCACTGTAAGAAGCAGAGCAAATATCCCAAGTATGTAATTGACCTGCGATGATAATCTGAGTAACCAGCCTGCCACAAGTATTCAGTGCTATTGATTGAAAGTGCCCATCACCATCATCACATACCACCCACTTCCACCTGAACATCTTCTTTGAAGAACTATGGTAAATAAGACATTGAAGGGATCAGATCATGTTAGGAAAAGAAAATAAAAGAAAACCAGTATCTCTCTCTCTCTCAAAGCACATACATAAAACCCCAGAAAAAAGGAAATTTGTTTTCTTCAGTTCCATTTTGAGGAAGAGGTCCATGATATTTGTGTACAATGTCTGAATTGCATGACTTTAGTACATAGTAAAGTTATTGCTATTAACATCTATTTAATTCAAGAACATCCTCACACCGCTTGATCATTCTAATGAATTTCACCTGTTTGATAAATACTAGGCACCAGAAGCACTAACCGACGAGTACATGTACCAGTTAAATACAGCGACTTCTTACAGAACCTAGGTATACGACAAACAAAATCTGCCTTCCACCCCTCCAAAAGCATTATAATGAAGCAAGAGAAAAAATCTCCCAGACTTAAACAACTTTATAAATGGCAGATGGGACTCATTGAGATAATGTGTGGAAGAAAACTTGCCGTTTATCTGGTTAGCTCTTCATCACATTTCAAATGAAAAAGTGGACAGATCTCTGACACAATGGAGAGTTCAACTAGAAAAGGACGAAGTTCCACTTGTCATGAGATATTTAACCCACAACTCCATCGTCCTTACATCTGCAGAAAATCCCCTTTCAACCATTTCACCGACCAGTTGCGCTGCTCTCGTATTTTCGTTGTGTCTTAGAAGCCCTTGGATTATTATATTGTAAGTGACACTATTTGGAAAGCATGTGTTTCCTTCCATCTCCTTTAGCAGCTGATATGCTTCCTCCGTGCGTCCTCCTTTGCACAGTCCATGCATGATGACACTATATGTCCACACATTCGGTTGTATTCCTTGAGCATGCAAACCATTAAACAGCCCCATTGCATCGTCAAGTTTTCCGGCGTTACACATGCCATTCATTAGGATATTGTAAGTTACAATGTCTGGGACGAACTTGGAATCTTTCATCTTTCGAAGCAATAACATGGCCTTGTCAATCTGTTGTGTTTTACACAAGCCATCCAATAACGCATTCAATGTATAATGATTTAGAGATAGATTGCGAGATTGCATTTCGTTAATTAGCTCCTCTGCGGCTTGCAGGTTCCCGACCTGGCAAAATCCATTCACAAGAGTGCTGTATGTGATGACATTAGGAATCAGGCCCCTCTGAAGCATTTCTTGAAAAAGCATCTTTGACTTGTCAACTCTTCTCGCTTTGCAGTATCCGTTAATCAACGTGCTATAACTAACAACATGAGGTGAGCAGCCTCTTTTGACCATCAAATTAAACACTGCCATTGCATCCTCCATTCGATTTTGCAGACAATAACCATTCATCAATGTACTATAAGTGAAACTATTAGGCATTTTACCTAATTGAATCATCTGGTCCACTATGGCCTCTGCCTCTTCAAGCATTCCCTCTTTACAATGTGCATCCACCAGAACAGTGAAGGTTTGAACATTCGGCATTACTCTGCTTTGCACCATATGACTCAGCAGTCTTCGAGCCTCTTCCAGTTGGCCGGAATTGCACACTCCTTGAATGACGGAGGTATGAGTAACGACGTCCGGTTCAATTCCTGCCTTCATCATCTTCTCCAACAAGACTGTAGCATCTTTCCATCGGCCTAGGTTGCATAAGCAATGAATCAACGAGCTATAAGTGAGTAAGTCGGGTCGGATGCCTCCGCTCGTCATCTCTTTCAACAATACGAGGGCATCTTCCATCTGGCCTACATTGCACAGGCCATGGATCAAGGAGGTATAAGTAACAATATTGGGTTCAACGCCTTTCTGACTCATAGTTTCGTGGAGTCGCAACGCATCTGTGATCAATCCCTCCTTGCAAAGACCATCTATTACTATGCTGTATGTGAAGGAATTAAGCCTGCAACTACTCTCTTCCCAGTCCCTTAGCAATTCCATCGCCCGTGTGGTTCTACCCGCCCTGCATAACCCCTTCGCGATTATCGCATACGTGGTCTCATTGGGCGCGGGGCCTTTTCGCTGCATATCATGGAGGAACCTCAACGCTTGATCAGTTTTGCCCTGAATAAGGAGACCATCAATTAGGGTGCTCGACGCCACCACATTGATGGGAAACCCAAGCTTCAAGATCCTACCCAGGATAGACAAGCCCAAATCAACCCGCTTTAACCGACAAAAGCAATTCAACGAAATCGTCAGCCAAAAATGATTATCTTCAATCCCAAACGAATGCAGCTGCTCAATCAACCGGATGGCAGTGGAGTAGTGCTTCATCCTCGCTATAGCACCCAACACTAGACTAAAATCCCTGGAACAAGGCAGAGGGTACGTCTTCATCATTTTACCGAAGCAACACAAGGCATCACCGACACTCGTGAACCCACCACCACCACCTTTAGCTCTGCAATTTGTCCTCACGTAACTCAAGACCTGGTTCGGGCTAGGGTTAGGGATCGAAGAAAACCTCCGACGAGGGCGAGACGAGAAAGGGAGATGGAGAAGGGAATGGGATGACGACTGGCTGGACATAGCAGTGGGAGCAGGACGAAGAAGAAGAAGGAAGACGGAAGAAGCAGGGCAGCAACCCGTTCGCTTCATCTCAGCTGGTGATGACGAATCCGAAAACTGAATAGCTTTTGCCTTAGGATTCACACCACGAGAAATCAGAATCGGTACGCCTATCATAAATTTGTCGTAAATTAATTTTTTATTCACAAAAATATAGCTTAATTTCAAAAAGAAGAATAAATTTTAGGTTGAGTGATAATTCTGATCCTAATTTTTTTTATCTCATAAAAAATCACCAACTTTTAGTTATATCCCAAATTTGGCCCCCTTGACTTAGAATCATTCATCATCCAACTTGACTATTTCACATCGGTAATAAATCCATGAAACTTTCTGACTGGATTTAAAGTACTATTCATTATCTTTTTCTTTAAGACACAGCTTGAGGAATAACTGTGAAAATGTTCATCTCCTTTACTTCATCGGCAAATCAAAAAGATCATCAGATTGAATTTCTCTAGACAGACTTTGCCGTTTTGTCGTACTCTGAAGTTGTAGACCACCACCCATCAACAGAAGCCATAGACAAGATTCGACAAGCTCATGACCATGGCTTTTTTTCTCAAACAAAGGTCATTTTAGACAAAGAGTCAACGGGAGCCAGATTTTGAATAAAGCTGAAAGTTTGTGATTTTTTATGAGACAAAAAAAAGTAAGGGTCAGAATTGTTACTCGATCTAAAGTTTGTGATTATTTACGAGATAAAAAAAGTTTGAGCCAGAATTGTCAATCAACCTAAAGTTTATGCTTTTTTTTTAAAATTAGCCCCCAAAAAATCCCAAATTGATATATATGTGACAAATTTACCCAAACTAATTTTTTTATCACTAAAAACTTCAAACCGGTATACTTGTGACAAATTTACTCTCCATTAAATTGGATTAATACCATGAAAAATTACAAACTGATAAATATGTGACAAACTGAGGGGTAAAAACCTAAATTAGTATACCCGTCAACTGTCACGTGTAATGTAACTCAGCAATTTGACGTTAAAATTTAACGAAAATTAACAGAGAGTAAATTGATTACAAGTAGACCAATTTGGAGTTTTTGATTGTCAAAAAATTAATTTGAGATAAAATTATAACAAATGTACTAATTTGAGATTTTTTGTGGTATGGGTCTCTCTCTGTAAAGGCCTTATACTCATTTTGATGGTTCCATGAGCTCAAAATGCTTCCTTCACTGATTTAATTTTGAAAAGTATAAAGTTTTAATCGAGTCAAATTCGGAAGTCTTTGACCAAAAAAAAAAACTTTGAAGTGATATAATTTTTTTAGAGATATATTCACTAGAAGTCCCAAAACTTATCACAAAAGTATAATTGAATCATAAAACTTGCAAAAAGTGCAATCAAGTTCTAAAACTTGTCAAATTGATTCAATTGAGTCCTAAAATTAACATCGTCTAATTTACTAAAAGAAAATGCTGACGTGTCTTTTTTTAAAAAATTATCCTATGTGGCATTGACATGACTTTTTATTATTATTATAATACTAAATTTATTTAAATTAAAATTAAAAAATAAGTTAAATTAAAAAAAAACATAAAAAAGAGGAGGAGCTAAAGTCAGGCAAGGAGGGCTAGAAGCCCTCGCTAGGAGGGGCCGGCGAGGGTGAGGAACGACTGGCAAGGGGTCACGATCCTCCCCCAAACTCACCCAAACCTGTCCAAGGGCCGCCACTGATGGTTGATCCAGTGGTGACCCTTGCTAATGGCATGCGAGGGGTCGCAGCCCTCCCCCAGACCAGGCGAGGGCTTGTAGGCCCTCGCTTGCCACCAGTGAAGGTTGCTAGCCCCTCCCGTTGATGGTGGGGAGGGGATGTTGGCAGCAGCAGGGAGGGCTGCAATCTTCCCTGCTTGACTTCTCCTCTTCCCTGTTTTTATTATAATTTTTTAATGGTTAGCTTATTTTAAATTTTAATTTAAATGAAATTAGTATTAAAAATTAAAATTAGGTCAAAACGATGTCGTTTTGGTCTTATATATAATAATTTAGTCATGTCATCGCCACGTAAGATAGGAAAAAAAAACGCCACGACAGCATTTTCTATTAGTAAATTAAACGGTATTAACGTTAAAACTCGATTGAACCAATTTCACAAGTTTTAGGATTTGATTGCACTTTTTGCAAGTTCTAGGACTCAATTGCACTTTCGTAACAAGGTTTAAAACTTTTAGTAAACATATCTTCTTCTTTTTTATAAATAAAAAAAGCCTTAACATCTAAAAATTGGCTTATACCATTCAAATAATTATCACATTGCTACATTCGTGCCACATCTAATCCAAAATCCCAATATGGTAAATTAGTGTCATGTTTAACCCAATTTTAAAGATTTTTTGTGACACGAAAAACAACTTAAGATAATTGTAGCATGGATGAACCGGTTTTGGATTTTTTTTGTGACACAAAAATTACTTTGAGGTAAATGTGATGTCAGTGTAGTAACGGTGAATCTTGCAAAAAGTGGTACCGGCAATTAAGATGCAAACAAGCAGCAAGAAAACAAGATGCTGTTTAGAAATCCACTTCCAAGGTTTTCTTCTAGGATTGCATAAGAGCAAGATGGATCCTTGTCTCACACATTCCTTGATGACCACTAATCTCCCACAAACAGGTCAACCAAAGTAACCAGCTTTTCAGAAATTTCAGAACTAGCACGGTATGACCCAGCAAGAATTACCAACCCCAACAATACGTTCTTTTCAGCTGTCATTGTTTATGGACAATTTACTTGGCTTAGTACCCGTTGCATAACTTAGAGAGATGACATTATTAGTAATCTATTTGTCCAGAGGAAACTAAAAGATTTGTAAAATATTCTCCTAAATATAATCACTTATATCGCTTGAAATAATTAGTCAATGAAAAGTGATTTTATTATCGATAACAATTTATTTAAACAATTTTATGGACGATGAAAATATCTTTCGTTTATTCATTTTTATAAGAGATACAAGCGATTATTTTTATATAGATCCCTTTCTGTGCACGCGCTCGCCGCATGCATACACGAGAGGACACAAATATTCACCATGCGCTATCTCTCACGGTGCACAAGCATGGGACTCTCAAGCACTGCAAAGCAATTTATGCCCACCTCCTACTCAGCTTCGTTTCAAATGCATCATTATCTACATGTCACCATCTCCCAATTTGCTATTAGTTCCGAGTTAGCATCCAACCCATGAACCACATTGGTTAAGCTCCTCACAAGTATATTTCTCAGATACGCCTTCAACTCGAGAAGCTTCTTGCGAAGAAAGCTCGTTTGGCCCACCAGAATGAAACATCTGCACGCGAGAACCACCTGTCGAGTATCACCAACTCATCATGCAGGATGTGGTTTGTATGGATGAGGGGATTGAAGAGGTTGCAGAAGTTTATACAGTTGGTTACCCCCTCAGTCATTAGCATGCTCTTACTTTCCCTGACTTCATCAGTATCACCACCCTCAGCAACCGAGACACCCGCACCCACGAAAGGCGAGATTTTGAATGTCCTGCCCGTTGAAGAAGAGAGGATGGCGATGGCTGGGAGGACAAAGTCATCGAGAACATAGATGACTCGGTTACGAAGGAAGAGGGTAACAGAAGACCAACACCGGCATCTGCCTAAGTTTTTGAGTCCCTTTTTCATTTACAAGATACGTCGAATGCCGATTTGTGTTAGTTCTTTTTCTTCTGTTTCTTACGCTGTGGTTTTTCATCTGGGAGGAAAAAGAGGGGTCGGGAGTAGACCAAATGCTTGCTGGCATTAAGCTATTGATGGCGTTTGTGACTCTGTAATGCGAGCTGTTTGGTTTTGATCTTCCAATAACGTCATTCATGGCCTAGAGCGTGAAGCTAATTTATGTTCTCTCAAAGATTGCACTCTGAATTCTGCAAAGGTGGAACCTCTCAAGGCCTCTAGTTGTTGATATCTAACTAGGAGAAGCATCGATATGAGATGAGTCAATATAATTTACAAGTCAAAGCCAATGACGCTTATACTCACCTCCAGTTCGAGTTGATAAGTTGTCTCTTGAGCTTGACCTTTAGCTGACCTGACTTGACTCATATGTCAAAAGGAAATTTGAGTATGATGGGGAGTTAAACCTGAAAGTCAAAAGTTGCATGACGATGTTATATGCATGTTTCCAACATTTGTGAACGTATCGTGTGCGCTAATTTAAGTTGAAGATTTCAAGCATGAGCTACTTGACTCTACTTGAAAAGAATTCGAGGAAATCTTAACTATTTAAGCCAGCCTCAATACAAAAGCTCGATAATCTGCTTGCATTGCAATTCACGACATCTTATGCACTATATTGCGCAAAATTTGTTGGTAATGAATACGAGGAAATGAGGTTTAGCCAAGTGGATTTGTTTAAGTACATATTGATATATGAGGTTCAAAGAGAAATAGCAAAGAGGAAGGCTTGACTAACATTCTCAAATCATCATTCCTTCTGAATATTGCAGTAAGAGCTCATTGATGGACTGTGCGTAAAGCAGTACCGCCAATTAAGATGCAAAATTGTAACATCGTACCATCTGATACGATGTTCAACCGTAAATCAAATGCTTTTCGTAAAATCCATCACAGTGCAAAGGAAAAGATACCGCAAGTAGTTTTCATACACTTGCTGCCATGTTCCTTAGTCAGCAAGCCATCCCTCAAACTTGGCTCTTATTTGCATGTAAGAAGCAGAGCAAATAACCCAAAAATATGCAATTGACCTGCGATGATAGTCTGAGTACCCAGCTCATCACAAATATTCTCCACTATTGATTCAAAGTGACCATCACCATGATCAAATACCATCCACCTTCATGTATGCCTCTTCTTTGAAATTACAATGGTACGTACGACATTGAAGGGATCAGATTGTCCAAGTCTCTCTCCATGATATTTGTGCACAATGTCAGAATTGCATAACTTTAGTACATGGAAGAGTTATTGACATTAACATCTATTTAATTCAAGAGCATCCTCACACCACTTGACCATCTGTCTGAATCTTACCTGATTGATGCGAGTACATACACCAGTATTAACAGAGATTTCTTACAGAACCTAGGTATGCTACAAACAAATCCACCTTCCACCCCTCCAAAAGCCTTATAATGAAGCCAGAGAAAAAGTCTTCCAGACATGAAACAAGTTCATTAATGGGATGTGGGACTCAATGAGATGATGTTTGGAAGAAAATTTACCATTGATCTGGTTTACTCATCATCCCATTTGAGCTGAAAAAGTGGACAGATCTGAGACGATGGAGAGTTCAACTAAAAGAAGTAGTTCCATTTGTCACGAGATACTTAACCCACAGCTCCATCGTCACTATATTTGCAGAAAATCCCCTTTCAACCATTTCATTGACAAGTTGTGCTGCTCTCATATTTTCATTATTTCTTAGTTGTCCTTGGATGATTGTGATATAAGTGACACCATCTGGAAAGCATCCATTTCCTTCCATCTCCTTTAGCAGCTGATATGCTTCCTCCGTGCATCCTCCTTTGCACAACCCACGCATGACAACACCATACGTCCACACGTAAGGCTGCAAGCCTCTTTACAATGTGCATCCACCAGACTAGTGGAGGTTTGAACATTCGGCATTACTCTGCTTTGCACCATGTGACTCAACAGTCTTTGAGCCTGTTTCAATTGGCCGGAATTGCACAGTCCCTGAATGACGGAGGTATAAGTAACGACGTTCGGATCAATTCCAGCCTTCATCATCTTCTCCAGCAAGACCGTAGCATCTTTCCATTGGCCTAGGTTGCATAAGCAAAGAACCAATGAGCTATAAGTGAATATGTCGGGTTGGATGCCTCTGCTTGTCATGTCTTTCAACAATACGAGAGCATCTTCCATCTGGCCTTCATTGCACATACTGTGGATGAAGGTGGTATAAGTAACAACATCTGGTCGGATACCTTTCTTACTCATACTGCCGTGGAGTCGCAACGCCTCTGTGATCAATCCCTCCTTGCAAAGACTATCAATTAGTATGTTGTATGTGAAGGAATGAAGCCCGCAGCTTATCTCTTCCCAGTCCCTCAGCAATTCCATCGCTTGTCTGGTTCTACCCGCCCTGCATAACCCCTTGGAGATTATCGCATGCGTGGTCTCATTAGGTTCGGGGCCTTTTCGCCCCATATCATCGAGGAACCTCAGTGCTTGATCAGTTTTGCCCTGAATAAAGAGACCATCAATAAGGGTGTTGGATGCCACCGCATCGATGCGAAACCCAAGCTTCAAGATCCTACCCAGGACAGACAAACCCAAATCAACCCGCTTTAACCGACAAAAGCAATTCATCCAAATAGTCAGCAAGGCAACATCATGCTCGATCCCCAAAGAACGCAGCTGCGCAATCAACCGGGTCGCGGTCGAGTAATGCTTCATCCTCGTTATAGCACCCAACAATGGACTAAAATCCCCGGAAGAAGGCAAAGGGTACATCTTCATCATTTTACCACCACCAGCTCTGCAATTTGTCCTCACGTAACACAAGAACTGGTTCGGGTCGTCTAAATTAGAAGTAGGGATCGAGCAAAACCTCCGACGACGGCGAATGGCCGGAGATGGGACGATGAATGGCCGGAGATGGCAGCTGGAGCAGGACGAAGAAGAAGAAGGAAGATGGAGGAAGCACCATGAAGACACGTTCGCTTCATCATCAGCTGCTGATGAATCTGAGAACTGAAGAGAATTTTGCTTTGGGGTCTGTCGCTTTTCACTTGAAGTCCGCCGGTCACTCTACCAAGGCGACTCCAATAGCTTCTACTTCAATTGAAAGATGAGGAGTTGATCCTCCTGTCATATATGCAGAAACAAAGAGTGTTGTAGGACCAATGCTAACCGTTTTTTAAAAATTTAAATTGTTCGATAGATGTGTTGTTCAATATCCGAATATTTTAACACATCAATCTACATACACGAAATTGCAAAAATTAATACGTCTTCCTTTGTTCTAATTTTATGAAATAAGCGAAGTGATCTTTGCTCAATCACTTTAAATAGACTTTCTCATTCATTTAACTCAATTTCAATGGGGAATTTGAGCAATTTCACCAGATTTGCATGAAAACGATATAGGAAAGCCGTTAGCAAGAAGGATCGATACTTTATCTCGCCCTTTTCATTCTCAACTGAATGTGATATTGATTGAACGTTTAAGAAAGAAGATGACTGCCTGTATCGAGGGAGTGATATTGTACTAATCTGTAAGCTTTTCTTTATATCGAAGCTTCGTTTGAAACTCAAGCCTGATTCACTTGCACACGGTTTTAGTCGGGGAAGAATGTCAAAAAATTGAAATTAAAACCATCATCGCAAAAAGTGGCTTTGCTTCAGTGGCTAAGCCCAGGGACTTGCTTTTGTAAACAAGGAAATGGACAACAGAGACAGCTGAGGAGTTGATCCTCCTGTCATATATGCAGAACTTTGATTGGATCCTCTTGCACGACAGGTTCCATTTCTGAGTTCAAACCATCATACCAGCCACGATATCCACACGTGAACTTAGCTCGAAGAGCGCTCTCCGAAACGCTTCCACGCTACTATGATTATGTGCAGAAACAAAGAGTAGAGGGCGTGACAAGGGGCGGACTGTCCAGGCAGTCCTGCTGCCTTAACTGCAACACACAACTACATACAGACAAAATGCGTTCCCGAATCAGTAAATTGAAATAGATGAAAATGGCAAGAAATGGGCCTCCATTGAGAGGCAACCCTATTGATCAGGAAAGTAAACCAATTGATGCAGTGTAAATGACAATGGGGATTTGCATCATCTGGGCCTGACCGTGATGAAGTGGGTCGGTGTCGCTCAAGACGTCTACGTGGTTTGGCATTTGGACCGTCTGTCAACGGCTTTCATGTTCACCCATCAGCAGAGGCTTTTCTGAAGATCCCTCGCAGTGCGAAGGAAAAAATACTGCAAGTAGTTTCCATACAGTTGCTGCCATATTACTTAGTTAGCAAGAAGCAGAGCAGATAGCTTCACTACTGTTTGCCATGTAAGAAGCAGAGCCAAAACCCCAAATATGTGATCTAGCTGCGATGATAATCTGAGTAATCAGCTTGCCAAAAATATTCTCCGCTATTAATTCAAAGTGCCTATCACCATGATCCACTACCATCCACTTCCACGTATGCATCTTCTTTGAAGTAACTATAGGACATTGAAGGGATCAGATTGCGTTAACAAAACTGTACCAAAGAAAACTAGCATCTCTCTCCAAGCACATACATTACAAGCTAATCGGGATTTATAGCATAATATTTTGAACCCCACAGTCCTTTTGTTTCCTTTAGGTCCATGATATTGGTCCATAATGTCCGCATTGCAGATCTTTAGTACAAAGTAAATTTATTGCCACTAACATCTACTAAACTCAAGAGCATCCTGACACCGCACTAAACAATCATTTGCTTGCACGCTACTATGATTGTATGTGTGTCAAGAAACAAAGGGCGGAGGGCGTTATGAGAGGCAGACTGTCCAGGAAAACCCTGCTGCTGTGAGTGAAACACGCAAAGACAAACCGAAACATGTGTTCCTCAGTCAGTTATTAAAACAGAAAATTGGCAATGAATGTACCTCTATTGAGAGCGCAAAGAAAGTTACATCCTATGGGCCTGTCTGTAATGAAGTTGATTGGTGCCATTCAAGACGTCAACGTGGTTTGGCATGGGCAATGTCTGTCAGCGGTGCTCACTCTTTTCGGAAAATCCCTCACGGTGCAAGGGAAAAGATACTGCAAGTTGTTTCCATACATTTGCAGCCATGTTCCTTAGTCAGTAAGCCGTCCCTCAAACTTCGCTGTAAGAAGCAGAGCAAATAACCCAAATATGTAATCGGCCCGCGATGATAATCTGAGTACCTAGCCCGCCACAAGTATTCAATGCTATTGATTCAAAGTGCCCATCACCATGATCAAATACCATCCACTTCCACCCATGCATCTTCTTTGAAGAACTATGGTAAATAAGACATTGAAGGGATCAGATCGTGTTAGGAAAAGAAAATAAAAGAAAACCAGTAACTCCCTCTCTCTCTCTCTCTCTCTCCAAGCACATACATAAAACCCCGGAAAAAAGAAAATTTGTTTTTTTTAGTTCCATTTTGAGGAAGAGGTCCATGTTATTTGTGTATAATGTCTGAATTGCATGACTTTAGTACATAGTAAAGTTATTGCTATTAACATCTATTTAATTCAAGAACATCCTCACACCACTTGATCATTCTTATGAATTTCACCTGTTTGATAAATACTAGGCACCAGAAGCACTAACCAACGAGTACATGTACCAGTTAAATACAGCGACTTCTTACAGAACCTAGGTATACGACAAACGAAATCTGCCTTCCACCCCTCCAAAAGCATTATAATCAAGCAAGAGAAAAAATCTCCCAGACTTAAAACAACTTTATAAATGGCACATGGGACTCATTGAGATAATGTGTGGAAGAAAACTTGCCGTTTATCTGGTTAACTCTTCATCACATTTCAAATGAAAAAGTGGACAGATCTCTGACACAATGGAGAGTTCAACTAGAAAAGGACGAAGTTCCACTTGTCACGAGATATTTAACCCACAACTCCATTGTCCTTACATCTGCAGAAAATCCCCTTTCAACCATTTCACCGACCAGTTGCGCTGCTCTCGTATTTTCGTTATGTCTTAGAAGCCCTTGGATTATTATATTGTAAGTGACACCATTTGGAAAGCATGCGTTTCCTTCCATCTCCTTTAGCAGCTGAGATGCTTCCTCCGTGCGTCCTCCTCTGCACAATCCATGCATGATGATACTATATGTCCACACGCTAGGTTGCATGCCTCGAGCATGCAAACAATTAAACAGCCCCATTGCATCGTCGAGTTTTCCGGCATTACACATGCCATTCATTAGGATATTGTAAGTCACAATATTTGGGACGAATTTGGAATCTTCCATCTTTTGAAGCAATATCATGGCCTTGTCAATATGCAGCATTTTACACAAGCCATCCAGGAAAGCACTCAAGGTATAATGATCTAGACAGAGATCGCGAGATTGCATCTCGTTAATTAGCTCCTCCGCAGCTTGAAGTTTTCCAACCTGGCAAAATCCGTTTACCAGAGTGTTGTACGTGATGACGTTAGGATTCAAACCCCTTTCAAGCATTTCTCGGAAAAGCATCTCTGACTTGTCAACTCTTCTCGCTTTGCAGAATCCGTTAATCAATGTGTTATAACTAACGACATCAGGTGGGCAGCCTCTTTCAACCATCCAATTAAGCACTTCGATAGCATCGTTCATTCTATTTTGTAAACGATAGCCGTTCATCAATGTATTATAAATGAAAGTATTAGGCATTATACCTAATTGAATCATCTGGTCGACTATGGCCTCTGCCTCTTCAAGCATTCCCTCTTTACAATGTGCATCCACCAGAACAGTGAAGGTTTGAACATCCGGCATTACTCTTCTTTGCACCATATGACTCAGAAGTCTTCGAGCCTCTTCCAATTGGCCGGAATTGCACACTCCTTGAACGACGGAGGTATAAGTAACGACGTCCGGTTCAATTCCTGCCTTCATCATCTTCTCCAACAAGACTGTAGCATCTTTCCATTGGCCTACATTGCACAGACCGTGGATCAAGGAGGTATAAGTGACAACATCTGGTTGGACACCTTTTCTACTCACACTTTCGTGGAGTCGCAACGCATCTGTGATCAATCCCTCCTTGCAAAGACCATCTATTACTATGCTGTATGTGAAGGAATTAAGCCTGCAACTACTCTCTTCCCAGTCCCTTAGCAATTCCATCGCCCGTGTGGTTCTACCCGCCCTGCATAACCCCTTTGCGATTATCGCATGCGTGGTCTCATCGGGTGCGGGGCCTTTTCGCCCCATATCATCGAGGAACCTCACTGCTTGATCAGTTTTGCCCTGAATAAGGAGACCATCAATTAGGGTGTTCGACGCCACCACATTGATGGGAAACCCAAGCTTCAAGATCCTACCCAGGATAGACAAGCCCAAATCAACCCGCTTTAACCGACAAAAGCAATTCAACGAAATATTCAGCCAAATATGATTATCTTCAATCCCAAACGAATGCAGCTGCTCAATCAACCGGATGGCAGTGGAGTAGTGCTTCATCCTCGCTATAGCACCCAACACTAGACTAAAATCCCTGGAAGAAGGCAGAGGGTACGTCTTCATCATTTTACCGAAGCAACACAAGGCATCACCGACACTCGTGAACCCACCACCACCACCACCTTTAGCTCTGCAATTTGTCCTCACGTAACTCAAGACCTGGTTCGGGCTAGGGTTAGGGATCGAAGAAAACCTCCGACGAAGGCGAGACGAGAAAGGGAGATGGAGAAGGGAAAGGGATGACGACTGGCTGGACATAGCAGTCGGAGCAGGACGAAGAAGAAGAAGGAAGATGGAAGACGCAGGGCAGTGACCCGTTCGCCCCATCTCAGCTGATGACGACGAATCCGAAAACTGAATAGCTTTTGCCTTAGGATTCATCCCACGAAAAGTCTAAATCGGTACGCACAGCATAAATTTATCGTAAATTAATTTTTTATTCACAAAAAATATAGCTTAATTTCAGAAACAAGAATAAAATTTAGATTGAGTGTCAATTCTGATTTTATTTTTTTTTATTTCATAAAAAATTACCAACTTTCACTTAGGCTCCGTTCGTTTCGCGGAAAATATTATGTTTGTGGAAAATGCTTTCCCGGATTAAATTTTCTGGAAAATGACATAAGTTTTCGGTGTTCGGGTGAAATCTGAAAAAATTTCGAAAAATATTTTTTTAATTTTCTTGGAAGTCATTAAAAATATTTTTTTTCTTTTTTTTTTCCTTCTTCTTCCTCAGCCGGTAGCGAGCCACTGCAGCGGCCGACGACCGACAAGCTCGAGCCTCACCATAGGCTAGCAAGAGAAAGAATCTCCCAGACTTAAAACAACTTTATAAATGGCACATGGGACTCATTGAGATCATGTGTGGAAGAAAACTTGCCGTTAATTTGGTTAACTCTTTGTCACATTTCAAATTTCAGACGCAATTGAGAGAGTTCAACTAGAAAAAGATTTCGATCAAAAAAAAAATAGAAAACGATGAAGTTCCATTTGTAAAAAGATATTTAACCCATAACTCCTTGTCCATTATTTGTATCGAGTGATTGATTTTTTAAAAACGATGATCGTGTTGAACATTAAAAGATAATTTAATGCTCGATTGAACCAATAAAAAATTCATGGACGACCCTAAACATCAAACCAAAAGTTTGAAATCAATTGCACTTATTAATAGATCTGGAAAGATATTAGATACTGCACATCGATTAAGAACTCCAGAACTATAGTGTCGTCGTCACAATTCAAGAATAATCTTGTGATCAGTTACATATCCTTTCCATTTACCTTGTCTTAACTTTTACAGTCAAGTTATCAAATAGAGGAGCCGAAAACTTAAAAAGAACTTGGCAATACAAAGTTTACTTAAAGTTTTTGGTTATGGCATCATGTTTTAGTTTAATGGTGTGTGAACCGTGTGATCATTATATGCAATGCATTCTCTCTCCCTTTTTTTGCACGTGCTTTTAATGAGCGGAATATGTTTAAATGATTGAAATTGAAATCTTCAAAAAGAAGAAATTTCTATCGACTGCAATAGGAATGTTGATCCTAAAGTGACAGAGTTCACATTAATCATGTTGGTGAACTTAGCACAAAGCGTGGTCTCCAAAGCACATATCATAACATGTTCCGCAGAAGACCAATTACTCTTATGAGCTTGATTCCTTTTTCGTGGCTCATCTCTTGTGAAGAGTCTGTTACTAATGGACAACCTGAAATTTAAAGCCAAATTTGCTGTAGAGCGTTTGAGTCACATTGCTACAGAGAGTATAACAAACAGAAATATTCCTCAAAATTCCAAGGTTGGTATAAGCAATGACCAATGCCTTCTTCAAGTATACGAATTCCCTATGAATCATAGCCAAGTATTGCAAATCTAAAATTACTTCAGGGCAGAGAATCAAGCATCACATACACTTAAAACGATCAAATGCCATCATCAAGTTTGCCTCCAAAGTGCATCAGGCAGAGTTATTTCCTTGCCTATTGGTATGTTACCAGGTCAATTGCAAGCAATATTGTGTCCTCCTTTCCCATCAACATAAGGCTGGTCTCCAAAACACTTGCACCCTACTATGACTGTGTCAGGAAAGAAAGAGTAGAGGGTGTGACGAGAGGCAGACTGTCCAGGCCAATCCTGCTGTCTAAGTGAAACACGCAAAAACAGAATAAAATGTGTTCCTGAGTCAGTTTTAAAACAGATTAAAATGGCATGGAATGTACCTCCAATGAGAGCCAACCCTACTCATCGGGAAAGAAAGTCGATTCAACAGAAAAGACAATGGAAAGTTACATCAGCTGGGCCTGTGATCAAGTTGATTGGTGTTGCTCCAGATGTCTACGGGGTTCGGCATTGGAATGGTCTGTCAACGGCAGCCATTTTCACCCATCAGCAGATGCTTTTCGGAAAATCCCTTGCAGTGCAGAGGAAAAGATACTGCAGGTAGTTTTCATACACATCCACCCATGTTCGTTAGTCAGGAAGCCATCCCTCAAACTTGGCTATTATTTGCATGTGAGAAGCAGAGCAAATAACCCAAATACGTGATCAACCTACTTTGATAATTTGAGTACCCAGCTCGACACAAATATTCTGCGCTATTGATTTAAAGTGCCCATCACCATCATCAAATATCATCCACTTCCACGTCTGCATCTTCTTTTAAGTAACTATGATAAATAGGACATTGAAGGGATCAGATTGTGTTAGGAAAAGAGTGTAAAAGAAAACTAGTATCTCTCTCTCAAAGCACGAGGATCACATTGTGTCAGGACCGCCCCCAAAAAAAAGAAATTTCTTTAGTTCCATTTTCAGGAAGAGTTCCATGCTGTTTCCGCCCAATGACTGAATTGCATAACTCTAGTACATAGTAAAGTTATTGCTATTAACATCTATTTAATTCAAGAGCATCCTCACACTGCTTGATCATTTTTACAAATTTCACCAGTTTGATTGATATTAGACACAAGAAGCTCTAACTGATGAGTACATGTACCAGTCAAATACAGAGATCTCTTACAGAAACTAGGCATACGAGAAACGAAATCCACCTGCTACCCCTGCAAAAGCCTTATGTGAAGCTAGTGATAAAATCTCCCAGACCGAAAACTACTTCTTTAATGGTAAATGGGACTCCACGAGATGATGTGTGGAAGAAAACTTGCCGTTGATCTGGTTTACTCTTCATCACATTTCAGCTGACATCTCAGAGACAATGGAGAGTTCAAATAGAAAAGGAAGAAGTTCCATTTGTCAAGATATATTTAACCCACAACTCCATCGTCGCTACATCTGCAGAAAAACCCCTTTCGACCATTTCACCGACAAGTTGCGCTGCTCTCGTATTTTCGTTATTTCTTAGCAGTCATTGGATGATTGTGTTATAAGTGACACCATCTGGAAAGCATCCATTTCCTTCCATCTCCTTTAGCAGCTGAAATGCTTCCTCCGTGCGTCCTCCTTTGCGCAATCCATGCACGAAAATATTATACATCCACACGTCAGGTTGCAAGCGTCGACCATGCAAACAATCAAACAACTCTTTTGCATCGTCGAGCTTTCCGGCATTACACATGCCATTTATTAGAATATTGTAAGTCACGATATTTGGGACGAATTTGGAATCTTCCATCTTTCGAAGCAATATCATGGCCTTGTCAATCTGCAGCATTTTACACAAGCCATCCAGGAAAGCATTCAAGGTATAATGATCTAGACAGAGATCGCGAGATTGCATCTCGTTAATTAGCTCCTCCGCGGCTTGAAGTTTTCCAACCTGGCAAAATCCGTTTACCAGAGTGTTGTACGTGATGACGGTAGGATTCAAACCCCTTTCAAGCATTTCTTGGAAAAGCATCTTTGACTCGTCAACTCTTTTCGCTTTGCAGAATCCATTAATCAATGTGTTATAACTAACGACATCAGGTGGGCAGCCTCTTTCAACCATCCAATTAAGCACTTCGATAGCATCGTCCATTCTATTTTGTAAACAATAGCCGTTCATCAATGTATTATAAATGATACTATCAAGCACAATACCTAATTGAATCATCTGGTCCACTATGGCCTCCGCCTCTACAAGCATTCCCTCTTTACAACGTGCATCCACCAGACTAGTGAAGGTTTGAACATTCGGCATCACTCTGCTTTGCACCATATGACTCAGCAGTCTTCGGGCCTCTTTCAATTGGCCGGATTTGCACACTCCCTGAATGACAGAGTTATACGTAACAATGTTCGGTTCTATTCCTGCCATCATCATCTTCTCCAACAAGACCGTAGCATCTTTCCATTGGCCTAGGTTGCATAAGCAATGAACCAATGAGCTATAAGTGAATATGTCGGGTTGGATGCCTCTGCTTGTCATGTCTTTCAACAATACGAGAGCATCTTCCATCTGGCCTTTATTGCACATACCGTGGATCAAGGTGGTATAAGTAACAACATCTGGTTGGACACCTTTTCTACTCAAACTTTCGCAGAGTCTCAAGGCCTCTGTGATCAATCCCTCCTTGCAAAGACTATCAATTACTATGTTGTGTGTGAAGGAATTGATCCTGCAGCTTCTCTCTTCCCAGTCCCTCAGCAATTCAATCGCCAATCGGGTGTTACCCGCCCTGCATAACCCCTTGGAGATTATCGCATACGTGGTCTCATTAGGTTCGTGGCCTTTTCGCCCCATATCGTCGAGGAACCTCAGTGCTTGATCAGTTTTGCCCTGAATAAAGAGACCATCAATAAGGGTGTTGGATGCCACCGCATCGATGCGAAACCCAAGCTTCAAGATCCTACCCAGGACAGACAAACCCAAATCAACCCGCTTTAACCGACAAAAGCAATTCATCCAAATAGTCAGCAAGGCAACATCATGCTCGATCCCCAAAGAACGCAGCTGCGCAATCAACCGGGTCGCGGTCGAGTAATGCTTCATCCTCGTTATAGCACCCAACAATGGACTAAAATCCCCGGAAGAAGGCAAAGGGTACATCTTCATCATTTTACCGAAGCAGCACAAGGCGTCGCCGACCCTCGTGAACCCACCACCAGCTCCGCAATTTGTCCTCACGTAACACAAGAACTGGTTCGGGTCGTCTAAATTAGAAGTAGGGATCGAGCAAAACCTCCGACGACGGCGAGACGAGAAAGGGAGGTAGAGAAGGGAATGGGACGATGAATGGCCGGAGATGGCAGCTGGAGCAGGACGAAGAAGAGGAAGGAAGATGGAGGAAGCACCGTGAAGACACGTTCGCTTCATCATCAGCTGCTGATGAATCTGAGAACTGAAGAGCTTTTGCTTTGGGGTCTGTCGCTTTTCGCTTGAAGTACGCCGGTCACTCTACCAAGGCGACTCCAATAGCTTCTACTTCAATTGAAAGATGATTTTTTTTTTGTTTTTTGGTCGAATTAAGAGATGATGTTAAGTCCATGGTTTTATACATATACTCGTGAATACAAAGATACAATGGAGATACATGTAAATCAATTAAATTGTAAAAGGATAATGATTCAAATAGACGGTAAACTTTCGTCTAATGCGAATCTATGACTTTATGATTGATTTGATTAAGTCCATGAACTTTTATATCATATACATTGTCATTTTCAAACTTTTTATTTGTTCGATTAGGTTCCTACCAACTTTTAGATAAATATGAGATTTAATATTTGAATATTATAATACTCCCCCTAAAGCATGGAGATTTATAATTAGAGAAGTAGATAAGGACCTGAAATGATTTGAACTCAAGACTTCCCGCTTTAATACTACGTGAAATTTTATAAGACTAATGCTAACCGTTTTTTTAAAAATTTAAATTGTTCGATGGATGTGTTGTTTAATATCCGAATATTTCGACACATCAATCTACATACATGAAATTGCAAAAATTAATACGTCTTCCTTTGTTCTATTTTTATGAAATAAGCGAAGTGATCTTTGCTCAATCACTTTAAATAGACTTTCTCATTCATTTAACTCAATTTCAATGGGGATTTTGAGCAATTTCAGCAGATTTGCAGGAAAACCATAAAGGAAAGCCGTTAGCAAGAAGGATCGATACTTTATCTCGCCTTTTTCATTCTCAACTGAATATGATATTGATTGAACGTTTAAGAAAGAAGATGACTGTTTGTATTGAGGGATTGATATTGTACTAATCTGTAAGCTTTTCTTTATATCAAGGCTTCTTTCGAAACTCAAGCCTGATGCACTTGCACACGGTTTTAGTCAGGGAAGAATGTCAAAAAAATTGAAACTAAAACCATCATCGAAAAGAGTGGCTTTGCTTCAGTGGCTAAGCCCAGGGACCTGCTTTTGTAAACAAGGAAATGGACAACAGAGACAGCTGAGGAGTTGATCCTCTTGTTATATATGCAGAACTTCAATTTGACCCTCTTGCTCGACAGGTTCCATTTCTGAGTTCAATCCATCATACCGGCCACGATATCCACACGTGAACTTAGCTCGAAGAGCGCTCTTCGAAACGCTTCCATACTACTATGATTATGTGAGGAAACAAAGAGTAGAGGGCGTCACAAGAGGCAGACTGTCAAGGCAGTCCTGCTGCCTTAACTGAAACACACAAAAACATACAGACAAAATGCGTTCCTGAATCAGTAATTGAAATAGATGAAAATGGCAAGAAATGGGCCTCCATTGAGAAGCAACCCTATTGATCAGGAAAGTAAACCAATTGATGCAGTGAAAATGACAACGGGGATTTGCATCATCTGGGCCTGACTGTGATGAAGTGGGTCGGTGTCGCTCAAGACGTCTAAGTGGTTTGGCATTTGCAACGTCTGTCAACGGCTTTCATGTTCACCCATCAGCAGAGGCTTTTCTGAAAATCCCTCGCAGTGCAAAGGAAAAAAATACTGCAAGTAGTTTCCATACAGTTGCTGCCATGTTACTTAGTTAGCAAGAAGCAGAGCAGGTAGCTTCACTACTGTTTGCCATGTAAGAAGCACAGCAAAAAACCCAAATATGTGATCCAGCTGCGATGATAATCTGAGTAATCAGCTTGCCAAAAATATTCTCCTCTATTAATTCAAAGTGCCTATCACCATGATCCGGTACCATCCACTTCCACGTATTCATCTTCTTTGAAGTAACTATAGGACATTGAAGGGATCAGATTGCGTTAACAAAACTGTACCAAAGAAAACTAGCAGCTCTCTCCAAGCACATACATTACAAGCTAATCGGGATTTATAGCATAATATTTTGAATCCCACAGTCCTTTTGTTTTCTTTAGGTCCATGATATTGGTCCATAACGTCCGCATTGCAGATCTTTCGTACAAAGTAAATTTATTGCCACTAACATCTACTAAACTCAAGAGCATCCTGACACCGCACTAAACAATCATTTGCTTGCACGCTACTATGATTGTATTTGTGTCAAGAAACAAAGGGTGGAGGGCGTTACGAGAGGCAGACTGTCCAGGCAAACCCTGCTGCTGTGAGTGAAACACGCAAAAACAAACCGAAACATGTGTTCCTCAGTCAGTTATTAAAACAGAAAATTGGCAATGAACGTACCTCTATTGAGAGTGTAAAGAAAGTTACATCCTATGGGCCTGTCTGTAATGCAGTTGCTTGTGCCATTCAATTTGGTTTGGCATGGGCAATGTCTGTAAACGGCGTTCATGCATCAGCAGATGCTTTATGGAAAATCCCTCGCAATGCAAAGGAAAAGATACTGAAAGTTGTTTCCATACACTTGCAGCCATGTGCCCTAGTCAGCAAGCCGTCCCTCAAACTTCACTGTAAGAAGCAGAGCAAATATCCCAAATATGTAATTGACCTGCGATGATAATCTGAGTACCCAGCCAGCCACAAGTATTCAACGCTATTGATTCAAAGTGCCCATCACCATGATCACATACCACCCACTTCCACCTGTGCATCTTCTTTGAAGAACGATGGTAAATAAGACATTGAAGGGATCAGATCATGTTAGGAAAAGAAAATAAAAGAAAACCAGTCTCTCTCTCTCTCTCTCAAAGCACATACATAACACCCCGGAAAAAAGCAAATTTGTTTTCTTTAGTTCCATTTTGAGGAAGAGGTTCATGATACGTGTGTATAATGTCTGAACTGCACAACATTAGTACATAGTAAAGTTATTGCTATTAACATCTATTTAATTCAAGAACATCCTCACACCGTTTGATCATTCTTATGAATTTCACCTGTTTGATAAATACTAGGCACCAGAAGCACTGACCGACAAGTACATGTACCAGTTAAATACAGCGACTTCTTACAGAACCTAGGTATACGACAAACAAAATCTACCTTCCACCCCTCCAAAAGCATTATAATGAAGCAAGAGAAAAAATCTTCCAGACTTAAAACAACTTTATAAATGGCACATGGGACTCATTGAGATAATGTGTGGAAGAAAACTTGCCGTTTATCTGGTTAACTCTTCATCACATTTCAAATGAAAAAGTGGACAGATCTCAAACACAATGGAGAGTTCAACTAGAAAAGGAAGAAGTTCCACTTGTCACGAGATATTTAACCCACAACTCCATCGTCACTACATCTGCAGAAAATCCCCTTTCAACCATTTCACCGACCAGTTGCGCTGCTCTCGTATTTTCGTTATGTCTTAGAAGCCCTTGGATTATTATATTGTAAGTGACACCATTTGGAAAGCATGCGTTTCCTTCCATCTCCTTTAGCAGCTGATATGCTTCCTCCATGCGTCCTCCTTTGCACAATCCATGCATGATGACACTATATGTCCACACGCTAGGTTGCATGCCTCGAGCATGCAAACAATTAAACAGCCCCATTGCATCGTCGAGTTTTCCGGCATTACACATGCCATTCATTAGGATAGTGTAAGTCACAATATTTGGGACGAATTTGGAATCTTCCATCTTTCGAAGCAATATCATGGCCTTGTCAATATGCAGCATTTTACACAAGCCATCCAGGAAAGCATTCAAGGTATAATGATCTAGACAGAGATCGCGAGATTGCATCTCGTTAATTAGCTCCTCTGCAGCTTGAAGTTTTCCAACCTGGCAAAATCCGTTTACCAGAGTGTTGTACGTGATGACGTTAGGATTCAAACCCCTTTCAAGCATTTCTCGGAAAAGCATCTCTGACTTGTCAACTCTTTTCGCTTTGCAGAATCCGTTAATCAATGTGTTATAACTAACGACATCAGGTGGGCAGCCTCTTTCAACCATCCAATTAAGCACTTCGATAGCATCGTTCATTCTATTTTGTAAACGATAGCCGTTCATCAATGTATTATAAATGAAAGTATTAGGCATTATACCTAATTGAATCATCTGGTCGACTATGGCCTCTGCCTCTTCAAGCATTCCCTCTTTACAATGTGCATCCACCAGAACAGTGAAGGTTTGAACATCCGGCATTACTCTTCTTTGCACCATATGACTCAGCAGTCTTCGAGCCTCTTCCAATTGGCCGGAATTGCACACTCCTTGAACGACGGAGGTATAAGTAACGACGTCCGGTTCAATTCCTGCCTTCATCATCTTCTCCAACAAGAATGTAGCATCTTTCCATTGGCCTACATTGCACAGACCGTGGATCAAGGAGGTATAAGTGACAACATCTGGTTGGACACCTTTTCTACTCATACTTTCGTGGAGTCGCAACGCATCTGTGATCAATCCCTCCTTGCAAAGACCATCTATTACTATGTTGTACGTGAAGGAATTGATCCTGCAGCTTCTCTCTTCCCAGTCCCTTAGCAATTCCATCGCCCGTGTGGTTCTACCCGCCCTGCATAACCCCTTCACGATTATCGCATGCGTGGTCTCATCGGGTGCGGGGCCTTTTCGCCCCATATCATCGAGGAACCTCACTGCTTGATCAGTTTTGCCCTGAATAAGGAGACCATCAATTAGGGTGTTCGACGCCACCACATCGATGGGAAACCCAAGCTTCAAGATCCTACCCAGGACAGACAAGCCCAAATCAACCCGCTTTAACCGACAAAAGCAATTCAACGAAATCGTCAGCCAAAAATGATCGTCTTCAATCCCAAACGAATGCAGCTGCTCAATCAACCGGATGGCAGTGGAGTAGTGCTTCATCCTCGCTATAGCACCCAACACTAGACTAAAATCCCTGGAAGAAGGCAGAGGGTACGTCTTCATCATTTTACCGAAGCAACACAAGGCATCACCGACACTCGTGAACCCACCACCACCACCACCACCTTTAGCTCTGCAATTTGTCCTCACGTAACTCAAGACCTGGTTCGGGCTAGGGTTAGGGATCGAAGAAAACCTCCGACGAGGGCGAGACGAGAAAGGGAGATGGAGAAGGGAATGGGATGACGACTGGCTGGACATAGCAGTGGGAGCAGGACGAAGAAGAAGAAGGAAGATGGAAGAAGCAGGGCAGCAACCCGTTCGCTTCATCTCAGCTGGTGATGACGAATCCGAAAACTGAATAGCTTTTGCCTTAGGATTCACACCACGAGAAATCAGAATCGGTACGCCTATCATGAATTTGTCGTAAATTAATTTTTTATTCACAAAAATAGAGCTTAATTTCAAAAAGAAGAATAAATTTTAGGTTGAGTGATAATTCTGATCCTAATTTTTTTTGTCTCATAAAAAATCACCAACTTTTAGTTATATCCCAAATTTGGCCCCCTTGACTTAGAATCCTTCATCATCCAACTTGACTATTTCCCATCAGTAATAAATCCATGAGACTTTCTGACTGGATTTAAAGTATTATTCATTATCTTTTTCTCTGAGCCACAACTTGAGGAATAACTGTGAAAATGTTCATCTCTTTCATTTCACCCGCAAGTCAAAAAGATCTTCAGATTGAATTTTCTAGACAGACTTTGCCGTTTTGTCGTGCTCTAAAGTTGTAGACCGCCACCCATCAACAGAAGCCATAGACAAGATTCGACAAGCTCACGACCATAATCTTTTTTCTCAAACAAAGGTGATTTTAGACAAAGAGTCAGCGGGAGCCAAATTTTGAATAAGGCTGAAAGTTTGTGATTTTTTATAAGACAAAAAAAAAAATAAGAGCTAGAATTGTCGCTCAATCTAAAGTTTGTGCTTATTTACGAGATCAAAAAAAGTTTGAGCCAGAATTGTCAATCGACCTAAAGTTTGTGCTTTTTTTTAAATTAGCCCTCAAAAAATCCCAAATTGATATATATGTGACAAATTTACCCAAACTAATTTTTTTATCACTGAAAACTTTAAACCGGTATACTTGTGACAAATTTACTCTCCATTAAATTGGATTAATACCATGAAAAATTACAAACTGATAAATATGTGACAAACTGAGGGGTAAAAGCCTAAATTAGTATACCCGTCAACTATCACGTGTCATGTAACTCAGCAATTTGACGTTAAAATTTAACGAAAAATTAACAGAGAGTAAATTGATTACAAGTAGACCAATTTGGAGATTTTGATTGTCAAAAAATTAATTTGAGATAAATTTATAACAAATGTACTAATTTGAGATTTTTTGTGCTATGGGTCTCTCTCTGTGAAGGCCTTATACTCATTTTGATGGTTCCATGAGCTCAAAATGCTTCCTTCACTGATATAATTTTGAAAAGTATAAAGCTTTAATCGAGTCAAACTCGGAAGTCTTTGACCAAAAAAAAAACTTTGAAGTGACATAATTTTTTTAGAGATATATTCAATAGAAGCCCCAAAACTTATCACGAAAATACAATTGAATCATAAAACTTGCAAAAAGGGCAATCGAATCCTAAAACTTGTCAAATTGATTCAATTGAGTTCTAAAATTAACACTGTCTAATTCACTAAAAGAAAATGCTGACGTGATTTTTTTAAAAAAATTATCCTGCGCGGCATTGACGTGACTTTTTATTATTATTATAATACCAAATTTATTTAAATTAAAATTTAAAAATAAGTTAGATTAAAAAAAAACATAAAAAAGAGGAGGAGCTAAAGTCAGGCAAGGAGGGCTAGAAGCCCTCGCTAGGAGGGGCCGGCGAGGGTGAGGAATGTCCGGCAAGGGGTCATGGTCCTCCCCCAAACCTGTCCAAGGGCCGCCACTAGCGGCTGATCCAGTGGTGACCCTCGCTGACGGCATGCGAGGGGTCGCAGCCCTCCCCCAGACCAGGCGAGGGCTTGCAGGCCCTCGCTTGCCACTAGTGAAGGTTGCTAGCCCCTCCCGTTAATGGTGGGGAGGGGATGTTGGCAGCGGCAGGGAGGGCTGCAACCTTCCCTGCCTCACTTCTCCTCTTCTCCGTTTTTATAATAATTTTTTAATTGTTAGCTTATTTTTAATTTTAATTTAAATGAAATTAGTATTAAAATTAAAATTAGGTCAAAACAATGTCGTTTTGGTCTTATATATAATAATTTAGTCATGTCATCGTCACGTAACATAGAAAAAAAAACGCCACGACAGCATTTTCTATTAGTAAATTAAATAGTATTAACGTTAAAACTCGATCGAACCAATTTCACAAGTTTTAGGATTTGATTGTAATTTTTGCAAGTTTGAGGACTCAAGTGTATTTTCGTAACAAGGTTTAAAACTTTTAGTAAACATATCTTCTTCTTTTTTATCAAAAAAACCCCTAACATCTAAAAATTGGCTTATACCATTCAAATAATTATCACATTGCTACATTCGTGCCACATCTAATCCAAAATCCCAATATGGTAAATTAGTGTCATGTTTAACCCAATTTTAAAGATTTTTTGTGACACGAAAAACAACTTTAAGATAATTGTAGCATGGATGAACCGGTTTTGGATTTTTTTTGTGACACAAAAATTAATTTGAGGTAAATGTGATGTCAGTGTAGTAACGGTGAATCTTGCAAAAAGTGGTACCGGCAATTAAGATGCAAACAAGCAGCAAGAAAACAAGATGCTGTTTAGAAATCCACTTCCAAGGTTTTCTTCTAGGATTGCTTAAGAATAAGATGGATCCTTGTCTCACACATTCCTTGATGACCACTAATCTCCCACAAACAGGTCAACCAAAGTAACCAGCTTTTCAGAAATTTCAGAACTAGCACGGTATGACCCAGCAAGAATTACCAACCCCAACAATACGTTCTTTTCAGCTTTCATTGTTTATGGACAATTTACTTGGCTTAGTACCCGTTGCATAACTTAGAGGGATGACATTATTAGTAATCTATTTGTCCAGAGGAAACTAAAAGATTTGTAAAATATTCTCCTAAATATAATCACTTATATCGCTTGAAATAATTAGTCAATGAAAAATGATTTTATTATCGATAACAATTTATTTAAACAATTTTATGGACGATGAAAATATCTTTCGTTTATTCATTTTTATAAGAGATACAAGCGATTATTTTTAGACAGATTCCTGTCTGTGCACGCGCTCGCCGCATGCATACACGAGAGGACACTAATATTCACCGTGCGCTAGTATGAGACTCTCACGGTGCACAAGCATGGGACTCTCAAGCACTGCAAAGCAATTTATGCCCACCTCCTACTCAGCTTCGTTTCAAATGCATCATTGTCTTTATGTCACTTATCTCCCAATTTGCTATTAGCTCCGAGTTAGCATCCAACCCATGAACCACATTGGTTAAGCTCCTCACAAGTATATTTTTCAGATACGCCTTCAACTCGAGAAGCTTCTTGCGAAGAAAGCTCGTTTGGCCCACGAGAATGAAACATCTGCACGCGAGAACCACTTGTCGAGTATCACCAACTCATCATGCAGGGGGGACTGAAGAGGTTGTAGAAGTTTATACAGTTGGTTACCCCCTCAGTCATTAGCATGCTCTTACTTTCCCTGACTTCATCAGTATCACCACCCTCAGCAACCAAGACACCCGCGCCCACGAAAGGTGAGATTTTGAATGTCCTGCCCGTTGAAGAAGAGGATGTAGATGGCTGGGAGGACAAAGTCATCGAGAACTTAGATGACTCGGTTACGAAGGAAGAGGGTGACAGAAGACCAACACCAGCATCTGCCTAAGTTTTTGAGTCCCTTTTTCATTTACAAGATACGTCGAATGCCGATTTGTGTTGATTCTTTTTCTTCTTTTTCTTACGCTGTGGTTTTTCATTTGGGAGGAAAAAGAGGGGTCGGGAGTAGACCAAATGCTTGCTGGCATTAAGCTATTGATGGCGTTTGTGACTCTCTAATGCGAGCTGTTTGGTTTTGATCTTCCAATAACGTCCTTGATGGCCTAGAGCGTGAAGCTAATTTATGTTCTCTCAAAGATTGCACTCTGAATTCTGCAAAGGTGGAACCTCTCAAGGCCTCTAGTTGCTGTTGATATCTAACTAGGAGAAGCATTGATATGAGATGAGTCAATATAATTTACAAGTCAAAGCCAATGACGCTTATACTCACCTCTAGTTCGAGTTGATAAGTTGTCTCTTGAGCTTGACCTTTAGCTGACCTGACTTGACTCATATGTCAAAAGGAAATTTGAGTCTGATGGGGAGTTAAACCTGAAAGTCAAAAGTTGAATGACGATGTTATATGCATGTTTCCAACATTTTTTTTTTTTTGCTAAATTGCATGTTTCCAACATTTGTGCATGTATCGTGTGCGCTAATTTAAGTTGAAGATTTCAAGCATGAGCTACTTGACTCTACTTGAAAAGAATTGGAGGAAATCTTAACTATTTAAGCCAGCCTCAATACAAAGCTCGATAATCTGCTTGCATTGCAATTCACGACATCTTATGCACTATATTGCGCAAAATTTGTTGGTAATGAATACGAGGAAATGAGGTTTAGCCAAGTGCATTTGTTTAAGTACATATTGATATATGATTTCAAAGAGAAATAGCAAAGAGGAAGGCCTGACTAACATTCTCAAATCATCATTCCTTCTGAATATTGCAGTAAGAGCTCGTTGATGAACTGTGCGTAACGCAGTACCGCCAATTAAGATGCAAAATTGTAACATCATACCATCTGATACGATGTTCACCCGTAAATCAAATGCTTTTCGTAAAATCCATCGCAGTGCAAAGGAAAAGATACCGCAAGTAGTTTTCATACACTTGCTGCCATGTTCCTTAGTCAGCAAGCCGTCCCTCAAACTTGGCTCTTATTTGCATGTAAGAAGCAGAGCAAATAACCCAAAAATATGCAATTGACCTGCGATGATAGTCTGAGTACCCAGCTCATCACAAATATTCTCCACTATTGATTCAAAGTGACCATCACCATGATCAAATACCATCCACCTTCATGTATGCATCTTCTTTGAAATTACAATGGTACGTACGACATTGAAGGGATCAGATCGTCCAAGTCTCTCTCCATGATATTTGTACACAACGTCAGAATTGCATAACTTTAGTACATGGTAGAGTTATTGCCATGAACATCTATTTAATTCAAGAGCATCCTCAAACCACTTGACCATCTGTCTGAATCTTACCTGATTGATGCGAGTACATACACCAGTAATAACAGAGATTTCTTACAGAACCTAGGTATGCTACAAACAAATCCACCTTCCACCCCTCCAAAAGCCTTATAATGAAGCCAGAGAAGAAGTCTTCCAGACTTGAAACAAGTTCATTAATGGGATGCGGGACTCAATGAGATGATGTTTGGAAGAAAATTTACCATTGATCCGGTTTACTCATCATCCCCTTTGAGCTGAAAAAGTGGACAGATCTGAGACGATGGAGAGTTCAACTAAAAGAAGTAGTTCCATTTGTCACGAGATACTTAACCCACAGCTCCATCGTGACTATATTTGTAGAAAATCCCCGTTCAACCATTTCATTGACAAGTTGTGCTGCTCTCATATTTTCGTTATTTCCTAGTAGTCCTTGGATGATTGTGTTACAAGTGACACCATCTGGAAAGCATCCATTTCCTTCCATCTCCTTTAGCAGCTGATATGCTTCCTCCGTGCGTCCTCCTTTGCACAACCCACACATGACAACACCATACGTCCACACGTTAGGTTGCAAGCCTCGAGCATGCAAACGATCAAACAGCCGTTTTGCATCGTCGAGCTTTCCAGCATTACACGTGCCATTTATTAAAATAGTGTAAGTCAGTTTGGGACGAATTTGGAATCTTCCATCTCTCGAAGCAATGTCATGGCCTTGTCAATCTGCTGCGGTTTACACAAGCCATCCGGGAAGGCATTCAAGGTATAATGATCTAGAGGGAGATCACAACATTGCATCTCCTTTATTAGCTCCTCCGCGGCTTGAAGGTTCCCAACCTGGAAAAATCCGTTTATGAGAGTGCTGTATGTGATGACATCAGGATTCAAGCCCCTTCGAAGCATTTCTCGGAAAAGCATCTCTGACTTGTCAACTCTGTTCACTTTGCAGTATCCGCTAATCAACATGCTATAACTAACAACATCAGGTGAGCAGCCTCTTTTAACCATCAATTAAGCACTTCGATAGCATCGTCCATTCTATTTTGTAAACAATAACCATTCATCAATGTATTATAAATGAAAGTATTAGGCATTATGCCCAATTGAATTATCTGGTCGACTATGGCCTCTGCCTCTACAAGCATTCCCTCTTTACAATGTGCATCCACCAGACTAGTGAAGGTTTGAACATTCGGCATTACTCTGCTTTGCACCATGTGACTCAACAGTCTTTGAGCCTCTTTCAATTGGCCGGAATTGCACACTCCCTGAATGACGGAGGTACAAGTAACGACGTTCGGATCAATTCCAGCCTTCATCATCTTCTCCAACAAGACCGTAGCATCTTTCCATTGGCCTAGGTTGCATAAGCAAAGAACCAATGAGCTATAGGTGAATATGTCGGGTTGGATGCCTCTGCTTGTCATGTCTTTCAACAATACGAGAGCATCTTCCATCTGGCCTTCATTGCACATACTGTGGATGAAGGTGGTATAAGTAACAACATCTGGTCGGATACCTTTCTTACTCATACTGCCGTGGAGTCGCAACGCCTCTGTGATCACTCCCTCCTTGCAAAGACTATCAATTAGTATGTTGTATGTGAAGGAATGAAGCCCGCAGCTTCTTTCTTCCCAGTCCCTCAGCAATTCCATCGCATGTCTGGTTCTACCCGCCCTGCATAACCCCTTTGAGATTATCGCATACGTGGTCTCAATAGGTTCGGGGCCCTTTCGCCCTATATCATCGAGGAACCTCAGTGCTTGATCAGTTTTGCCCTGAATAAAGACACCATCATCCAAATAGTCAGCAAGGCAACATCATCCTCGATCCCCAAAGAACGCAGCTGCGCAATCAACCCGGTCGCGGTCGAGTAATGCTTCATCCTCGCTATAGCACCCCACAGTGGACTAAAATCCCCGGAAGAAGGCAAAGGGTACGTCTTCATCATTTTACCGAAGCAGCACAAGGCGTCGCCGACCCTCGTGAACCCACCACCAGCTCTGCAATTTGTCCTCACGTAACACAAGAACTGGTTCGGGTCGTCTAAATTAGAAGTGGGGATCAAGTAAAACCTCCGACGACGGCGAGACGAGAAGGGAGGTAGAGAAGGGAATGGGATGATGAATGGCTGGAGATGGCAGCTGCAGCAGGACGAAGAAGAAGAAGGACGATGGAGGAAGCACCGTGAAGACACGTTCGCTTCATCATCAGCTGCTGATGAATCTGAGAACTGAAGAGCTTTTGCTTTGGGGTCTGTCGCTTTTCTCTTGAAGTACGCCGGTCACTCTACCAAGGCGACTCCAATAGCTTCTACTACTATTGAAAGATGATTTTTTTTTGGTTTTTTGGTCGAATTAAGAGATGATGTTAAGTCCATGGTTTTATACATATACTCGTGAATACAAAGATACAATGGAGATACATGTAAATCAGTTAAATTGTAAAAGGATAATGATACAAATAGACGGTAAACTTTCGTCTAGTGCGAATCCATGACTTTATGATTGATTTGATTAAGTCCATGAACTTTTATATCACATGCATTGTCATTTTCGGACTTTTCATTTGTTCGATTAGGTTTCCACTAACTTTTAGATAAATATGAGATTTAATATTTGAATATTATAACACTCCCCCTAAAGTATGGAGATTTATAATTGAAGAGGCAAATGTGGACCTGAAAAGATTTGAACTCAAGACTTCCGATTTTAATGCTATGTGAAATTTTATAGGACTAATGCCGACCGTTTTTTAAAAATTTAAATTGTTCGATAGATGTGTTGTTCAATATCCGAATATTTTAACACATCAATCTACATACACGAAATTGCAAAAATTAATACGTCTTCCTTTGTTCTATTTTTATGAAATAAGCGAAGTTATCTTTGCTCAATCACTTTAAATAGACTTTCTCATTCATTTAACTCAATTTCAATGGGGATTTTGAGCAATTTCACCAGACTTGCATGAAAACGATATAGGAAAGCCGTTAGCAAGAAGGATCGATACTTTATCTCGCCCTTTTCATTCTCAACTGAATGTGATATTGATTGAACGTTTAAGAAAGAAGATGACCGTCTGTCTTGAGGGATTGATATTGTACTAATCTGTAAGCTTTTCTTTATATCGAAGCTTCTTTTGAAACTCAAGCCTGATGCACTTGCACACGGTTTTAGTCAGGGAAGAATGTCAAAAAATTGAAATTAAAACCATCATCGCAAAAAGTGGCTTTGCTTCAGTGGCTAAGCCCAGGGACTTGCTTTTGTAAACAAGGAAATGGACAACAGAGACAGCTGAGGAGTTGATCCTCCTGTCATATATGCAGAACTTTGATTGGATCCTCTTGCACGACAGGTTCCATTTCTGAGTTCAAACCATCATACCAGCCACGATATCCACACGTGAACTTAACTCGAAGAGCGCTCTCCGAAACGCTTCCACGCTACTATGATTATCTGCGGAAACAAAGAGTAGAGGGCGTGACAAGGGGCAGACTGTCCAGGCAGTCCTGCTGCCTTAACTGCAACACACAAAAACATACAGACAAAATGCGTTCCCGAATCAGTAAATTGAAATAGATGAAAATGGCAAGAAATGGGCCTCCATTGAGAGGCAACCCTATTGATCGGGAAAGTAAACCAATTGATGCAGGGAAAATGACAAAGGGAATTTACATCATCCGGGCCTGACTGTGATGAAGTGGGTCAGTGTCGCTCAAGACGTCTACGTGGTTTGGCATTGGGAACGTCTGTCAACGGCTTTCATGTTCACCCATCAGCAGAGGCTTTTCTGAAAATCCCTCGCAGTGCAAAGGAAAAAATACTGAAAGTAGTTTCCATACAGTTGCTGCCATGCTACTTAGTTAGCAAGAAGCAGAGCAGATAGCTTCACTACTGTTTGCCATGTAAGAAGCAGATCCAAAACCCCAAATATGTAATCTAGCTGCGATGATAATCTGAGTAACCAGCTTGCCAAAAATATTCCCCGCTATTAATTCAAAGTGCCTATCACCATGATCCACTACCATCCACTTCCACGTATGCATCTTCTTTGAAGTAACTATAGGACATTGAAGGGATCAGATTGCGTTAACAAAACTGTACCAAAGAAAACTAGCATCTCTCTCCAAGCACATACATTACAAGCTAATTGGGATTTCTAGCATAATATTTTGAACCCCACAGTCCTATTGTTTTCTTTAGGTCCATGATATTCGTCCATAACGTCTGCATTGCAGATCTTTAGTACAAAGTAAATTTATTGCGCCTAACATCTACTAAACTCAAGAGCATCCTGACACCACACTAAACAATCATTTGCTTGCACGCTACTATGATTGTATTTGTGTCAAGAAACAAAGGGTGGAGGGCGTTACGAGAGGCAGACTGTCCAGGCAAACCCTGCTGCTTGAGTGAAACACGCAAAGACAAACCGAAACATGTGTTCCTCAGTCAGTTATTAAAAGAGAAAATTGGCAATGAATGTACCTCTATTGAGAGCGTAAAGAAAGTTACATCCTATGGGCCTGTCTGTAATGAAGTTGCTTGGAGCCATTCAAGACTTCAACGTGGTTTGGCATGGGCAATGTCTGTCAACGGTGTTCATGCATCAGCAGATGCTTCACGGAAAGTCCCTCGCAATGCAAAGGAAAAGATGCTGCAAGTTGTTTCCATACACTTGCAGCCATGTTCCTTAGTCAGCAAGCGGTCCCTCAAACTTCACCGTAAGAAGCAGAGCAAATATCCCAAATATGTAATTGACCTGCAATGATAATCTGAGTAACCAGCCTGCCACAAGTATTCAGCGCTATTGATTCAAAGTGCCCATCACCATGATCACATACCACCCACTTCCACCTGTGCATCTTCTTTGAAGAACTATGGTAAATAAGACATTGAAGGGATCAGATCATGTTAGGAAAAGAAAATAAAAGAAAACCAGTATCTCTCTCTCTCTCTCAAAGCACATACATAACACCCCGGAAAAAAGGAAATTTGTTTTCTTTAGTTCCATTTTGAGGAAGAGGTCCATGATATTTGTGTATAATGTCTGAATTGCATGACTTTAGTACATAGTAAAGTTATTGCTATTAACATCTATTTAATTCAAGAACATCCTCACACCGCTTGATCATTCTAATGAATTTCACCTGTTTGATAAATACTAGGCACCAGAAGCACTAACCGACGAGTACATGTACCATTTAAATACAGCGACTTCTTACAGAACCTAGGTATACGACAAACAAAATCTGCCTTCCACCCCTCCAAAAGCATTATAATCAAGCAAGAGAAAAAATCTCCCAGACTTAAAACAACTTTATAAATGGCACATGGGACTCATTGAGATAATGTGTGGAAGAAAACTTGCTGTTTATCTGGTTAACTCTTCATCACATTTCAAATGAAAAAGTGGACAGATCTCTGACACAATGGAGAGTTCAACTAGAAAAGGACGAAGTTCCACTTGTCACGAGATATTTAACCCACAACTCCATCGTCCTTACATCTGCAGAAAATCCCCTTTCAACCATTTCACCGACCAGTTGTGCTGCTCTCGTATTTTCGTTATGTCTTAGAAGCCCTTGGATTATTATATTGTAAGTGACACCATTTGGAAAGCATGCGTTTCCTTCCATCTCCTTTAGCAGCTGATATGCTTCCTCCGTGCGTCCTCCTTTGCACAGTCCATGCATGATGACACTATATGTCCACACATTCGGTTGTATTCCTCGAGCATGCAAATAATTAAACAGCCCCATTGCATCGTCAAGTTTTCCGGCATTACACACGCCATTCATTAGGATATTGTAAGTTACAATGTCTGGGACGAACTTGGAATCTTCCATCTTTCGAAGCAATAACATGGCCTTGTCAATCTGTTGTGTTTTACACAAGCCATCCAATAACGCATTCAATGTATAATGATTTAGAGATAGATTGCGAGATTGCATTTCGTTAATTAGCTCCTCTGCGGCTTGAAGGTTCCCGACCTGGCAAAATCCATTCACAAGAGTGCTGTATGTGATGACATTAGGAATCAGGCCCCTCTGAAGCATTTCTTGGAAAAGCATCTTTGACTTGTCAACTCTTCTCGCTTTGCAGTATCCGTTAATCAACGTGCTATAACTAACAACATTAGGTGAGCAGCCTCTTTTGACCATCAAATTAAACACTGCCATTGCATCATCCATTCGATTTTGCAGACAATAACCATTCATCAATGTACTATAAGTGAAACTATTAGGCATTTTACCTAATTGAATCATCTGGTCCACTATGGCCTCTGCCTCTTCAAGCATTCCCTCTTTACAATGTGCATCCACCAGAACAGTGAAGGTTTGAACATTCGGCATTACTCTGCTTTGCACCATATGACTCAGCAGTCTTCGAGCCTCTTCCAATTGGCCGGAATTGCACACTCCTTGAATGACGGAGGTATGAGTAACGACGTCCGGTTCAATTCCTGCCTTCATCATCTTCTCCAACAAGACTGTAGCATCTTTCCATCGGCCTAGGTTGCATAAGCAATGAATCAACGAGCTATAAGTGAGTAAGTCGGGTTGGATGCCTCCGCTCGTCATCTCTTTCAACAATACGTGGGCATCTTCCATCTGGCCTACATTGCACAGGCCATGGATCAAGGAGGTATAAGTAACAATATTGGGTTCAACGCCTTTCTGACTCATACTTTCGTGGAGTCGCAACGCATCTGTGATCAATCCCTCCTTGCAAAGACCATCTATTACTATGTTGTATGTGAAGGAATTAAGCCTGCAACTACTCTCTTCCCAGTCCCTTAGCAATTCCATCGCCCGTGTGGTTCTACCCGCCCTGCATAACCCCTTTGCGATTACCGCATACGTGGTTTCATTGGGTGCGGGGCCTTTTCGCTGCATATCATGGAGGAACCTCAACGCTTGATCAGTTTTGCCCTGAATAAGGAGACCATCAATTAGGGTGCTCGACGCCACCACATTGATGGGAAACCCAAGCTTCAAGATCCTACCCAGGATAGACAAGCCCAAATCAACCCGCTTTAACCGACAAAAGCAATTCAACGAAATCGTCAGCCAAAAATGATTATCTTCAATCCCAAACGAATGCAGCTGCTCAATCAACCGGATGGCAGTGGAGTAGTGCTTCATCCTCGCTATAGCACCCAACACTAGACTAAAATCCCTGGAAGAAGGCAGAGGGCACGTCTTCATCATTTTACCGAAGCAACACAAGGCATCACCGACACTCGTGAACCCACCACCACCACCACCTTTAGCTCTGCAATTTGTCCTCACGTAGCTCAAGACCTGGTTCGGGTTAGGGTTAGGGATCGAAGAAAACCTCCGACGAGGGCGAGACGAGAAAGGGAGATGGAGAAGGGAATGGGATGACGACTGGCTGGACATAGCAGTCGGAGCAGGACGAAGAAGAAGAAGGAAGATGGAAGAAGCAGGGCAGCAACCCGTTCGCTTCATCTCAGCTGATGACGACGAATCCGAAAACTGAATAGCGTTTGCCTTAGGATTCATCCCACGATAAATCTAAATCGGTACGCACAGCATAAATTTATAGTCAATTAATTTTTTATTCACAAAAAATATAGCTTAATTCCAAAAAGAAGAATAAATTTTAAGTTGAGTGACAATTCAGATCTTATTTTTTTTTTTGTCTCGTAAAAAATCACCAAGTTTTAGTTATATTCCAAATTGGGCCCCCTTGACTTAGAATCATTCATCATCTAACTTGACTATTTCACATCAGTAATAAATCCATGGGGCTTTCTAATTGGATTTAAAGTACTATTCATTGTCTTCTTCTTTGAGCCACAGCTTGAGGAATAACTGTGAAAATGTTCATCTCCTTCATTTCACCGGCAAGTCAAAAAGATCTTCAGATTGAATTTCTCTAGACAGACTTTGCCATTTTGTCGTACTCTGAAGTTGTAGACCACCGCCCATCAACAAAAGCCATAGACAAGATTCGACAAGCTCGCGACCATAACCTTTTTTCTCAAACAAAGGTGATTTTAGACAAAGAGTTAGCGGGAGCCAGGTTTTGAATAAGGCTAAAAGTTTGTGATTTTTTATAAGACAAAAAAAAATAAGAGTCAGAATTGTCACTCGATCTAAAATTTGTGCTTATTTACGAGATAAAAAAAAGTTTGAGCCAGAATTGTCAATCGACCTAAAGTTTGTGCTTTTTTTTAATTAGCCCCAAAAAACCCCCAAATTGATATATATGTGATAAATTTACCCAAACTAATTTTTTTATCACTAAAAACTCTAAACCGGTACACTTGTAACAAATTTACCCTACATTAAATTGGATTAATACAATGAAAAATTGCAAACTGATAAATATGTGACAAACTGAGGGATAAAAGCCTAAATTGGTATACCCGTCAACTGTCACGTCTCATATAACTCAGCAATTTGACGTTAAAATTTAACGAAAATTAACAGATAGTAAATTGATTACAAGTAGACCAATTTAGAGTCTTTGGTTGTTAAAAAATTAATTTAAGATAAATTTATAACAAGTGTACTAATTTGAGATTTTTTTGTGGTATGGGCCTCTCTCTGCGAAGGCCTTATACTCATTTTGATAGTTCCATGAGCTCAAAATGCTTCCTCCACTGATTTAATTTTGAAAGTATAAAGTTTTAATCGAGTCAAACTCGGAAATCTTTGACCAAAAAATTTTTTTGAAGTGATATAATTTTTTTAGAAATATATTCACTAGAAGTCTTAAAACTTATCACGAAAGTACAATTGAATCATAAAACTTGCAAAAAGTGTAATCAAGTCCTAAAACTTGTCAAATTGATTCAATTGAGTCCTAAAATTAACACCGTCTAATTTATCAAAAGAAAATGCTGACGTGACAGTTTTAAAAAAATTATCGTATGTGGCATTGACGTGACTTTTTTTATTATTATAATACTAAATTTATTTAAATTAAAATTTAAAAATAAGTTAAATTTAAAAAAAAAACTTTAAAAAAAGGAGGAGCTAAAGTCAGGCAAGGGGGGCTAGAAGCCCTCGCTGGGAGGGGCTGACGAGGGTGAGGAATGACCGGCGATGGGTCACGGTCCCCCCCCCCCCAAACTCACCCAAACCTGTCCAAGGGCCGCCACCGGTGGCTGATCCAATGGTGACCCTCGCCGACGGCATGCGAGGGGTCGCAACCCTCCCCCAAACTAGGCGAGGGCTTGCAGGCCCTCGCTTGCCACCAGTGAAGGTTGCTGGCCCCTCTCGTTGATGGTGGGGAGGGGATGTTGGCAGCGGCAGGGAGGGCCGCAACCTTCCCTGCGTGACTTCTCCTCTTCCCCATTTTTTTTAATAATTTTTTAATTGTTAGCTTATTTTTAATTTTAATCTAAATGAAATTAGTATTAAAAATTAAAATTAGGTCAAAACAATGTTGTTTTGGTCTTATATATAATAATTTAGTCATGTCATCGCCACGTAAGATAGTAAAAAAAAAGGCCACGACAGCATTTTCTATTAGTAAATTAAACGGTATTAACTTTAAAACTTGATTGAACCAATTTCACAAGTTTTAATATTTGATTGCACTTTTTGCAAGTTCTAGGACTCAATTGCACTTTCGTAATAAGGTTTAAGACTTTTAGTAAACATATCTTCTTCTTTTTCTAAAAAAAAAACCCCTAACATCTAAAAATTGGCTTTTACCATTCAAATAATTATCAAATTGCTACATTCGTGCCACATCTAATCAAACATCCCAATATGATAAATTAGTGTCATGTTTAACCCAGTTTTAAAGATTTGTTGTGACACGAAAAACAATTTAAGATAATTGTAGCACGGATGAACCGGTTTTGGATTTTTTTTTGTGACAAAAAAATTAATTTGAGGTAAATGTGATGCGAGTATAGTAACGGTGAATCTTGCAAAAAGTGGTACCGGCAACTAAGATGCAAACAAGAAGCAAGAAAACAAGATGCTGTTTAGAAGTCCACTTCCAAGGTTTTCTTCTAGGATTGCATAAGAATAAGATGGATCCTTGTCTCACACATTCCTTGATGGCCACTAATCTCCCACAAACAGGTCAACCAAAGTAACCAGCTTTTCAGAAATTTCAGAACTAGCACAGTATGACCCAGCAAGAATTACCAACCCCAACAATAAGTTCTTTTCAGCTTTCATTGTTTGTGGACAGTTTACTTGGCTTCGTACCCGTTGCATAACTTAGAGAGATGACATTATCAGTAATCTATTTGTCCAGAGGAAACCGAAAGATTTGTAAAATATTCTCCTAAATATAATCATTTATATCGCTTGAAATAATTAGTCGATAAAAAATGATTTTATTATCGATAATAATTTATTTAAACAATTTTATGGACGATGAAAATATCTTTCATTTATTCATTTTTACAAGAGATACAAGCGATTATTTTTAGACATATCCCTTTTTATGAACGCGCTCGTCCCATGCATACATGAGAGGACACCAATATTCACCGTCCGCTAGTATGGGACTCTCACGGTGCGCAAGTATGGGACTATCAGGCACCGCAAAGCAATTTATGCCCGCCTCCTACTCAGCTTCGTTTCAAATGCATCATTATCTACATGTCACCATCTACCAATTTGCGATTAGTTCCGAGTTAGCATCCAACCCATGAACCACATTGGTTAAGCTCCTCACAAGTATATTTCTCAGATACGCCTTCAACTCGAGAAGCTTCTTGCGAAGAAAGCTCGTTTGGCCCACGAGAATGAAACATTTGCACGCGAGAACCACTTGTCGAGTATCACCAACTCGTCATGCAGGATATGGTTTGTATAGATGAGGGGATTGAAGAGGTTGCAGAAGTTTCTACAGTTGGTTACCCCCTCAGTCATTAGCATGCTCTTACTTTCCCTGACTTCATCAGTATCACCACCCTCAGCAACCGAGACACCCGCGCCCACGAAAGGCGAGATTTTGAATGTCCTGCCCGTGGAAGAAGAGGACGGCGATGGCTGGGAGGACAAAGTCATCGAGAACTTAGATGACTCGGTTACGAAGGAAGAGGGTGACAAAAGACCAACACCGGCATCTGCCTAAGTTTTTGAGTCCCTTTTTCATTTACAAGATACGTCGAATGCCGATTTGTGTTAATTCTTTTTCTTCTTTTTCTTACGCTGTGGTTTTTCATCTGGGACGAAAAAGAGGGGTCGGGAGTAGACCAAATGCTTGCTGGCATTAAGCTATTGATGGCGTTTGTGACTCTGTAATGCGAGCTGTTTGGTTTTGATCTTCCAATAACGTCATTGATGGCCTAGAGCGTGAAGCTAATTTATCTTCTCTCAAAGATTGCACTCTGAATTCTGCAAAGGTGGAACCTCTCAAGGCCTCTAGTTGTTGTTGATATCTAACTAGGAGAAGCATCGATATGAGATGAGTCAATATAATTTACAAGTCAAAGCCAATGATGCATATACTCACCTCCAGTTCGAGTTGATAAGTTATCTCTTGAGCTTGACCTTTAGCTGACCTGACTTGACTCATATGTCAAAAGGAAATTCGAGTCTGATGGGGAGTTAAACCTGAAAGTCAAAAGTTGAATGATGATGTTATATGCATGTTTCCAACATTTGTGAATGTATCGTGTGCGCTAATTTAAGTTGAAGATTTCAAGCATGAGCTACTTGACTCTACTTGAAAAGAATTGGAGGAAATCTTAACTATTTAAGCCAGCCTCAATACAAAGCTCGATAATCTGCTTGCATTGCAATTCAGGACATCTTATGCACTATATTGCGCAAAATTTGTTGGTAATGAATACGAGGAAAGGAGGTTTAGCCAAGTGCATTTGTTTAAGTACATATTGATATATGATTTCAAAGAGAAATAGCAAAGCGGAAGGCCTGACTAACATTCTCAAATCATCATTCCTTCTGAATATTGCAGTAAGAGCTCGTTGATGAACTGTGCGTAATGCAGCACCGGCAATTAAGATGCAAAATTGTAACATCATACCATCTGATACGATGTTCACCCGTAAATCAAATGCTTTTCATAAAATCCATCGCAGTGCAAAGGAAAAGATACCGCAAGTAGTTTTCGTACACTTGCTGCCATGCTCCTTAGTCAGCAAGCCGTCCCTCAAACTTGGCTCTTATTTGCATGTAAGAAGCAGAGCAAATAACCCAAAAATATGCAATTGACCTGCGATGATAATCTGAGGACCCAGCTCATCACAAATATTCTCCACTATTGATTCAAAGTGACCATAACCATGATCAAATACCATCCACCTTCATGTATGCATCTTCTTTGAAATTACAATGGTAGATAGGACATTGAAGTGATCAGATTGTCCAAGTCTCTCTCCATGATATTTGTGCATAATGCCAGAATTGCATAACTTTAGTACATGGTAGAGTTATTGCGATTAACATCTATTTAATTCAAGAGCATCCTCACACCACTTGATCATGTGTATGAATCTTACCTGATTGATGCGAGTACATACATCAGTAATAACAGAGATTTCTTACAGAACCTAGGTATGCTACAAACAAATCCACCTTTCACCCCTCCAAAAGCCTTATAATGAAGCCAGAGAAAAAATCTTCCAGACTTGAAACAAGTTCATTAATGGGATGTGGGACTCAATGAGATGATGTTTGGAAGAAAATTTACCATTGATCTGGTTTACTCATCGTCCCATTTGAGCTGAAAAAGTGGACAGATCTGAGACGATGGAGAGTTCAACTAAAAGAAGTAGTTCCATTTGTCACGAGATACTTAACCCACAGCTCCATCGTCACTATATTTGCAGAAAATCCCCTTTCAACCATTTCATTGACAAGTTGTGCTGCTCTTATATTTTCGTTATTTCTTAGTTGTCCTTGGATGATTGTGCTATAAGTGACACCATCTGGAAAGCATCCATCTCCTTTAGCAGCTGATATGCTTCCTCCGTGCGTCCTCCTTTGCACAACCCACGCATGACAACCCCATACGTCCACACGTAAGGTTGCAAGGCTCGAGCATGCAAACGATCAAACAGCCGTTTTGCATCGTCGAGCTTTCCAGCATTACACATGCCATTTATTAAAATAGTGTAAGCCACAATGTTTGGGACGAATTTGGAATCTTCCATCTCTCGAAGCAATGTCATGGCCTTGTCAATCAGCTGCGCTTTACGCAAGCCATCCGGGAAGGCATTCAAGGTATAATGATCTAAAGGGAGATCACAACATTGCATCTCCTTTATTAGCTCCTCTGCGGCTTGAAGGTTTCCAACCTGGCAAAATCCGTTTACGAGAGTGTTGTACATGATGACACCAGGATTCAAGCCCCTTTGCCGCATTTCTCGGAAAAGCATCTCTGACTTGTCAACTCTGTTCACTTTGCAGTATCCGCTAATCAACGTGCTATAACTAACAACATCAGGTGAGCAGCCTCTTTTAACCATCAATTAAGCACTTCGATAGCATCGTCCATTCTATTTTGTAAACAATAACCATTCATCAATGTATTATAAATGAAAGTATTAGGCATTATACCCAATTGAATTATCTGGTCGACTATGGCCTCTGCCTCTACAAGCATTCCCTCTTTACAATGTGCATCCACCAGACTAGTGAAGGTTTGAACATTCGGCATTACTCTGCTTTGCACCATGTGACTCAACAGTCTTTGAGCCTCTTTCAATTGGCCGGAATTGCACACTCCCTGAATGACGGAGGTATAAGTAACGAAGTTCGGATCAATTCCAGCCTTCATCATCTTCTCCAACAACACCGTAGCATCTTTCCATTGGCCTAGGTTGCATAAGCAAAGAACCAATGAGCTATAAGTGAATATGTCGGGTTGGATGCCTCTGCTTGTCTTGTCTTTCAACAATACGAGAGCATCTTCCATCTGGCCTTCATTGCACATACCGTGGATCAAGGTGGTATAAGTAACAACATCTGGTCGGATACCTTTCTTACTCAGACTGCCGTGGAGTCGCAACGCCTCTGTGGTCAATCCCTCCTTGCAAAGACTATGAATTCGTATGTTGTATGTGAAGGAATGAAGCCCGCAGCTTATCTCTTCCCAGTCCCTCAGCAATTCCATCGCTTGTCTGGTTCTACCCGCCCTGCATAACCCCTTTGAGATTATCGCATGCGTGGTCTCATTAGGTTCGGGGCCTTTTCGCCATATCATCGAGGAACCTCAGTGCTTGATTGTGTGTGCAAAACGGACCGTCTAGATCACGAACCATTCGAACCGGGAATCGCTCGGACCGAATCAGACATGACGGTTCGGTCCGGTTCCCGAGAGCGTCGATCCGATTCCTGATTCCTAGAAGTAGAATCATTGTCCAGGCGCTCCGGTTCTCGGTTCCCGGGGAGAATCGGACCGGACTAGACCGACCGGACCAAACCGGACCAGCTACATAAACGTTTTTTTTTATTTTTTAGTTCTTCAAAAAAAAAATTAGTAAAATATTAACTAAACTCACGAACAACGCTTTTTCGCTTATTGCCGCACCATAATGATTCTTCACTTATCGTTGCTTCCCTCAATATATTGAGATTTATCACTCTCTCTGGTTGTGGTTGGAAAAAAATAAACAAGTGACTGGTTCCATTGGACCGAACTGGAATTGGACCGGACTGGTAGTCAGGTCTGATCCCCGATTTTCGGTTCCACCTTGAAATCATATCGGACCGGACCAGACCAGACCAAGAACCGATCACCCCTACGTAACGTGATCTGATTGAAAGTTTAAGAGAGAAGATGATGCATTGAATGAGTGGCTCTTTACTAATTTCGGAAGCTTTTTTTCATAACAAACGGATGACTTCCTATATTATTAGACGAAGTTGAAAAACCTAATTACACTAATTAAAAATTCCTATTGATATATTGTATATTGAACAAAAATTCGGAAGCTAATAGGGTCGTTGTCACAAATCCAAGAATAATCCTATTAGCGATTGCATATCCTTTCCATTTACCTTTTCTTAAAAATGTACGGTCAAGTAATCAAATAGAGTAGCTAAAACTTCAGCAGAATGAAAATGAGAGAAATCGCTCCTCATCTTCTTCATTGACTTTTTAACATATTGCAACTTTGACCATTCGAAACATCACTGTTATCTTTTATATACTTTCCTCTCGAGAAAGACATAAAAGTCAATATTTTAAAACTAATGACCCGTTCGTTTAGCAGAAAATAAATAATTTAAAAAATATTTTCCTAAAAAATGATCGGTTACATCATTTGAAAGAATTAGCCAGCAAAAAATACTTTCATTATCGACAATAAATTATGCCTAAAATTTATCGTGGACAACGAAAATATTTTTTATTTATATATTTTTTAAAGTGATAGAAACAATTACGTATAGGAAAATATTTTTTAAATCGTGATTTTTTTGCGAAATAAACGGACGCTAAGACTGATCAAATAACTGATTTGACTTTCATCAATCATTTGACCCATTAAACCGTCGGATCAATAAGTTTGAAAAAACAAATAAATCTTATACATTGGATAAGCCTCTAAAGATAAACTTGACAGCTCAGCGCACGGAATGAACCCTTCGCACTTCCAAGAGCTACGTCATCCCTAAAAATTCTTCTTACAAAGTCAAAAGGTCAGGTCAAATTGATGACAGGTTCAACACCAGTTTTGACTGTATCTTGACCAAACCTGGTGATTGAGAAAAACCGGTCCGAATCCATGTCCAATCGATTACACCGGTCGATCTAATCCTATTAGATTTTGGAGTTACTAGAAGCGTACCTTTCTCATCGATGCACGTATTACCCGTGGTAAAAAAAGACGCAATCAAAATCCGGACAACGTCCGAGTTGCCATAGCCAATTAACCCCACTTCATCCCCTGAAATTGGAGTTTACTCTCGCGTTTAATATTGTTTCAATCAAGATAGGGCATACGGTTCTTGGAGAAATATAAGTTGTGTCCTTTCTGCTTCCTCTCCTTCTCTTTCCTTACTTTAGATCAAAGCTTCCTTAGTGCAAATAAAAGACATTTTTCTCTTATATCCAACCAGCTCCTATTTTGAACCCATGATAGCTTGTTTTAAGGACCGTTACTTCATGGATGTCATCAAAGTCATTGTATGGACATCATCAAGCAATAAATAGATCTCGAAAGATTTATGCATGGATATCATCAAGTGTATTCAGACTCTATCACTATAAGCTGAGCATCATCAAATTATAAAACCTGATTAAGGCGAAATGCATTCAGACTTTACATTGAAGATAAGCTTCAGACTGTAGAAACTACTTTTGATCCTATTCAAATGCAAATCCAAGACTCATAACAGCTAGTGATCTGGCTCGGATTTCCCTCTTAATTGATTGACTCTCATTCTTGAATATTGTTTTGCAACGGTTTAATATGCAAAAGCATCTTGATTGGTTGGCAATCAATCTCGAGACAAGTAACTTTTCTAAATTGAAGAACTCTACTTATGGAAATTGGAGACTTTGGTTGTATGGGCGACTAGAATCAACTCAAATTCAAATTTTATCTCTTAAGCTGCGTTTGGTCGTCCGGATTTCTAAACAGAATAGGACTGGATAGGATAGGATAAGAAATCCTGAAATTTCTTCATATCTTGTCCATTGTTTGATGGACTACGGATTTAAAGTAAGATAGGATATTTTTTTTTTTTTGGCTATTCATGGGTCCGAACGAGTTAGTGAAGGAAAAAAAGCCGAGAATTTTTTTTAGTGAAAGCATACAAGATGTGGGAATAAAGATGACAGTGAATGGAGTGTAACGTTTTTGGAAAAATAGGCATTAGAAATCTTATCCGGGTCTATCCTACCCCCGGATTTTTTTATTCGGGTTATATCCGGTCTATATTCGACCTTGTCCTATCTTGGACCACCACCAAACATAGGATATGATAAAACATATCATATCCTGACTTTTATCCGGTTGACCAAACGCAGCCTTAATGGCTACTCAATCTTCTTCATACAATTCTATCCAACGGGTAGATTGGAAATGGGCGAGGATAAAACGATACCAAGTTGCCAAGGAGAAAAAAGAGACGAGATCAAGAATAGAAAAATCCAAAGCAAGAGACCTCCACACTTGTCTTTCGTGAGCTGAAATTGTAATCTTTGAGAAGCATTGTAAGAGTGATCGTGTAAGTTAGAGAGATTAATCACTCACACTTGAGAAGTGAACACTCAAACTTTGTAACATCTTATTGATCAATAAGTGAAATCTAGCCAGCATAGGAGAGTGGAGGTAGGCTTACTCTAAGCCGAATCACTATAAATTTTGTGTCCAAATTCTCTTATCCTAGAACTCTTGTTGATATTATTATATACATTTGTGCACTAATAAATTGCATTGAACTTATGTCGATATTCAGAGTCTAGCCTTTACTCACTCATCAATATTATCATACTAATGTTGTTGTTCAGACTCTAATTTTGACTACTTTACTTCCACTTTAAATTTTTCAAGATTAATTAAAATCACGTGATATTGCTAGCTCCATCACAACACACCATGCCACACAGGCATTTTGTTTAGGAAAATTTCACAGTTTGTCCTAAACCTATCGTACAAAAATCAATAGTCATAAACAATTCAATTGAAACAATGTAGTCCTAAACTTTTGAGGGAAAATGCAATCAAGTCCTCTCATCCAAGTCTCGTATGATTTATCTGATGTGGCGATCCAGTAATCGCCAGATGTCCTACGTAACGACGACGACATGACGTGGACTGTTTTCAACGAATGACACTGTTTTCAAGCTTACTATGCATTGTCTTCTAGCTCGCAACAGCTTGTCTAGAGCTGCTCCAATGCTCGTCCGTTGCTAACCACTGCCGCCTGGACCTCCAACGGCATGCTACCACCGTTGTCGACCTGGAGGTGTGGAATCAAATTCCTTGCATTAATGGTTCCTGGCAGCAACCAATCCAACGGTAGAACGAAACCAACCATGAAACCCAACTCAAGGCATCTCGCAACGTAAGGTGGCGCGCTTGTAATGTACGAATGGCTTAGTCTCAGATGCCTCATAATTGTGAAATTCGATTAGTGCTATTCTACGGTAAACATTCCCTTGCGCATGCATGTTGCTCTATGATAGGTACTATCCTCTCATGCAAGGCACTTCCATTTAGGAAGAGAACACTCTTATAAATAGCTTGCTTGCATTAAAGCTATTCATTGAGTTTGTGACTCTGTAATGCGAGCTGTTTGGCTGCTCTTACAATAATGTCTTGATGCTTGACGTATTCCTTCGTTGATGGCCTAAAGAGTCAATCTATTTTGTAAAGATTGAAGGCTTCAAGGCCTCTAGTAAATATTGATATCTAACTAGGAGAAGGATCAATCTGAGTTGAGTCGACATAATTTACAACTCAGAGCGAAGAAGGCTTATGCATCTCGATCTAGTAGTTGGATACACAATGCTCACGACAAATATTACTGGATTTCTAGCAGAAGAAATCATATAGTTTCTTTTGAAACTCAAGCATGATGCCCTAGTACATGGTTTTAGTCAGGGAAGAATGTCAAAAATTGCAATTAAAACCGTCATAGTAAAACGGTGGCTTTTCTTCGGTGGCTAAGCCCGCGGACCTTCTTTTGTAAACAAGGAAATGGAGGGAAAAGTGCCAAATAAGTCCTAAACCTTTTGGAGTAGTGTCAATTTAGTCCTAAACAGTTTTTTGGTGTCAATTGAGTCCTAAATCTTTTAATATGGTGCCAATTCTGTCATTTTGACAGGATTTTGCTGACATGAACGCCAGCAGGCCGGCGACCAGCGCTGACGTGGATAAAATCTAATGATATTTCAATATTTTTTTGAATTTTTTTCTTTTTCCTCTTCCTTCAGCCGGTCGCCGGAACGGTGACCGGCCGGAGGCCAGAGGCCGGCGAGGTCGACCTCGTCAGCCTCGGGAGAGCCTTGCCATGGCTGGGTGAGCCTCGACCTCACTCGATCTGGCAAGATCAAGCCTCGCCGGCAGCTGGACGAGGCTGGACCTTGCCAGATCCAGAGAGGTCGAGCCTCGCCCAGCCATGGTGAGCCTCACCTTCACTGTTGCCGGCGAGGGTGAGCCTCGCGCTGGGCTGGCAAGGCTCGCCATGGCTGGGCGAGACCCAACCTCGTCGGATCTGGCAAGGTCGGGCCTCGCCCAGCTGCCGGCGAAGCTCGCTCGGCCCTCGCTAGAGGTCGCGAGGTCTGGCGAGGCGCAGGTGAGGCTCACTCGAGGCTGGCGAGGTCAACCTTGCCGGCCTCTGGCCTCCGGCCAGTCGTCGCTCCGACAACCGGCTGAAGGAAGAGGTAAAAGAAAAAAAATTCAAAAAAATGCAAAAAAAAATATTAAATTATTATTAAATTTTGTCCACGTCAGCTCCGATGACCGGTCGCCGGCCGGCGTCTACGTCAGCAAAATCCGGCCAAAAGGACTGAATTGGCATCATATCAAAAGGTTTATGACTCAATTAGCACCAAAAAAAGGTTTATGATTAAATTGGCACTACCCCAAAAGGTTTAGGACTTATTTGGCACTTTTCCCAGGAAATGGACAATAGAGACAGCTGAGGAGTTGATCCTCTTGATATATATGCAGAACTTCCATTTGATCCTTTGGCTAGACAGGTTCCTTTTGATGAGTTCAATCGATCATATCGACCCTACACATGAACTTAGTGTTGTTGGAGATAGCACTATCACTTAGAAGGGCGTGAATAAGTAATTATAAGCAAATTTGACAACTTAAAGCGGAATAAAAACAGTTAAGATTAATATCACTTAAAGACAAAGTCTGAAGAAATATTATGTTGTAATCAGATTTATATGTGTACAATATACTATCAAGGATCATAATAAAGTGTTAAGAAATGGAGAAAATTGCATATAAAAGTTATAGTGGTTTGGCTTATTGCAAGCTTACGTCCACTCTTCATGCAGACAGTCTACTGATTGGATTTCATTAGTGAATCAATCAAAGGTTCCAGATGAGAGTGATAATACTTAATCTTGATAGATTTCACTATCTTAGAGCCACTCGTCTCACAATCTCAAAAAGTCACTCTTTTTGCACCTCTTAAAGATTATAGTTTTGAATATAAGATAGAAGCTCTCTTGCACTTTGGAATTTCAGATTCACGACATCTTGTTCTTTTCAGTACCAAAATCTCATTTTATACTTTTCCACTTCTAATCTAGCCGTTTCTCCGTAGAGTGTTGAAAATAGAATCTCTCATTGATTTAGTTGCCCATACAACTAAAGCTGGGTCCATAAGTAGAGTTCTTTGTTTGGAAAGAATATCTTGCCTTTGGGCGATTGTCAATCAATCAAAGACAGTTTGCTATGTGTAAGTCCTCTGCAAATCAAATCTTCAAGGTGGAAGATCAATCATCATTTCTATAAAAGAAATACGAGCGAGAACACTAGCCGTTGCGATATGCGCGTGATGTATTCTGAGTCTGAATAGACTTATTGAGCTGATTATACTTATCTGAGTTTCAATACTCCTTAAGTATAAATGATCTTCGCATAGAGTTTGAAGTTGCCAAACGTCTTGACAATATCCATGTACAATCTTTGGTGATATCCTCATATTACTCCAATGACATCCTTTCCACAGAGTAAATACTCAGAACTTCAAACGCAATATCCTTATGACAATAACTACAGTCTTAATATCATTTCTTCATGAATATCACCTGAAAATACTTTCATCGGATTCATTAGATACTATGGAAGGTTTCGTCGATCTTCAAAACATATTAGGAAGTTTTCTCAACACTTGGCTCGAAGAGCGGTCTCTGAAACGCTTCCACGCTCCTAATTTTATGTGAGGAAAAAAAGAGAAAAAAAGAGTAGAGGGCGTGACAGGAGGCAGACTGTACAGGCAATCCTGCTGCCTTAAGTGAAACACGCAAATACAAACAGAAAAATGCGTTCATGTATCAGTAATTGAAACAGATAAAAATAGCCAGAAACGTGCCTCCATTGAGAGGCAACCCTATTGATCAGGAACGTAAACCAGATGATGCAGTGGAAATGACAATGGAAAGTTACGTCATCCGGGCCTGAATGGGATGAAGTTGGATTAATGTCTCTTAAGACGTCTACGTGGTTCGATATTGGGAATGTTTGTCAACGGCGTTCATGTTCACCCATCAGCAGAGGCTTTTCTTAAAATCCCTCGCAGTGCAAAGGAAAAGATACTGCAAGTAGTTTTGATACACTTGCTGCCATGTGACTTAGCCAGAAGCAGAGCAGATAGCTTCGCCATAATTTGCCATGTAAGAAGCAGAGCAAATAACCCAAACGTGTAACCTACCTGCGATGATAATTTGAGTTACCAGCTTGCCACAAATAATTTCCACTATTAAAACAAAGTACCCATCACCGTGATCAAGTACCACCCACTTCCACGTATGCATCTTCTTTGAAGTAACTATAGGACATTGAAGAGATCAGATTGTGCTAGCAAAAGAGTATAAAAGAAAACTACTATCTCTCTCTCTCTCTCTCTCTAAGCACATACGTAACAAGCTAATCAGGTTTTAAAGCATATATATTTTAACCACCCCCCCCCCCTCAGCCAAAAAAGAAAAACAGAATCCTTTTGTTTTCTTTAGCTCTATAATATTGCTGCATAATGTCTGCATTGCAGATCTTTTGTCCAAAGTAAATTTATTGCCATTAAAATCTACTTAACTCCAGCATCCTGACACCGCACTAAACAATCATTTGCTTGCACGCTTCTATGATTGTATTTGTGTCAAGAAACAAAGAGTAGAGGGCGTGACGAGAGGCAGACTGTCCAGGCAAATCCTGCTGTAGTGAGTGAAACACACAAAAAAAACCAAAACATGTGTTCGTCAGTCAGTTATTAAAACAGAAAATTGGCAACGAATGTAACTCTATTAAGAGCGAAAGAAAGTTACAACCTATGGGCCTGTCTGTAATGAAGTTGATTGGTGCCACTCAAGATGTCAACGTGGTTTGGCGTTGGCAATGTCTGTCAGCGGCGTTCATGCATCAGCAGATGCCTTTCAGAAAATCCCTCGCAGTGCAAAGGAACAGATACTGCAAGTTGTTTCCATACAATTACAGCCATGTTCCTTAGTCAGCAAGCTGTCCCTCAAACTTCGCTGTAAGAAGCAGAGCAAATAACCCAAATAAGTAATCTACCTGCGATGATAATCTGAGGAACCAGCCTGCCACAAGTATTCACCGCTATTGATTCAAAGTTCCCATCACCACAATCAAATATATTTCACTTCCACCTGTGCATCTCCTTTGAAGAATCTCTCTCTCAAAGCACAATCATAACAGCCCGAAAAAAGAAAATTTGTTTTCTTTAGTTACATTTTGAGGAAGAAGTCCGTGATATTTGTGTATAATGTCTGGATTACGTATCTTTCCCTCCCTCCCTCCCTCCCTCCCTCCCTCTCCCTCTCTCTCTCTTTCTCTCTCTCCTTTGAAGAGCTATGGTAAATATGACATTGCAGGGATCAGATCGTGTTAGGAAAAGAAAACAAAAGAAAACCAGTCTCTCTCTCTCAAAGCACAATCATAACAACCCGAAAAAAGAAAATTTGTTTTCTTTAGTTACATTTTGAGGAAGAAGTCCGTGATATTTGTGTATAATGTCTGGATTACGTATCTTTAGTACACAGCAAGGTCATTGCTATTAACATCTACTTCATTCAAGAACATCCTCACATCATTCGTATGAATTTCGACTGTTTGATAAATAGTTGGCACCAGAAGCACTAACCCACGAGTACATGTACCAGTTAAATACAGAGACTTCTTGCAGAACCTAGTTATACGAGAAACAAGATCTACCTTCCACCCCTCCAAAAGCATTATAATGAAGCAAGAGAAAGAATCTCCCAGACTTAAAACAACTTTATAAATGGCACATGGGACTCATTGAGATCATGTGTGGAAGAAAACTTGCCGTTAATATGGTTAACTCTTCATCACATTTCAAATCTCAGACGCAATTGAGAGAGTTCAACTAGAAAAGGATTTCGACCAAAAAAAAAATTAGAAAACGATGAAGTTCCATTTGTCAAGAGATATTTAACCCACAACTCCTTGTCCATTATTTGTATCGAGTGATTGATTTTTTAAAAACGATGATCATGTTGAACATTAAAAGATAATTTAATGCTTGATTGAACCAATTAAAGATTCATGGACGACCCTAAACATCAAACCAAAAGTTTGAAATCAACCGCACTCATTAATAGATCTGGAAAAATATTAGATACTGCACATCGATTAAGAACTCCAGAACTATAGTGTCGTCGTCACAATTCAAGAATAATCTTGTAATCAGTTACATATCCTTTCCATTTACCTTGTCTTAACTTTTACAGTCAAGTTATCAAATAGAGGAGCTGAAAACTTAAAAAGAACTTGGCAATAAAAAATTTACTTAAAGTTTATGGTTATGGCATCATGTTTTAGTTTAATGGTGTGTTAACTGTGTGATCATTATATGCAATGCATTCTCTCTCCCTTTTTTTGCACCTGCTTTTAATGAAAGGAATATGTTTAAATGATTGAAATTGAAATCTTCAAAAAGAAGAAATTTCTATCGACTGCAATAGGAATGTTGATCTTAAAGTGACAGAGTTCACATTAATCATGTTGGTGAACTTAGCACAAAGAGTGGTCTCCAAAGCACATATCATAACATGTTCCGCAGAAGACCATTTACTCTTATGAGCTTGATTCCTTTTTCGTGGCTCATCTCTTGTGAAGAGTCTGTTACTAATGGACAACCTGAAATTTAAAGCCAAATTTGCTGTAGAGCGTTTGAGTCACATTGCTACAGAGAGTATAACAAACAGAAATATTCCTCAAAATTCCAAGGTTGGTATAAACCATGACCAATGCCTTCTTCAAGTATACGAATTCCCTATGAATCGTAGCCAAGTATTGCAAATCTAAAATTACTTTAGGGCAGAGAATCAAGCATCACATACACTTAAAACGATCAAATGCCATCATCAAGTTTGCCTCCAAAGTGCATCAGGCAGAGGTATTTCCTTGCCTATCGGTATTTTACCAGGTCAATTGCAAGCAATATTGTGTCCTCCTTTCCCATCAACATAAGGCTGGTCTCCAAAACACTTGCAATCTACTATGACTGTGTCAGGAAAGAAAGAGCAGAGGGTGTGACGAGAGGTAGACTGTCCAGGCCAATCCTGCTGTCTAAGTGAAACACGCAAAAACAGAATAAAATGTTTTCCTGAGTCAGTTTTAAAACAGATAAAAATGGCATGGAATGTACCTCCATTGAGAGCCAACCCTACTCATCGGGAAAGTAAGTCGATTCAACAGAAAAGACAATGGAAAGTTACATCAGCTGGGCCTGTGATCGAGTTGATTGGTGTTGCTCCAGATGTCTACGGGGTTCGGCATTGGAATGGTCTGTCAACGGCAGCCATTTTCACACAAATATTCTCCGCTATTGATTTAAAGTGCCCATCACCATCATCAAATATCATCCACTTCCACGTCTGCATCTTCTTTTAAGTAACTATGATAAATAGGACATTGACGGGATCAGATTGTGCTAGGAAAAGAGTGTAAAAGAAAACTAGTATCTCTCTCTCAAAGCACTAGGATCAGATTGTGTCAGGACCGCCCCCAAAAAAAAAGAAATCTCTTTAGTTCCATTTTCAGGAAGAGTTCCATGCTGTTTCTGCCCAATGACTGAATTGCATAACTCTAGTACATAGTAAAGTTATTGCTATTAACATCTATTTAATCCAAGAGCATCCTCACACTGCGTGATCATTTTTACAAATTTCACCAGTTTGATTAATATTAGACACAAGAAGCTCTAACTGATGAGTACATGTACCAGTTAAATACAGAGATCTCTTACAGAACCTAGGTATACGAGAAACAAAATCCACCTGCTACCCCTCCAAAAGCCTTATGTGAAGCTAGTGATAAAATCTCCCAGACCGAAAACTACTTCTTTAATGGTAAATGGGACTCGACGAGATGATGTGTGGAAGAAAACTTGCCGTTGATCTGGTGTACTCTTCATCACATTTCAGCTGACATCTCAGAGACAATGGAGAGTTCAAATAGAAAAGGAAGAAGTTCCATTTGTCATGATATATTTAACCCACAACTCCATCGTCGCTACATCTGCAGAAAAACCCCTTTCGACCATTTCACCGACAAGTTGCACTGCTCTCGTATTTTCGTTAATTCTTAGCAGTCTTTGGATGATTGTGTTATAAGTGACACCATCTGGAGAGCATCCATTTCCTTCCATCTCCTTTAGCAGCTGAAATGCTTCCTCCGTGCATCCTCCTTTGCACAATCCATTCATGAAAATATTATACGTCCACACATTAGGTTGCAAGCGTCGAGCATGCAAACAATCAAACAACTCTTTTGCATCGTCCAGCTTTCCGACATTACACATGCCATTTATTAGAATATTGTAAGTCACAATATTTGGAACGAATTTGGAATCTTCCATCTTTCGAAGCAATATCATGGCCTTGTCAATCTGCCGCATTTTACACAAGCCATCCAGGAAAGCACTCAAGGTATAATGATCTAGACAGAGATCGCGAGATTGCATCTCGTTAATTAGCTCCTCCGCGGCTTGAAGTTTTCCAACCTGGCAAAATCCGTTTACGAGAGTGTTGTACGTGATGACGTCAGGATTCAAGCCCCTTTCAAGCATTTCTTGCAAAAGCATCTTTGACTCGTCAACTCTTTTCGCTTTGCAGAATCCTTTAATCAACGTGGAATAACTAACGACATTAGGTGGGCAGCCTCTTTCAACCATCCAATTAAGCACTTCCACAGCATCGTTCATTCTATTTTGCAAACAATAGCCGTTCATCAATGTGTTATAAATGAAACTATGAGGCACAATACCTAATTGAATCATCTGGTCGACTATGGCCTCTGCCTCTACAAGCATTCCCTCTTTACAATGTGCATCCACCAGAATAGTGAAGGTTTGAACATTCGGCATTACTCTGCTTTGCACCATGTGACTCAACAGTCTTAGAGCCTCTTTCAATTGGCCGGAATTGCACACTCCCTGAATGACGGAGGTATAAGTAACGACGTTCGGATCAATTCCTGCCTTCATCATCTTCTCCAACAAGACCGTAGCATCTTTCCATTGGCCTACATTGCACAGACCGTGGATCAAGGAGGTATAAGTGACAACATCTGGTTGGACACCTTTTCTACTCAAACTTTCGCAGAGTCTCAAGGCCTCTGTGAGCAATCCCTCCTTGCAAAGACTATTAATTACTATGTTGTATGTGAAGGAATTGATCCTGCAGCTTCTCTCTTCCCAGTCCCTCAGCAATTCCATCGCTTGTCTGGTTCTACCCGCCCTGCATAACCCCTTTGAGATTATCGCATGCGTGGTCTCACTAGGTTCGGGGCCTTTTCGCCCCATATCATCGAGGAACCTCAGTGCTTGATCAGTTTTGCCCTGAATAAAGAGACCATCAATAAGGGTGTTGGATGCCACCACATCGATGCGAAACCCAAGCTTCAAGATCCTACCCAGGACAGACAAACCCAAATCAACCCGCTTTAACCGACAAAAGCAACTCATCCAAATAGTCAGCAAGGCAACATCATCCTCGACCCCCGAAGAACGCAGCTGCGCAATCAACCGGGTCGCAGTCGAGTAATGCTTCATCCTCGCTATAGCACCCAACAGTGGACTAAAATCCCCGGAAGAAGGCAAAGGGTACATCTTCATCATTTTACCGAAGCAGCACAAGGCGTCGCCGACCCTCGTGAACCCACCACCACCGCCACCTGCAGCGCTGCAATTTGTCCTCACGTAACTCAAGACCTGGTTCGGGCTAGGGTTAGGGATCGAAGAAAACCTCCGACGAGGGCGAGACGAGAAAGGGTGATGGAGAAGGGAATGGGATGACGACTGGCTGGACATAGCAGTTGGAGCAGGACGAAGAAGAAGAAGAAGGAAGATGGAAGAAGCAGGGCAGTGACCCGTTCGCTTCATCTCAGCTTTTGCCTGTACCGCCAAAACCACAGAACGATATACTTAGAGCAAATTTATTATAAATTAATTTTTTGATCGCAAAAATTTTAATTTAATTTAAAAATATAAATTTTAAATCGAGTGGTAATTCTAATCTTAACTTTTTTTGTCTCATAAAAAATGTCAACTTTTAATTATATTCCAAATTTGGCCCCCTTGACTTAGAATCATTCATTATCCAACTTCACTATTTCACATCAGTAATAAATCCATGACGCTTTCTGACTGAATTTAAAGCATTATTCATTATCTTCTTCTCCAAACCAAAGCTTGAGAAATAACTGTGAAAATGTTCATCTCTTTCACTTCACCGGCAAGTCAAAAAGATCTTCAGAATGAATTTCTCTAGACAGACCTTGCCGTTTTGTTGTACTCTAAAGTTGTAGACCACCGCCTCTCGACAAACGCTACGGACAAGATCTGACAAGCTCACGACCATAACTTTTTTTTCTCAAACAAAGGTGATTTTAGACAGAGAGTCAGCGGGGGCCAAATTTTGGATAAAGCTGACAATTTGTGATATTTTATGCGACAAAAACAAAAAGTAAGGATCAGAATTGTCACTCAACCTAAAGTTGGTGCTTATTTACAAGACGAAAAAAAGTTTGAGTTAGAATTGTCAATCAACCTAAAGTTTATGTTTTTTTTTAAATTAGCCCCAAAAAACCCTAAATTGATATATACGTGGCAAATTTACCCAAACTAATTTTTTTATCACCAAAAACTCCAAACCAGTACACTTGTGACAAATTTACCCTCCGTTAAATTGGATTAATACCATGAAAAATTACAAACTGATAAATATGTGACAAACTAAGGGGTAAAACCCTAAATTGGAATACCCGTTAACTGTCACGTGTCATATAACTCAATAATTTGACGGTAAAATTTAACGAAAGCTAACAGAGAGTAAATTAATTACAAGTATACCAATTTGGAGTTTTTTATTGTCAAAAAATTAGTTTGGGATAAATTTATCATAAGTGTACTAATTTGAGATTTTTTGTGGTATGGGTCCCTCTCTGTGAAGGCCTTATACTCATTTTGATGGCCCAATGCTTCCTTCACTTATTTAATTTTGAAAAGTATAAAGTTTTAATCGAGTCAAACTTGGAAGTCTTTGAACAAAAAAAAAACTTTGAAGTAATATAATTTTTTTAGGGATATATTCACTAGAAGTCCTAAAACTTATCATAAAATTACAATTGAGTCATAAAACTTGCAAACAGTGCAATCAAGTCCTAAAACTTGTCAAATTGATTCAATTGAGTCCTAAAATTAATACCGTCTAATTTATTAAAAGAAAATGCTGATGTTACTTTTTTTTTAAAAAAATTATCCTATGCGGCACTGACGTGACTTTATTATTATTATCATATAAAATTTATTTAAATTAAATTTTAAAAAATAAAACATAAAAAAGAGGAGGAGCTAAAGTCAGGCAAGAAGGGCTAGAAGCCCGCGCTGGGAGGGGCCGACGAGGGTGAGGAACGACCGGCGAGGGGTCACGGTCCTCCACCAAACTCACCCAAACTTGTCCGAGGGCCACCACTGGCGACTGACCCAGTGGCGACCCTCGCCGACGGCAAGCGAGGGGTCGCAGCCCTCCCCCAGACCAGGTGAGGGTTTGCAAGCCCTCGCTTGCCACTGATGAAGGTTGCCGACCCCTCCCGTCGATGGTGGGGAGGGGATGCTGGTAGTGGCAAGGAGGGTTGCAACCTTCCCTGCCTGGTTTTCCTCTTCCCCTTTTTTTATAAATTTTTAATTGTTAGCTTATCTTTAATTTTAATTTAAATTAAATTTGTATTAAAAATTAAAATTAAGTCAAAATGACGTCATTTTAGTCTTATATATAATAATTTAGTCATGTCATCGCCACGTAAGATAGGAAAAAAAAAAGGCCACGACAGCATTTTCTATTAGTAAATTAAATAGTATTAACATTAAGACTCGATTAAATTAATTTGATAAATTTTAAGATTTGATTACACTTTTTGCAAATTTTTAGGACTCAATTGCACTTTTGTAACAAGTTTTAGGACTTTTAGTAAGCATATCTTCTTCTTTTTATAAAAAAAAAACCCTAACTTCTAAAAATTGGCTTCTACCATTCAAATAATTGTCAAATCGCTATGTTCATGTCACCTCTAACCCAAAATCCCAATATGGTAAATCAGTGTCATGTTTAACCCAATTTTAACGATTTTTTTGTGGCACGAAAAATAATTTAAGATAATTATAGCACGGATGTACCGATTTTAGATTTTTTTTGTGAGACAAAAATTAGTTTGAGATAAGTGTGACGCGAGTGTAGTAACTGTGAATCTTGCAAAAAGTGGTACCGGCAATTAAGATGCAAACAAGAAGCAAGAAAACAAGATGCTGTTTAGAAATCCACTTCCCAAGGTTTTCTTCTAGGATTGCATAAGAATAAGATGGATCCTTGTCTCACACATTCCTTGATGGCCGCTAATCTCCCACAAACGGGTCAACCAAAGTGACGAGCTTTTCAGAAATTTCAGAACTAGCACCGTATGACCCAACAAGAATTACCAACCCTAACAGTAAGTTCTTTTCAGCTTTCATTGTTTACGGACAGTTTACTTGGCTTGGTACCCATTGCATAACTTAGAGGGATGACATTATTAGTGATCCATTTGTCGAGAGGAAATTGAAAGATTTGTAAAATATTCTCCTAAATATAATCACTTATATCGCTTAAAGTAATTAGTCAATAAAAAATAATTTCATTATCGATAATAATTTATATTTAAATAATTTTATGAATGATGAAAATATTTTTCGTTTATTCATTTTTGTAAGAGATGTAAGCGATTATTTTCAGACAGATCCCCTTCTGTGCACGCGCTCGCCGCATGCATACACGAGAGGACACCAATATTCACCGTGCACTAGTATGGGACTCTCACGGTGCGCAAGTATGGGACTCTCAGGCATTGCAAAGCAATTTATGCCCACCTCCTACTCAGCTTCGTTTCAAATGCATCATTATCTACATGTCACTATCTCCCAATTTGCTATTAGTTCCGAGTTAGTATCCAACCCATGAACCACATTGGTTAAGCTCCTCACAAGTATATTTATCAGATACGCCTTCAACTCGAGAAGCTTCTTGCGAAGAAAGCTCGTTTGGCCCACGAGAATGAAACATTTGCACGCGAGAACCACTTGTCGAGCATCACCAACTCATCATGCAGGATGTGGTTTGTATAGATGAGGGGATTGAAGAGGTTGCAGAAGTTTATACAGTTGGTTACCCCCTCAGCCATTAGCATGCTCTTACTTTCCCTGACTTCATCAGTATCACCACCCTCAGCAACCGAGACACCTGCGCCCACGAAAGGCGAGATTTTGAATGTCCTGCCCGTTGAAGAAGAGGATGTAGATGGCTGGGAGGACAAAGTCATCGAGAACTTAGATGACTCGGTTACGAAGGAAGAGGGTGACAGAAGACCAACACCAGCATCTGCCTAAGTTTTTGAGTCCCTTTTTCATTTACAAGATACGTCGAATGCCGATTTGTGTTGGTTCTTTTTCTTCTTTTTCTTACGCTGTGGTTTTTCATCTGGGAGGAAAAAGAGGGGTCGGGAGTAGACCAAATGCTTGCTGGCATTAAGCTATTGATGGCGTTTGTGACTCTGTATTGCGAGCTGTTTGGTTTTGATCTTCCAATAACGTCATTGATGGCCTAGAGCGTGAAGCTAATTTATGTTCTCTCAAAGATTGCACTTCGGATTCTGCAAAGGTTGAACCTCTCAAGGCCTCTAGTTGTTGTTGATATCTAACTAGGAGAAGCATCGATATGAGATGAGTCAATATAATTTACAAGTCAAAGCCAATGACGCTTATACTCACCTCCAGTTCGAGTTGATAAGTTGTCTCTTGAGTGTGAACTTTAGCTGACCTGACTTGACTCATATGTCAAAAGGAAATTTGAGTCTGATGGGGAGTTAAACCTGAAAGTCAAAAGTTGAATGACGATGTTATATGCATGTTTCCAACACTTGTGAAGGTATCGTGTGCGCTAATTTAAGTTGAAGATTTCAAGCATGAGCTACATGACTCTACTTGAAAAGAATTGGAGGAAATCTCAACTATTTAAGCCAGCCTCAATACAAAGCTCGATAATCTGCTTGCATTGCAATTCACGACATCCTATGCACTATATTGTGCAAAATTTGTTGATAATGAATAGGAGGAAATGAGGTTTAGCCAAGTGCATTTGTTAAGTACATATTGATATATGAGGTTCAAAGAGAAATAGCAAAGAGGAAGGCCTGACTAACATTCTCAAATCATCATTCCTTCTGAATATTGCAGTAAGAGCTCGTTGATGAACTGTGCGTAATGCAGTACCACCAATTAAGAAGCAAAATTGTAACATCATACCATCTGATATGATGTTCACCCGTAAATCAAATGCTTTTCTTAAAATCCATCGCAGTGCAAAGGAAAAGATACCGCAAGTAGTTTTCATACACTTGCTGCCATGTTCCTTAGTCAGCAAGCCATCCCTCAAACTTGGCTCTTATTTGCATGTAAGAAGCAGAGCAAATAACCCAAAAATATGCAATTGACCTGCGATGATAATCTGAGTACCCAGCTCATCACAAATATTCTCCACTATTGATTCAAAGTGACCATCACCATGATCAAATACCATCCACCTTCATGTATGCATCTTCTTTGAAATTACAATGGTACGTACGACATTGAAGGGATCAGATTGTCCAAGTCTCTCTCCATGATATTTGTGCACGTCAGAATTGCATAACTTTAGTACATGGTAGAGTTATTGCCATTAACATCTATTAATTCAAGAGCATCCTCAAACCACTTGACCATCTGTCTGAATCTTACCTGATTGATGCGAGTACATACATCAGTAATAACAGAGATTTCTTACAGAACCTAGGTATGCTACAAACAAATCCACCTTCCACCCCTCCAAAAGCCTTATAATGAAGCCAGAGAAAAAATCTTCCAGACTTGAAACAAGTTCATTAATGGGATGTGGGACTCAATGAGATGATGTTTGGAAGAAAATTTACCATTGATCTGGTTTACTCATCATCCCATTTGAGCTGAAAAAGTGGACAGATCTGAGACGATGGAGAGTTCAACTAAAAGAAGTAGTTCCATTTGTCACGAGATACTTAACCCACAGCTCCATCGGCACTATATTTTCAGAAAATCCCCCTTCAACCATTTCATTGACAAGTTGTGCTGCTCTCATATTTTCGTTATTTCTTAGTAGTCCTTGGATGATTGTGTTATAAGTGACACCATCTGGAAAGCATCCATTTCCTTCCATCTCCTTTAGCAGCTGATATGCTTCCTCCGTGCATCCTCCTTTGCACAACCCACGCATGACAGCACCATACGTCCACACATTAGGTTGCAAGCCTCGAGCATGCAAACAATCAAACAGCCGTTTTGCATAGTCGAGCTTTCCAGCATTACACATTCGTCACAATGTTTGGGACGAATTTGGAATCTTCCATCTCTCGAAGCAATGTCATGGCCTTGTCAATCTGCTGCGGTTTACACAAGCCATCCGGAAAAGCATTCAAGGTATAATGATCGAGAGGGAGATCACAACATTGCATCTCCTTTATTAGCTCCTCCGCGGCTTGAAGGTTCCCAACCTGGCAAAATCCGTTTATGAGAGTGCTGTATGTGATGACATCAGGATTCAAGCCCCTTTGAAGCATTTCTCGGAAAAGCATTGTTTACTTGACAGCTCTTCTTGCATTGCTGTATCCGCTAATCAACGTGTTATAACAAACATCAGGTGAGCACCCTCTTTCAACCATCAAATTGAGAACATCCATAGCATCGTTCATTCTATTTTGCAAACAATAGCCATTCATCAATGTACTATAAGTGAAAGCATCAGGCATTTTACCTAATTGAATCATCTGTTCGACTATGGCCTCCGCCTCTACAAGCATTCCCTATATACAATGCACATCCACCAGGATATTGAAGATTTGAACATTCGGCATTACTCTACTTTGCACCATATGACTCAGCAGTCTTCGAGCCTCTTCCAATTGGCCGGAATTGCACACTCCTTGAATGACGGAGGTATGAGTAACGACATCCGGTTCAATTCCTGCCTTCATCATCCTCTCCAACAAGACAGTAGCATCTTTCCATTGGCCTAGGTTGCATAAGCACTGAATCAACGAGCTATAAGTGAGTAAGTAGGGTCGGATGCCTCCACTCGACATCTCTTTCAACAATACCAGAGCATCTTCCATCTGGCCTACATTGCACAGACCATGGATCAAGGAGTTAAAAGCAACAACATTTGGTTTGATCACTTTCCTACCCATACTTCCTTGGAGTCTCAACGCCTCTGTGATCAATCCCTCCTTGCAAAGACTATCAATTACTATGTTGTATGTGAAGGAATCGATCCTGCAGCTTCTCTCTTCCCAGTCCCTTAGCAACTCAATCGCCAATCTGGTGTTACCCGCCCTGCATAACCCCATCGCGATCATCGCATACGTGGTCTCATCGGGTTCAGGGCCATTTCGCATACGTGGTAATGGTAACCATTCTGCTCCAGAAATCAAATTCTTGCCAGAAATTGATTTCTGGAATTCTTGCCAGAAATTGATTTCTGGAGGAGAAATCTGTTTGGTAAAACATGACTAATTCTGCTCTAGAAATTGATTTCTAGAACAGAAATTTGTTTTGATTTGTTGATTTTTTTTGCACCTAAAAATATTTAAATTTTACTCAAAGTGGGTGGCCACAGGTATTATAAGTTATTCTTTAAAGTTTTGAAATTTTTGATTTTTTTAATTTTTTTTGGGCACCTAAAAAAATTTAAATTTCACTCAAAGTGGGTGGCCACATGTATTCTAAGCCATTTTGTGAAGTTTTGAATTTTTTATTTTTTAATTATTTTTAATTATTTTTAATTTTTTTGGGCACCTCAAAATATTTAAATTTCACTCAAAGTGGGTGGCCACATGTATTCTAACCCATACTGTGAAGTTTTGAAATTTTTTATTATTTTTTATTATTTTTTTGGGCACCTCAAAAAATTTAAATTTCACTCAAAGTGGGTGGCCACAAGTATTTTAAGCCATTTTGTGAAGTTTTGAAAATTATTCTTATTTTTTATTTTTTTGGGCACCTAAAAAAATTTAAATTTCACTCAAAGTGGGTAGCCACGAGTATTTTCAGCTATTCTGTGAAGTTTTGAAATTTTTTATTTTTATTTTATTTTTTAAAAAAAATTCACCAAATTCCATATTTTCCCGAAATTTGACTTTTTTTTATTTTCTGGAAATTTTTATAATTTTTTCTATAATTTTTCAATTTTTATGTATTTTCTGAAAAAAAAAATTATGAGAAAATAGGGAGAATGCATTCCGGAATCAAGAAGCTACAAAAAGTAGCTTCTCTTTTTCTTGCCAAAAACTCATTCTGGAATAAAAAATGCATTCTGGAATCAAGAATGCATTCTAGAATCAAGTATTTTTATTCCAGAATGTGAAAATTACTCCAGAATGCATTCCGGAAATTTTTTAACAAACGCCATTCTGTTCCGGAATGCATTCTGGAACAGAATTTTTCTTCCGGAATGCATTCCATGCGCACCCTAGTCGGCTTCATCGGCTGATGATGAATCTGTGGTGGTCCAATCCAAATGGATTCCTTAATCTGTCTATGACTTATTTATTTATAACAAAAGTTTCTCGACCCAATTCATATGCAATTCATACCCAATCTATATTACTATAATCTTTAAATATATCGATTGAGGCCGGCAAGCTTGAGTCTTACCAGCGCCAAACATCGGCTAGTTCATCCCTCGCCTATGGTTGGTTGCCAGCTGTCGCTGTGGCTGGCCATCGGCTAAAAAAGACAGAAAAAGAATAAGATCAAAAAAGAAAAGAGAAAAATATTTATAATTTCAATTTTTTTAAAAAATATATTTTTATAAGACTGAAAAAGGGAGAGAGAAAGTGTGTGAGCCCTACGGGTTGGAAATGGATTTTATACTCAACCCATTTAAATCCATTTAGTTTCGATTTTATATTTTAAAACACAATTAAGGTAGGCTCTTCAAAATTTAACTAACACATCTATGACCCATTTATTTTTTATAAGTCTACTTTCAAGTTATATATATATAGTAGAAACTTCCAAGTCATATTGATGAATACGAAAATAAAGTGGAGATGTATGAAATTCAATTAAATTGGATGTAATACGCAATCTAGCCCATGAGCTTTTATGTTACATGCAACATAGTACTTGTACTTTTCCATCAGTTTAATTAAGAGCTTGAACAATTTTTAAACATTCAACAGTATCCTCGCATTAATAAGCGTTAATCATATATACTCACATGGACACCAATTCCAAGCACTAATATTGGATTGGAAAGACAAATTTATGCATGCAATGCATACTTGAAATTGAAAAAATCAATACGGTTTTCTTAAAACTATTTATTGATAACAGGCAACTTTTTCTTTACCCAATCCCTCTAAACAGAAATTCTCTAAACAGAAATTCTCATTCACTCGACTCTATTCGAAAGTGATTTAAGTTTGTCCCGCAAAAAAGACAAGAAGAATAACGAAAGCCATTTATAACAAGTATGGAAACCTATCATTCCAACCTTTATTCTCAACGTAACGTTAGGGCGTGTAAAATGAACCGTCCAAATTGGGAACCGTCCGAATCGGGAATCGCTCGGACCAGACCGAACATGTCGATTTGATCCGGTTCTCGAGAGTGTTGGTCCGATTCTCGATTCCTAAAAGTAGAACTAGTGTTCGGGCGCTCTGGTTCTCGGTTCCAAGGGGAACCGAATCGGATTGGACCGATCGGAGCGGACTGACTACATAAATGTTTTTTTTATTTTTTATTTCTTCAAAAAAAATAGTAAAATATTACCTAAACTCACGAACAACACTTTTCTCTTATTGTCGCACCATAATGATTCTTCACTCATGTGATTCCATCAATATGTTATGATTTGTCACTCTCTCTAGTTATGGTGAGAAAAAAATAAAAAAGTAATTAGTTTCATTGGACCGGAAAACGGAACCGGACTGGACTGGTGGTCAAGTCTAGTCCCCAATTCCCGGTTCCACCTTGAAATCGGACTGGACCAAATCAAGAACCGATCACCCCTACGTAACGTGATCCGATTGAAAGTTTAAGAGAGAAGATAATGCATTGAATGAGTGGTTCTTTACTAATTTCGGAAGCTTTTTTTGGTAACAACGGATGACTTCCATATTATTAGACAAAGTTGAAAAACCTAATCGCACTAATTAAAAATTCCGAAAAGACAATGATATATTGTATATCGAACAAAAATTCGGGAGCTAGTAGGGTCGCTGTTCACAAATCCAAGAATAATCTTATTAGCGATTGCATATCCTTTCCATTTACCTTTTATTAGAATGTACGGTCGAGTAATCAAATAGAGTAGCCAAAACTTCAGCAGAATGAAAATGAGAGAAATCGCTCCTCATCTTCTTCATTGACTTTTTAACATATTGCAACTTTGACCATTCGAAACATTACTATTATCTTTTATATACTTTCCTCTCGAGAAAGACATAAAAGTCAATATTTTTAAACTGTGCATCCGTTCGTTTAACGAAAAATGAATGATTTGAAAAATATTTTCCTAAAAAATAATTGGTTACACCACTTGAAATAATTAGCCAGCAAAAAATGTTTTCGTCATCGATAATAAATTATGCCTAAAATTTATCGTGGATAACGAAAATATTTTTCATTTATATATTTTTTAAAGCGATAGAAACAATTACGTATGGGAAAATATTTTTCAAATCGTGATTCTTTTCGCGAAATAAACAACCCTAAGACTGATCAAATAACCGATTTGACTTCCATCGATCATTTGACCCATTAAGGGTGCGTTTGGCAACTATTCTGCTCTAAAAAATAATTTTTATTAGAAATAATTCTTTTTTATTCGCGCCTGTGAACAATTTCTAAGCATTTAAAGGTGTTTGATAACTGTCCATTGGTAACTGCACCAAATTTCTTTTTATTATTAATATTTTAAATTTTTTAATATTTCTTTTTTTTTCTTCTTCTTCTCCTTCCTTGGCCATGGTCTGGTCGCCAACGTCGGCGACCAGCCACAAGCCAAGGTGGACGAGGGTGGCTCGCGGCTTGGGCGAGTGCCGCCCTTGTCAGATCTGGCAATGGCTGGTGTAAGGACCTCGGCCCCACCACGCTTTCACTGCGCCACTCCTTGTGTAATATTGTCCGCTTTGGACACTAAGTCCTCATGGTTTTAAAACGCGTTACACAAGAGTTAGGGCCCAAGCCTTATAAGTAAGGCCAAGACTCCCCCCTAAGCGATGTGGGACAGAGACATGCCCTTGCCATCCTAGAAGCTTGCCAGGAGCCGCTCCTTGTCCAGGTTCACGGACCCCGGCAACCACTCCCCGCCCTCGTCAGACCGGATCGTTACATTCTCCCCTCCTTCGAGTACAGCGTCCTCGTTGTGGCCCTCAGGCCCTCGAACCCCGGCAACCACTCCCCGCCCTCGTCGGACCGGGTCGTTACATTCTCCCCTCCTTTGAGTACAGCGTCCTCGTTGTGGCCCTCAGGCTCTCGGACCCCGGCAACCACTCCCCGCCCTCGTCGAACCGGGCCGTTACATTCTCCCCTCCTTCGAGTACATCGTCCTCGTTGTGGTCCCACATGCGGTCGGGAGTTGGCTCTGATACCATTTGTAAGGACATCGGCCCCACCACGCTTCCGCTGCGCCACTCCTTGTGTAATATTGTCCGCTTTGGATACTAAGTCCTCACGATTTTAAAACGCGTTACACAAGGGTTAGGGGCCAAGCCTTATAAGCAACCCCAGGACTCCCCCCTAAGCGATGTGGGACAGAGACATGTCCCCCTGCCATCCTAGAAGCCTGCCAGAAGCCGCTCTTTGTCCAGGCCTCGGACCCCGGCGACCACTCCCCGCCCTCGTCGGACCGGGTCGTTACAGCTAGACCCTTGCCACTGTCCACGTCGCATCTGGCAAGGACTTGGACGAGGGTCGCCCACGCCAGATCCTACGAGGGCCACGACGCCCTCGCTGGCCTTGACCTGTGGCTGGTCGCCGGCAATCGGCAGCAGGCTAGGAAGAAGAAGAAAATAAAATTCTTTTTCATTTCTGATTCTTATTCTGCTTCTTGATTTTATTTCAAAATTGATTCTGAGAATAAATTTTTGTAAATTTGTGCCTGAAAACAAAAAATTTACCAAATAGATTTCTATTCTAAAACTGATTCTGAGAAGAAAAAGATAGAAATAGTTACTGTTTGACCGGTTGCCAAATGCCCTCTAAACCGTCAGATCAATTAGTTTGAAAAAACAAATAAATCTTATATATTGGATAAGCCTCTGCAGATAAACTTGACCGCTCACCGCACGGTATGAACCCTTCGCACTTCCAAGAGCTACGTCATCCCTAAAAATTCTTCTGACAAAGTCAAACGGTCAGGTCATATTGATGACAGGGTCTAACACCGGTTTTTGACTGTATATTGACCAAACCAGGCGATTGAGAAAAACCGGTCCGAATCCATGTCCAATCAATTAAACCAGTCGATCTAATCCTATCAGGTTTTGGGGGTTACCAGAATCGTACATTTCGTGACCCATAGATTATCTCATCGATGCACGTATTACCCGTGGTAAAAGACGCAATCACAATCCGGACAAGGTCCAAGTTGCCATCGCCAATTGACCCCACTTAATCCGCTGAAATTCAAGTTTACTCTCGCGTGTAATATGGTTTCAATCAAGATAGGGCATACGGTTCTGGAGAAATGAAAGTTGAGTCCTTTCTGCTTCCTCTCCTTCTCTTTCCTCACTTTAGATCAAAGCTTCTTGAGTGCAAATAGAAGACATTTTTCTCTCATATCCAACCAGCTCCTATTTTGAACCCATGATAGCTTGTTTTAAGGACCGTTACTTCATGGATGTCATCAAAGTCATTGTATGGATATCATCAAGCAATAAATAGATACCGAAAGATTTATGCATGGATATTATCAAGCGTATTCAGACTCTATCACTATAAGCTGAGCATCATCAAATTATAAAACCTGATTAAGGCGAAATGCATTCAGACTTTACACTGAAGATAAGCTTCAAACTCTCGAAACTACTTATGATCCTATTCAGACGCAAATTCAAGACTCATAACAGCTAGTGATCTGGCTTGGATTTCCCTCTCAATTGATTAACTCTCATTCTTGAATATTATTTTGCAATGGTTTAATATGCAAAAACATCTTGATTGGTTGGCAATCAATCTCGAGACAAGTAACTTTTCTAAATTGAAGAACTTTACTTATGGAAATTGGAGACTTTGATTGTATAGGCGATTAGAATCAACTCAAATTCAGATTTTGTCTCTCAATGGCTATTCAATCTTCTTCATACAATTCTGTCCAACGGTAGATTGGAAATGGGGGAGTATAAAACGATACCAAGGTGCCTAGGAGAAAAAAGAGACAAGATCAAGAATAAAAAATTCCAAAGCAAGAGAACTCCGTACTTGTCTTTCGCGAGCTGAAATTGTAATCTTTGAGAAGCATTGTAAGAATGATCGTGTAAGTTAGAGAGATTAATCACTCACACTTGAGAAGTGAACACTCAAACTTTGTAACATCTTATTGATCAATTGGTGAAATTCAGTCAGCGTAGAAGAGTGGAGGTAGGCTTACTCTAAGCCAAATCACTATAAATTCGGTGTGCAAGTTCTCTTGTCCTAGAACTCTCGTTGATATTTTTATATACATTTGCGCACTAATAAATTGCATTGAACTTTTGTCGATATTCAGAGTCTAGCCTCTACTCACTTATCAATATCATCATACTACTATTGTTGTTCAGACTCTAATTTTAAATACTTTACTTCCACTTAAAATTTTTCAAGATTAATTAAAATCACCTATTCAAACCCCCTACGTGATACTGCTAGCTCCATCACAACACACCACACCACACCACATGGGCATTTTGTACAGGAAAATTTCACAATTAGTCCTAAACCTCCGGTACAAAAATCAATAGTCATAAACAATTCAATTGAAACAATGTAGTCCTAAACTTTTTAGGGAAAATGCAAGCAAGTCCTCTCATCCAAGTCTTATATGATTTATCTGATGTGGCAATCCAATAATCGCCAGACGTGCTACGTAATAACATGACGTGGACTATTTTCAACGAAACGAGGCCGTTTTCAAGCTTACTATTCATTGTCTTCTAGCTCGCAATCGCTTGGCTAGAGCTCCTCCAATGCTTGTCCGTTGCTAACCACTGCTGCCTGGACCTCCAACGGCGTGCTGCCACCATTGTCGACCTGGAGGTGTGGAATCAAACTCCTTGCATTAATAGTTCCTGGCAGCAACCAATCCAACCGTAGAACGAAATCAATCATGAAACCCAACTCAAGGCATCTCGCAACGTAAGGTGGCGAGCTTGTAATATACAAATGGCTTAGTCTCAGGTGCCTCGAAATTGTGAAATTCGATTAGTGGTATTCTACGGTAAAACATTCCCTTGCGCATGCATGTTGCTCTATGATAGGTACTACCCTCTCATGCAAGGCACTTCCATTTAGGAAGAGAACACTCTTATAAATAGCTTGCTTGCATTAAAGCTATTCATTGAGTTTGTGACTCTGTAACGCGAGCTGTTTGGCTGCGCTTACAATATTGTCTTGATGCTTGTTGAATTCCTTCGTTGATGGCCTAAAGCGTCAATCTATCTTGTAAAGATTGAAGGCTTCAAGGCCTCCAGTATATATTGGTATCTAACTAGGACAAGGATCCATCTGAGGTGAGTCGACACAATCTACAGCTCAGAGCGAAGCAGGCTTATGCATCTCGATCTAGTAGTTGGATACACAACGCTCACGACAAATATTACTGGATTTCTAGCAGAAGAAATCATAAAGTTTCCTCTGAAACTCGAGCGTGATGCACTAGTGCATGGTTTTAGTTAGGGAAGAATGTCAAAAATTGCAATTAAAACCATCATAGCAAAAAAGTGGCTTTGCTTCGGTGGCTAAGCCCATAGACCTTCTTTTGTAAACACGGAAATGGACAACAGAGACAGTTCAGGAGCTGATCCTCTTGATATATATGCAGAACTTCCATTTGACCCTTTGGCTTGACAGGTTCAATCGATCATATCGGCCCTACACATGAACTTAGTGTTAAAGCTAGCACTATCACTTAGAAGGGGGTAAATAGGTGATTGTAACCAAATTTGACAACTCAAAGCGGAATAAAAACAATCAAGATTAATATCACCTAAAGACAAAGTCCGAAGAAATATTATGTTGTAATCAGATTTACACGTGTGCAATATACTATCAAGGATCATAATACAGAGTTAAGAGATGGAGAAAATTGCACATAAAAGGTCTAGTGGCTTAGCTTCTTGCAAGCGTATGTCTACTCTCCATACAGACAGCCTACTGATTGAATTTCATTAGTGAATCAATAAAAGGTTTCAAACGAGAGTGACAATACTTAATCTTGATAGCTTTCACTATCTTAGAGCCACTATTCTCACAATCTCAGAGTCACTCTTTTTACACCTCTCAAAGATTACAGCTTTGAAGTGCAATAAGACAAGCGTGTAAGATAGAAGCTCTCTTGCACTTTGGACTTTCATATTCACGACTTCTTGTTCTTTTCAAAATCAAAATCTCAGTTTATACTTCTCTGCTTCCAATTTAGCTATTGAACAGTCTCCGTGGAGAGTCAAATATAGAATATCTCATTGATTCAGTCACCCATACAACTAAAGCCAGGTCCATAAGTAGAGTTCTTTGTTTGGAAAGAACATCTTGCCTTTGGAAGATTGTCAATCAATCAAAGTTGGTTTGCTTTGAGTAAGTTCTTGGCAAATCAATCTTCAAGATGAAAGATCAATCATCATTTTCTATAAAAGAAATCCGAGAGAGATCGCTAGCTGTTGCAATATGTGCGCGTTGTATTTTGAGTCTGAATAGACTTATCGATCAAATTATACTTATCTAAGTCTGGATACTCCTTAAGTCTAAATGGTCTTCGCATAGAGTTTGAAGTTGCCAAAGGTCTTGACAATATCCATGTGCAATCTTTGGTGATATCCTCATATTACTCCAATGATATCCTAACACATTTGATTCCCACGAAGTAAATACTCATAAATTCAGACGCAATATCCTAATGACAATAACTAGAATCTTAATATCGTTTTTTCATGAATATCACCTGATGTCGGATTCATTAGATACCATGGAAGGTTTTGTCAATCTTCAAAACATATTAGGAAGTTTTCTCAACACTAAGCTCGAAGAGCGGTCTCTGACACGCTTCCACGCTCCTAATTTTATGTGAGGAAACAAAGAGTAGAGGGGCGTGACAGGAGGCAGACTGTACAGGCAATCCTGCTGCCTTAAGTGAAACACGCAAATACAAACAGAAAAATGCGTTCATGAATCGGTAATTGAAACAGAAACAAATGGCAAGAAACGTGCCTCCATTGAGAGGCAACCCTGTTGATCAGGAGCGTAAACCAGATGATGCAGTGGAAATGACAATGGAAAGTTACGTCATCCGGGCCTGAGTGGCGTGAAGTTGGTTAATGTCTCTCAAGACGTCTACGTGGTTTGGCATTGGGAATGTTTGTCAACGGCGTTCATGTTCACCCATCAGCAGAGTCTTTTCTTAAAATCCCTCGCAGTGCAAAGGAAAAGATACTGCAGTAGTTTTGATACACTTGCTAACATGTTACTTAAGCCAGAAGCAGAGCAAATAGCTTCGCTATAATTTGCCATGTAAGAAGCAGAGCAAATAACCCAAACATGTAATCTACCTGCGATGATAATTTGAGTTACCAGCTTGCCACAAATAATTTCCGCTATTAATACAAAGTACCCATCACCATGATCAAGTACCATCCACTTCCATGTATGCATCTTCTTTGAAGTAACTATAGGAGCAAAAGAGTATAAAAGAAAACTAGTATCTCTCTGTCTCTCTCTAAGCACATAGGTAACAAGCTAATCAGGTTTTAAAGCATATATTTTGAACCACACCCCCCCCCCCCAAACCAAAAAAAAAAATCACTTTGTTTTCTTTAGGTCTATGATATTGCTGCATAATGTCTGCATTGCAGATCTTTGGTACAAAGTAAATTTATTGCCATTAAAATCTACTTAACTCGAGCATCCTGACACCGCACTAAACAATCATTTGCTTGCACACTTTTATGATTGTATTTGTGTCAAGAAACAAAGAGTAGAGGGCGTGACAAGAGCCGGACTGTCCAGGCAAATCCTGCTGTAGTGGGTGAAACACGCAAAAACAAACCAAAACATGTGTTCCTCAGTCAGTTATTAAAACAGAAAATAGGCAATGAATGTAACTCTATTGAGAGCGAAAGAAAGTTACAACCTATGGGCCTGTCTGTAATGAAGTTGATTGGTGCCACTCAAGATTTCAACGTGGTTTGGCATTGGCAATGTCTGTCAGCAGTGTTCATGCATCAGCAGATGCCTTTCAGAAAATCCCTCGCAGTGCAAAGGAACAGACACTGCAAGTTGTTTCCATATAATTACAGCCATGTTCCTTAGTCAGCAAGCTGTCCCTCAAACTTCGCTGTAAAAAGCAGAGCAAATAACCCAAATATGAAATCTACCTGCAATGATAATCTGAGTACCCAACCTGCCACAAGTATTCACCACTATTGATTCAAAGTGCCATCTCCATGATCAAATATAATTCACCACCTGTGCATCTCCTTTGAAGAACTATGGTAAATGTGACATTCAAGGGATCAGATCGTGTTACGAAAAGAAAACCAGTGTCTCTCTCTCTATCTCTCTCTCTCTCTCTCAAAGCACAATCATAACAGCCCGAAAAAAGAAAATTTGTTTCCTTTAGTTACATTTTGAGGAAGAAGTCCATGATATTTGTGTACAATGTCCGAATTACGTATCTTTAGTACACAGCAAGGTCATTGCTATCAACATCTACTTCATTCAAGAACATCCTCACATCATTCGTATGAATTTCACCTGTTTGATAAATAGTTGGCACCAGAAGCACTAACCGACGAGTACATGTACCAGTTAAATACAGAGACTTCTTGCAAAACCTATACAAGAAACAAAATCTACCTTCCACCCCTCCAAAAGCATTATAATGAAGCAAGAGAAAGAATCTCCCAGACTTAAAACAACTTTGTAAATGGCACATGGGACTCATTGAGATCATGTGTGGAAGAAAACTTGAAGTTAATCTGGTTAACTATACATCACATTTCAAATCTCAGACGCAATTGAGAGAGTTCAACTAGAAAAGGATTTTGACCAAAAAAAAAAACTAGAAAACGATGAAGTTCCATTTGTCAAGAGATATTTAACCCACAACTCCTTGTCCATTATTTGTATCGAGTGATTGATTTTTTAAAAACAATGAATCATGTTGAACATTAAAAGATAATTTAATGCTTGATTGAACCAATTAAAGATTCATGGACGACCGTAAACATCAAACCAAAAGTTTGAAATCAACCGCACTCATTAATAGATCTGGAAAAATATTAGATACTGCACATCGATTAAGAACTCCAGAACTATAGTGTCGTCATCACAATTCAAGAATAATCTTGTAATCAGTTACATATCCTTTCCATTTACCTTGTCTTAACTTTTACAGTCAAGTTATCAAATAGAGGAGCTGAAAACTTAACAAGAACTTGGCAATATAAAATTTACTTAAAGTTTCTGGTTATGGCATCATGTTTTAGTTTAATGGTGTGTTAACTGTGTGATCATTATATGCAATGCATTCTCTCTCCCTTTTTTTGCACCTGCTTTTAATGAGCGGAATATGTTTAAATGATTGACATTGAAATCTTCAAAAAGATAAAATTTCTATCGACTACAATAGGAATGTCGATCTTAAAGTGACAGAGTTCACATTAATCATGTTGATGAAGTTAGCACAAAGAGTGGTCTCCAAAGCACATATCATAACATGTTCCGCAGAAGACCAATTACTCTTATGAGCTTGATTCCTTTTTCGTGGCTCATCTCTTGCGAAGAGTCTGTTACTAATGGACAACCTGAAATTTAAAGCCAAATTTGCTGTAGAGCGTTTGAGTCACATTGCTACAGAGAGTATAACAAACAGAAATATTCCTCAAAATTCCAAGGTTGGTATAAACAATGACCAATGCCTTCTTCAAGTATACGAACTCCCTATGAATCATAGCCAAGTATTGCAAATCTAAAATTACTTTAGGGAAGAGAATCAAGCATCACATACACTTAAAACGATCAAATGCCATCATCAAGTTTGCCTCCAAAGTGCATCAGGTAGAGGTATTTCCTTGCCTATCGGTATTTTACCAGGTCAATTGCAAGCAATATTGTGTCCTCCTTTCCCATCAACATAAGGCTGGCCTTAGAGGGTGTGACGAGAGGCAGACTGTCCAGGCCAGGCCAATCCTGCTGTCTAAGTGAAACACGCAAAAACAGAATAAAATGTGTTCCTGAGTCAGTTTTAAAACAGATAAAAATGGCATGGAATGTACCTCCATTGAGAGCAAACCCTATTCATCGGGAAAGTAAGTCGATTCAACAGAAAAGACAATGGAAAGTTACATCAGCTGGGCCTGTGATCAAGTTGATTGGTGTTGCTCCAGATGTCTACGGGGTTCGGCATTGGAACCATCTGTCAACGGCAGCCATTTTCACCCATCAGCAGATGCTTTTCGGGAAATCCCTTGCAGTGCAGAGGAAAAGATACTGCAGGTAGTTTTCATACACATCCACCCATGTTCGTTAGTCAGGAAGCCATCCCTCAAACTTGGCTATTATTTGCATGTGAGAAGCAGAGCAAATAACCCAAATATGTGATCAACGTACTTTGATAATTTGAGTACCCAGCTCGACACAAATATTCTCCGCTATTGATTTAAAGTGCCCATCACCATCATCAAATATCATCCACTTCCATGTCTGCATCTTCTTTTAAGTAACTATGATAAATAGGACATTGAAGGGATCAGATTGTGTTAGGAAAAGAGTGTAAAAGAAAACTAGTATCTCTCTCTCAAAGCACTAGGATCAGATTGTGTCAGGACCGCCCCCAAAAAAAAAGAAATCTCTTTAGTTCCATTTTCAGGAAGAGTTCCATGCTGTTTCTGCCCAATGACTGAATTGCATAACTCTAGTACATAGTAAAGTTATTGCTATTAACATCTATTTAATTCAAGAGCATCCCCACACTGCGTGATCATTTTTACAAATTTCACCAGTTTGATTAATATTAGACACAAGAAGCTCTAACTGATGAGTACATGTACCAGTTAAATACAGAGATCTCTTACAGAACCTAGGTATACGAGAAACGAAATCCACCTGCTACCCCTCCAAAAGCCTTATGTGAAGCTAGTGATAAAATCTCCCAGACCGAAAACTACTTCTTTAATGGTAAATGGGACTCGACGAGATGATGTGTGGAAGAAAACTTGCCGTTGATCTGGTTTACTCTTCATCACATTTCAGCTGACATCTCAGAGACAATGGAGAGTTCAAATAGAAAACGAAGAAGTTCCATTTGTCACGATATATTTAACCCACAACTCCATCGTCACTACATCTGCAGAAAAACCCCTTTCGACCATTTCACCGACAAGTTGCTCTGCTCTCGTATTTTCGTTATTTCTTAGCAGTCTTTGGATGATTGTGTTATAAGTGACACCATCTGGAAAGAATCCATTTCCTTCCATCTCCTTTAGCAGCTGAAATGCTTCCTCCGTGCTTCCTCCTTTGCACAATCCATGCACGAAAATATTATACGTCCACATGTCAGGTTGCAAGCGTCGAGCATGCAAACAATCAAACAACTCTTTTGCATCGTCGAGCTTTCCGGCATTACACATGCCATTTATTAGAATATTGTAAGTCACGATATTTGGGACGAATTTGGAATCTTCCATCTTTCGAAGCAATATCATGGCCTTGTCAATCTGCAGCATTTTACACAAGCCATCCAGGAAAGCATGATCTAGACAGAGATCGCGAGATTGCATCTCGTTAATTAGCTCCTCCACAGCTTGAAGTTTTCCAACCTGGCAAAATCCGTTTACCAGAGTGTTGTACGTGATGACATTAGGATTCAAACCCCTTTCAAGCATTTCTCGGAAAAGCATCTCTGACTTGTCAACTCTTTTGGCTTTGCAGAATCCGTTAATCAATGTGTTATAACTAACGACATTAGGTGGGCAGCCTCTTTCAACCATCCAATTAAGCACTTCGATAGCATCGTTCATTCTATTTTGTAAACAATAGCCGTTCATCAATGTATTATAAATGAAAGTATTAGGCATTATACCTAATTGAATCATCTGGTCGACTATGGCCTCTGCCTCTACAAGCATTCCCTCTTTACAATGTGCATCCACCAGACTAGTGAAGGTTCGAACATTCGGCATCACTTTGCTTTGCACCATATGACTCAGCAGTCTTTGGGCCTCTTTCAATTGGCCGGAATTGCACACTCCTTGAATGACAGAGTTATGAGTAACAATGTTCGGTTCTATTCCTGCCCTCATCATCTTCTCCAACAAGACCGTAGCATCTTTCCATTGGCCTATATTGCACAGACCGTGGATCAAGGAGGTATAAGTGACAACATCTGGTTGGACACCTTTTCTACTCAAACTTTCACAGAGTCTCAAGGCCTCTGTGATCAATCCCTCCTTGCAAAGACTATCAATTACTATGTTGTATGTGAAGGAATTGATCCTGCAGCTTCTCTCTTCCCAGTCCCTCAGCAATTCAATCGCCAATCGGGTGTTACCCGCCCTGCATAACCCCTTCATGATTACTGCATACGTGGTCTCATTAGGTTCGGGGCCATTTCGCCCCATATCATCGAGGAACCTCAGTGCTTGATCAGTTTTGCCCTGAATAAAGAGACCATCAATAAGGGTGGTGGATGCCACCACATCGATGCGAAACCCAAGCTTCAAGATCCTACCCAGGACAGACAAACCCAAATCAACCCGCTTTAACCGACAAAAGCAATTCATCCAAGTAGTCAGCAAGGCAACATCATCCTCGACCCCCAAAGAACGCAGCTGCGCAATCAACCGGGTCGCAGTCGAGTAATGCTTCATCCTCACTATAGCACCCAACAGTGGACTAAAATCCCCGGAAGAAGGCAAAGGGCACATCTTCATCATTTTACCGAAGCAGCACAAGGCGTCGCCGACCCTCTTGAACCCACCACCAGCTCTGCAATTTCTCCTCACGTAACACAAGAACTGGTTCGGGTCGTCTAAATTAGAAGTGGGGATCGAGCAAAGCCTCCGGCGACGGCGAGACGAGAAAGGGAGGCAGAGAAGGGAATGGGATGATGAATGGCCGGAGATGGCAGCTGAAGCAGGACGAAGAAGAGGAAGGACGATGGAGGAAGCACCACGAAGACACGTTCGCTTCATCATCGGCTGATGACGTGAATCTGAAAACCGATGAGCTCTTGCTTTTGGTAAGGAGGAAGGCGACTCTGCCGCCTCAGTTCGCCACAAAATTTGGTAAAAGCCACAAAAAAATCTCTCAAATTATACCTACTATTACGTATTTATCCTATACTTTTCTCATTTATCCTGTCAAGGTTTTGTTAATGAAAATTATTAAAAATCTATCTACGTAAACGTCATGAAGCAAAACAGTGTTGATATGATACCCATGTGATCGGCGATATTATTTTGGTTGAAAGATTATCTAACAGAATATTGACGAAAAATAAATGTGTCACATAGGCACAAATTTAGGATTTTTTATGTCACAAGAAAACGTTTAGGGTAAATATATCACAAAATGTATAATTTGAGGTATTTACAATAAATGCGTCAAAGTTGGCATAATTTGAGGTTTTACGTGGCTTTTTCCCTTGGAGTTATTGTTTATGGAGTTTTGGCACTAATTGATCATTTATAAATTCTTTTGCTTTAAAAATTATGAATTAAAATTTAACAAAATGACAACATGTGCCAAAAGCAAAAATCACAAAGCAAATATTTTAACTTTACCACTATTTTTCTTGGTTTTATTAGACTCAAAATCAAAACCATAGAGCAAACATTCTCTCAAAATGATTTCATTTAAAATCACAAAGATCTATTTGTTTTCCTCCAAAAGAAAAGGAGGGAAGCAAGTAAACTTTTCTTCGCCTCTCCTCACTTCCCGTTTATTTCTTCTTTGGCCTTGCTCTGTTTGAAGATTGAACACCTGGAGCCTTGTGGAAATGGACTACGGACCGTTTGGTTCAACTTTTAGAATATTCATTTGAGAAATACAAATACTTTTAGGTGAAAGCTACTTAAAAAAATGTAAATTGCGTTTGGTAAAAAATTATTTGAAAGCCACTTGGGAAAATGCAATTGTGTTTGATTATTTTTTTTTTTTTGCAAATGGGTTTTGAGAGGTTTTTTTTGTTATTTTTAAAAGTACCCTTCGCCAGCTCCGGCGAAGAGCTACAGCCGTCGGTTATAGCCCAAGGAGGCCTGAGGTTGCGCGACCTCAGGCGGCCGTTGCTTGGGGCCGCGCGACCCCATGCGGCCGTCGCTTGAGGTCACCAGACCCAGGAGGTAAGGGTCGCGCGACCCAGGCAACGGCGCCTGGGCGGTCGCCCGACCCCAGGCAGCTGCCGCCGAGGTCGCGCAACCTCGCCTGCCCCTCGCCGATCACGCTTTGCTGAAGAAGAATTTTTTTTTTTTGGGAACAGTCAGCATTCCAAATGCTACCAAATGAGCATTTGGAACTCCAATGCTGAACCGTTTAGTTCAGCATTTTGGGAATGCTCATTTAAGGCCAAATGAGCATTCCCAATGCTAAACCAAACGGGGCCTACATCCCTTTAATCAATGCTAGGAAACTTTTGGGAACCAATTTAATCATAGTTTCTCAAGTTGTGAAAAATTGATGCGTCCAACTACTTGGGAAGGGGAAGGTGAAGAGTTGATTAGGGATATGGATGTTTAGTTTCAGATATAAGTTTCAACTCTCAAGCTCTGCAAAGAGGATGAGCAAAAGTTTGAGAATAAGTTGAGAATTAAAATAGGACATAAAAAAAACTATATTATAGGGTTTCGACCAAAAAATAAACTACATTATAGGATGCATAAATTACACAAACAAATGGTAAAATATTATGGGTCAAAACTTAAAAAACGATCGCTTTGGTAGCCAATACTTAATAAACGATCAATTTAGTGCCACAATCTTTTAAAAGTGTCCCATTAAGTGATTCTGGTGAGCCACGTTAGATTCTTCATCGCTAAAGTTAATTAAGTGATCGCTCTTTGCAATTGCGGTACTTTAATAGTCGTTTGCAAAATTTTAACATCAAAGTGGGCGCCGTATAATAGTTATTGCATGTGTACCGTCCTGGGAAACGTACCAAAAAAGTCATAAACCTATTATAATTATGTCAATTCAGTCCTAAACCTTTCGATTGTGCCAATTTAGTCATAAACATTTTTACATTTTGTCAATTAAGTCAATCCGGTCAAATTTAACCAAAAATCGTTGGCATTGGTTCTAGCCATCCTACATTTTATATTTGCATATCCAGACTGAGAAGGGCCGAGCATATGTTTTCCTTCGTGGCCTCTTCCGCGGCATACGATGGCTGTACCATCAAATCTCCACCTCTGTTCCGAGTGGGATGTATTCTCTCCTATGCCAATTGTCCTCGATTCGCCATCCCGTCCCTTTGCAGCCACCCGCCATTCACTCCTCCTTTGGCCGTAACCTCGAGAGTAGCCTCGCCGTCCCACGCTCCCCGCTTCGCCGCCTTCCGCAAGCAGTCTCCCCGTCGGCCGTCACGGTCTCCCTGTCGCCATCGGCCTTCTCTGTGAGCTGTCCTATAGGAGCGGGTCTCGCTATCCCCGGCACCCAACACGGGCTTCGCTGGCTGTGGGTTTCTACGTAAGGTTGGACCTTCATAGCCTATGTTATTTTTCGGGCCTTTTTTCTAGGATTTGTCGTCTCATTGGCAATCACAATGACCCTTCAAAGACGACCTAAAACGGATTTATTAATACCCTGCAGGGAAAAGAGACGAAGGAAATGAAAACGGAATGGAAAGAGATTGGTATTTCCCTTTTCTTCTGGATGTCAACGGAATGTTCGAAACCTTTTAGCACTCGACTAATCCCCATGGATACAGGAAGCCCTCCGTCCCATAGGCACCCGGTAATTACCACGACACACGGGTCCGTGCACCTGGAGGTAAACCCAAGAGATCGTGCGGGCGTAATGAATGATTCAGGCCTCGGTCAACACCCAAATCGCTTCGATCAAAGCCCCTTGAAGTTGATGGACTTTGATATGTCTACTCTCTTATGTTTGATTCTGACGAGAGAAAACTACGTGGGAATTCAAAAGGCACTGAAGTCAATCGTCAAATGTGAAAAAGAAGTATGAAAGGGAGAAGAAAAGGGTGGTACGCTTGAAAGGAACTAAAATATTGGCTCTATTGGACGGAAAGCAATGCGTCCACACACGTACCTTCCCCCACGGCAAGGATTTGCCCAATTCCTGTAAAGAACGGAACGGTTGCTCTAATCGGAACGCCCGTTTTCGCAGACCGAAGTCCTGGTCTCCGGTCTTTATTTTCCGCGCGAAGCCGAACGCGGCCTGCCACGGCTCGAGCAGAGCTCTCGCTTTCGCGGTGGTAGGTGCTTATCGTCCCTTCAAGGCATATGGGAAGGGAGCAGCTCTCGACAGTAAACAATTTCCGACTAAGACCAGTTCGTCTGCTAGTCGAGCACCGCCAAAAGAAACAAAATGGGGGGGAAAAAGGGGGAAAACGTGAGATGCCAAAGGGAAGAAACAGCGAAATGTAAAAGTTGGGGTCTGTAGGGTTCATCGAATTGCCTTTGCATTGCCTGTAAATCTCTCTCTCTCTCTCTCTCTCTCTCTCTTCCTCTGGGGTACACCAAGCACCTACAATCTATATATTTAATGAAAAGAATTTGTCTTCTTCTTTTGCTCTCTCTCTCTCTCTCTCTCTCTCTTTCGTTCCCACTCCCACACCAGTCTTGCTCCACTGGCCATCGTCATCCAGGCCATGGGAAGCTTATCTCCTTGACTCCGCTCAAGATCCTTCCCTCTATGCGACTGCTCTGCCTCTCTGACTCTCCCTTCCGCGACGGCCCCACCCCCCCCCGCGTGCACGATAGCCCCCTGAATCGCGCCTCTCTTCCTCCGCTGCCAGGATCACACAAATTTCGCGTCTCTCTCTCTCTCTGACACACACACGCAGAGAAAGTGGATCCCAGAATCCATTCGACCGCCGCCCGTGTGGTTCGATCAGGGAGTGCGCCTTTGTTGCATTGCGGGCGTGGAAATTCTTCCCTCGTTCGGCTTCAAGAATCTGGCGGGACCGAGTCTTTTCCGCCATTATTGGGTTTCCCAGAGTCTTGATCAAGAAATACGGGATCTCCATCAGGACCCATCTCCGCGTAAGTTCAAGATTCAGGCTTTTTTTTTATTTTTTTGCCGGGGTGAGTTGATTATGCTGTATTGATTTTGGGGTCTCTGCGCACACGGGTTCGATCTGCAAGACTGTTACTGGAGAAGAGCTAGCAGGAGGAGGAGGCATTAGCGCTCTTAATGTGGGGATTATATGGTAATGCTGGGGGAATCAAGGGGCCATCATTTCTTTTTAGGAAACAATATTAAGGCGCTGAGCGTTTTTGGGATTTGGCTTCTTTTTACGAGGATCCGCAAAAGGAAAGAAAAGTGATATGAGCAACGGCTGAAACCTTCAAGGCTGCTGCTTTACATCGAGTACCCCCCATATGGAATCTCTTTTTCTTACTCCCCATCCATTTGTTGTTTCTCTTTACGGTTCGGCGTGTTGTCAGTCGGGCATTTCGGAAATCTGTGCGGTTCAGTAATGTCGTGGGATTCCAGTGATGGTATGCGGTATGCGTGCTTTGGAAAAACCCCTTGAAGCTTGCCAATTTTCCCATTTGGGGATCTGAGCCCTGAGCTATTTAGTTGTATTGGGGAAGCTGATTGAGTTTTGCGGGCCTTTCCTTTTTACTGGGTTCGTGGGGTGAATAGAGATCGGAAAAGTGCGCGGTGCTGATCTTTGCTAGCAGAAGGCATCGATGGGGCTTCTTCGAAGTCTCGCGATGCTTGTGCTTCAGTTATGGCTGTTGCGACCTCTGGAGCTCGGAGCCCAGAATGTTTCTACTGGGAATTTCAGTTCTGCGAGGGCTTTGGATGCGATGCTTCAAGACTATGCTTATAGGGCGTTCGTCCGTCCGAGAACTGGCATTCCTTACGATGGAAATGTTCCGTCGAATTTGACCGGTATCAACATAACGGCGATGAGGCTTAGAAGTGGGAGCTTGAGGGCTAGAGGTGTCAAGACGTACAAGGAGTTTGAAATTCCGACCGGGGTTATCGTGCGCCCATATGTGAGGAGGCTAGTTCTGGTCTACCAGAACCTTGGCAATCGGTCTATAGCATACTATCCTTTGCCTAATTATACGTATTTAGCTCCGGTTTTGGGTCTTCTTGCTTATAATGCATCCAATTTATCAGCCACGAATTTGCCCGAGTTGGCTATCAATGCTTCCGGTGACCCTCTATTGGTCCACTTCAGCAGCATCAGACCAGCTCCAGCAGGGTCTGTGCCAAGATGTGTTTGGTTTGATCTGGGCGGTTTGGTCAGGTTTAGCGATGTAGAATCGGGAAATACTTGTTCAACGAAGCAACAGGGGCACTTCTCGATAGTGATTGAGTCGATCGCCCCTTCTCCATCTCCGACCTTTCCTCCCGCACCCGGCCGAGAAAAGAAAAGCTCCAGATCTTGGGTGGTTGCCGGTTCCGTGCTCAGTGGACTGGCATTGTTGGTTTTGTTGGCATTGCTGGTCTTTTGGGTGCAAAGGTACAAGAAAAGGAGGAGAATTCAGCGAATGGAAAGAGCTGCAGATGCAGGGGAAGCTCTAAGGATGACGCCGGTCGGCGATACGACAGCCCCGGCAGCCTTGGTAACCAGGACTCAACCCACCCTCGAGCACGAGTACGTGCCCTAACTTACAAATAATCCGTACAGGATGCCCTCCTACTTCGGTACAACTTCTCATTCAAATTCAATCCCTGTGTCCAGATACTTTCTTCTTCCGATTGCAGCTATTTTTTCTCTGGGTGCCTTTGGTTGGTTTTGTCCCTGGGTAGGTTCCTGGCTTTAGTGTGGGGGGTAATGTTAGGATATTTGGTGTAAATCCTTGTTTCTTGCAAAAACTGTCCATAGTCTTATGATTCATTGTGCTGTGCTCGTCGCGCAAATTTGTTCTATCATGTATTCAATGCACATATCCAGTCGATGATAAAATAAAATCATATCCCATTCTTGTGATTTGCATCTTGGACTTGTTCTTCGTTCCTCGAATATGAGTCGGTGGTCGGTCGATCAACTTATTGTAATACCGTAATGGATCTATTTCGGATGTTCGGCTCGTCGATAGTTATGATCATGGAGCTCATATGAACCCGTAGTTCAGGCAAGGATCGATCATCCTTCTAATGTAGCCTTCCTCTGTGATGGACTCTGCATCTTTTAGTGAGGTTCAAGCTTGAGTAATGGTAATTTGACCTGCTCTTTGCTGCATCGACGTTGACGATAAGAAGTAAGGATGAGCAAGAAGAACCGCTCAAATTGGATTAGACTAGCCGGTTCCGAGTGGTTCCTATGGGCACCGATTCGGTTCTCGGTTCCATAAAATTGGAACGGATAAATTTCAATCCGATGCCCGATTCCAGAGGTGTGGAACCGCCCACCCAGATCACCTAGACCGTAACCTTTTTAAAAAAATTTTATTTCCTAAAAATTTATATAAAAAAAACACCTTAATCTATTTCCCATTTCACAAAAGAAGGCCTTTTAAGGCTAGAGTGACTATGTTTCTTTATGCACGTGAGTAAGATGATAACAACAAATCAAAACACAATAGTAGTTGCTCGTTCCAATCAAATTTTGCCATAAATTGAAAAAATCTCTGTGAAACCTATAATGTTACACGTAGTTCACTGATTGTAGAAACGCATTGATTATCAAGAATATCTTCAATTTCATCTTGAACGTTAACGACAAATCAAATAAAAAAATTGAATATGCCATCGGTTCTCGATCTCTGGGCGGGAACTGGACCACCAGGAAAGCAAATGGGTTTCGTTAAGCATGATTTACTCCACATATATTTCAGAAGAAAAAAACAGTGAAACTTTGAAATTTAATAATGTATAGAAAGTTATCAATATATGATTAGGTCATGCAAAAATGGGCAAGTTGAGAGGTTGATAATCTTTTTCTTTTTTTCGGAAAATCAAGAGGGGCGGTTTTATGAGAGAAACGGGACCCCGTCACGTTAGATAATCTGCAATCTTTAAGATAATTTTCGCGTTCACCGGTATTTACAAACTTTTTAAAAATAATTTACGGCGTTGAAACTTATTTTACAAAAACAAAATATAACTTGCAAATAGTGAACAAATTAAAAAAGAATTAAGGCCAAGGTAATATTTTGCATTTACGATACAATAAAGTATGCCGCTACAATTAGTTTTTGGTAAGTAATATAAAACGAGCAAGTGTAATTACAATCATCATTAATGAACGCTCACTCAATCAACCATTAAAGTAAATTGTTAGTTTGAATTACTTTCTATAAGATAAATTAGTTTTCCTAAAGAGATGTTCCTAGTTTGAAGGTAAATTATTCATTCTGAGGATTATAGATGGGAAGCAATTTACTGCCTAAGAAAGATATTAATTTGTGAAGTTCTCCTAGAATCAAAATTAATTTAAATATAAGCAAATTAAATTATTGAAATCTCTAGATCTCGCAAGATGAATCATTTCATGCTTTGTAACTTGAGGATGCTGCCACTAGTAAATTATCCTACTTCAGTAAACTTGCTCTAATAATTTTGGTGATTGATTTTTCATCACTAATATTAATTTCCCTCCATTCTTCGCAACTTGAGGATAGAATTCCTTAGAAATTATCCTACCATATCGTAATTTTCCTCATTAGGTTATAACTTATTGTTCTTGCTCTTAATAATTATACCTCCGATAAATTGCAATTTACCTGAATTTTTCGTAATCTCGACTGCACCTAGAGTCGATGCTCTCTCTTTTCGCATAGTAATTTTGCTATAGATTTTGTGATGTGAAATTCCTATCACTTAGTAATTACTCAATGCTATAGAGATGTACCTTAAATTGTGGTAAAAGACCGAACTTATAATCAGTAATGGACCCTTTTTTTTTTGGTCGACAGTAATTGACCTTAATAACCATCATTTACTGTGTAAATGATGATTAGCAATCTATTTTTAGAGGTGGCAAATTTCGAGCAAGCAACCTAAAATTATTATAACTTTCTTTTGTCCTATTCTTAGTAAATTTACCTAAATGATCGGAGCGTTTCTTTTTGAGTTAATCCTATTCATTAGTAATAATCCTCGATTATCGTGACTTTCCTTCGCTAATTGTGGAAATTTACACCCCTACTTAGGTAAACTTTCTTAAACGTCCATAAATTTACCTTAAAATGGATCCTTTTTTTTTTACTATCTTAAATCCAATTGGCCGGATTCAATCCGGCACCCGTCAAGCAAAACACCCGGATTTTTTCCAAACTCAACAGGAGAGAACGGGGCATTTCTTTGACTTAGACCACGATGATTCGTCAACCCTCCCATCCTTTTCCATTGAAGAACCGAATTGTTGTGGCATCTTTTGTTTTGAATACACTCAACACGGCATTTGAATTCGTCCTGTGTGCATGTCGAAGGACTGGCTCGGACCCGTCGTCCCCGTCAGTTTAATTTGTTGTTGCAAAATCATCCGGTCCCTCTCGAGAGACATGTTTTTCGCCAATTTCTTTTCTAATTACAGCGATGCATTAATCGATTCACCACGTCATTCATAGAACAAGTTTATATAATGGTTTTGCCTTTCTGCTCCACGTGAAGGGAGGAGCTTTCAGCTTTGATTAGTACATATGCTCTTCAGGCACGCGCGCGCGCGCACAAACACACAAAGCCTGGCTTTGCCCTGTTGCCGTGTTTGGGATTCTCTGTGCTTTGTGGTCTGCCTCACCACCTAATTTTGAATTCAATAGGAATCAGAACAGTATGGGTCAAGGCTTTGCATATGATGTGAGACCCATGCGCACTAGTTAATTAGTGGTTAGTGATTTAATCACCCACCATGCTCTATTAATTTTCTCTACTATTAGCTGTCTTAGACAGGGAGATTTTTATGTTGGTGACCATCAATTTCGTGCTAATGGCACCAACTTGACATGCTAGTCAAGGCTGGACAAACGATACCTTCCCCACCATTGTTGTTCTTTTTTTTTTTTTTATGTTTGAATTGAATTTCAGCTTTTTGGCCCAAACCATGACCACGTCCTGGCTTCGATTGGTGTTTTAAAACGAAAAAAAAATAGGAGAGAATTAAATTAAAACGAGGCGTGGTAGACTAGTCGATGCGCGCGAAAAAATGATTCAGGCATTGCCTAACCTTTTATATTAAAAAAAAGGTGAAATGAAAGACGCGCGATTGAAAGTTATTTTCTCCCGGCTTTCTTTCAAGGTTTCAAGTTTTTTAGGATTTCAATATGACGGAACGAATCATTCTTCGAAAGGAATTATGTCGTTACCTAATTGAGTATACTTGTGATTTGAGTGGTGATGTGATGAGAGAGAGTCGCAAGTGATATTAAATTTGATAATAGGGTAAACTTGAAAAATTAAAAGCGAGACAAATGATGCTTTTGACTTTTTTTTTTTTGGGTAAGTGAAGGGGCAGGGCCCGAAAAATTACATCCTTAATCTCCTAATATAATTTCAATTCGATCCCCTAACAACGACGGAAACAAACCTACCGATGGTCCATCTAATACATAATTATTACCCGCATTGTTGGTTTGGATGACCCGATTTGCTAGCCAATCGCCACATGCAATTTCCCTCTCCTAAAATTATGGAGAATCAAATAATTGAGCATATTTTCCAATCCGAGAAACGAGTGTACCCCCAAAATGAAGCGACGGAGCTGATTCCAGAAGCCGATTTATGAACAATAGCACCTTACAAACGATTATTCAAGTCGGTGGGTCCATGTAATTGAATAAGCAAACGTATTAGGTAAGCTAGTGAAGGGGCCTTATCATGTCTAAGCTTTGTCTTTTTCTTGATCATTGAGCGGAAGGATCTGAATTGATATCGTTACCAAACGCTCCCCATACACTCCCAAAGATCAAGAGAAAAGAGAAATTCAAGAAAAGGCAAAGGCATGCATCAGCCAAGCGCGAGCTGGAGAGCTTGCAAAGCGAAGAGGGGGGAGGTTGGTGAGATGTCCGAAACGCTTTCACAAGGTGACAAAAAATCAAAGGCATACCTGATGTGGCCATATTAAATTCTGTCATGGACATGCTATCGTCTTGCTGACGTCATAATGTGCATCACCATGCGTGGCCCACCGTCTTCACAAGATTGGTAAAAAAAATGTACATGAATAAATGCTCGTCTATTGTAGGTCCAATCCTAGACTGGATTCTGGACCCCCTTTCCTTTATTCAGGGGAGCAAATTAATGCGCTTCTGCAGTCTAAAAATGTGTAATTCGTGGGAAGTCAAGTCTGGTGTGGAGGCAAGCGATGAAACGAACTGGCCAAGGAGATTGTTGCCCGATTGATATATTCCGTTCCTTTTCTTTTGTGTCCACGCTCTTGAATTATAAAACTGAAAGATAGATATCATAAACCTCTTAGCATATTATGAATTTTGGTATATACATTTTTCATTTTTCGATTGGTATTTAATAGATGCCAGGATTTTTCGGTGCTTCCAACTTTTGATAATGATTTAGCTCACGGTAGATGGTCGTCACTTTACGCCACCGATGTGATTGGTCTGGTAATAAATAAGTCATCTATTTTCCTTGAGGTTACAAGCTCGATTCATGTGAACAATTTGTGAGCAGCTCGTTAACTACGACATACTTCATGCGAGGAGACTTACTGATAATCGGCATTTTGGTGGAGCTGCAGCGATTGGATCGCCCCACCTCGGATTTTCAAGTCATAGGTGGTGCAAAGTAATTGTAACTCAACAGCAATATTTCGTAGTGTATGCGTGCATGAGACTCTTATCGTAACGGCCGGAAATGGTCACTAGGGTTAGTCGCCTCTCCTGTTTCTTTAAATGCATTAAAAAAAAGACAGTTGTCACTTTTTAATTTTTTGCCAAAATAAACGAGGGTTTACTACCACCCGCCTGGTTGGAGCTGCTGGGAAGGGCACTTTTCCTCTCGCAAAAAGTTGAGTGTTCGAATCCCGAGTGCCGTAGGGTGACTTAACCGGTACACGTGTGTGGTGGCTAGCACGTGTCGCCCCCAGGGTTTACCTCTAGGCTGTCGGCCGTGCGGGGGTTCCCTGGGTTATAAAAAAAAACGAGGGTTTACTTTTCTTTTCCCTTTATGACAAAAAGAAAAAAAAAGGAAAACCTTTACTTTTCACATGAACCCAAACACTCTTATCCTTTCGCTTTCTATTATATATGCTGTGAAGTAGATGCCAGGATTTCTAGAAATTGATATGCTCATGATATATTGATACTATTAAAAAAATTAAGAGGACGGTTTTTTCGGAATTGTTTTAGATTAATTTTTTTATTAATTTATATGATATCCTAAACAAAACCAGGAGCTCTATGGAAATTGTTAATTATTAATTAACCATATAATATCACGCCTATCATAATCCGATCTATGCTATTTCATAAAATAAGAAACACCTTCTATTTCCTAGGAATCCGTTTTTTTCTTTCCAAATATATCCTCAATTAATTATCTCGTGAATATTCTACAAATGGCAAAACATGTAAATCAATAAAATCCAGTCAACCTCTCAATTACTTCAATTTTGAATTTTGAATCTTTTCTACCTTAGATACAACCTCACAGAGAACTTCAATTTTGGAATTTTTTTTCTCTTTTCAAATGCATGGCTTTAATTTCTTGATGTTACACCAATGATTTCCTTTTCATTAATCGACAATTAATATGTTTCGAAATAAGGCGGTTTTTTTTCTAAAATCTTTTAAATGTCGATTTTTTTAGTACGTGGAACGTGTAGGACATATCAAGTCAATCTAAAGGCGGGTCACTCTTTGGAAAAGTATTCGAATGGGGAATTCTCGGTATCGTGTTAATCCACGCGATTTTGCACCATTTTAAATCAATAGTGAGGACCGTGGCTATCAACTATGACTATTCAATAAACCAAATTGTTCATAAATAAATATCGATTAATGAGGTCGTGGCTATAAGTAAAGGTAGTTAACATTTCGAGATAGAAATATTTCACGAATCACCAAAAACACTTATGCACTTTGGATTATTCGGTCATCATAAGATGGTGCTTCTAGGTCTTGAATAGGTGATATCCCAAGGCATAGTCGGAGGTAACATGTCGGAATCCACCAATTGCATGCAAACTGCTTTGGATCGAGACAATATACAGTGGTCAATTGCCCGAAGTTAGGCCGGTTTGTCAGAACTTGCAAAATAGTCCGTGGATCTACAAGTAGTCGAATCTCTACGTTCATGCGGCGGGTAACATAAAAAAAAAAAAAAAACCTCGGAAAAAGAAGGGAGGGGAAAACAACAAAGAAGGTAAAAGTTAGCACACCGACATGGGCTCACGTTTGTCGAATGTCTTGTCCATTTGGTCCTCATACCAAACATGGGCTCGTGTTTGTCTCTTGTCATTTGGCCCGCCAAGCATTAGCTAAAAAGGCTGGTTTGCTTAGGCATAGGTTGCCTTTTTCATAAAGTTAGTGCTTGGTAATATGCACTGATGTTAGGGAGGATTCGTGTGAAGAAATGGGAAAATTGTACAAAAAAATCCTAAATCTACTGTACGACGGCAAATTCAGTCATAAACTTTTCAATTGTGCCAATTTAGTCATAAACCTTTTGATGATTTGCTAATTTAGTCTTAAACTTTTAATGAATTGCCAATGTAGTCCTTCGGCGATTTCCGGCCAATATTACCTGGAAAGACTGCACTGACAAATCGTTAAAAAGGTTTATGACTAAATTCGTAAATTGTCAAAAGGTGTATGACTAAATTAGCATAGTTGATCGACCAAAAAAAGATTGGCACAGTTGACAAGTTTGTGGTCGAATTGATTGATGTACGATATGTTTAAAATTAAATTGGCACAATCAAAATGTTTAGGACTGAATTGGTCGTTGTACAATAGGTTTAGGACTTTTTGGACAATTATCTCTGTAAAAGTACATTCACAAGACTCCGGTCAAGCGTCCTCATTGATAAAACGGGATTATTGCGACGATAACGATGTATGTACCCTAAATGAAATGAAATTAAATAGACGGATGCATCAGATAGGTGGCGGCACCACATGTGATGCGTCCACGACCTTGGTATTTGCTTCTATTACTCATAAATGATCTCGAGCGTAACCATGTCTTTGCCCGTGATGAAACCAAAATCCAATGGCTACAATCTCACCTTTCTAATCGTGAAAATGATGATTTGGATTTTCATGGCGATGGCTACTATTGCTGGGCCTTTTGATTTTGATGTCGATGAATTGATTTGCCTGGTTTTTCTTCGGTTTTTATTAATTAGGGTGGGGGCACAATGATGTTGTTAGGAGACATATTGTGAAAGCATAATTAAATATATATATATGTATATAAATTAAATTCTATTGTATTTCATCTATGAAATCGAAAAATTGTACCGTCGATGAAACGGGAAAAATTCGCCTCGAAGATTGAATACCCTGAACATTTTATACAAGGTTCAATCGAATCCTAAACTCTTCTTTTTTTGTGCGATGCCAATGCGGGTTTAGTTCCTTGTTAGAAATTACAACGTAATCCTTATGATCATTATTTATATATTTTTTCCCCTAAATGGGAGTGAATGTTTGTTTTTCTATTTTTGCTATTATTCTTATAGTATGTATGCCTGTTGGAGTCAATTGAATTTCCCTAAGACCTACTACATCTTGTTGACATTAAAGGAAATGTAAATTTCCACAAAACTTCTACATTGGGGATTGTCTGGCCCAAAGTGAGCAATAATTCGTGGTTCCAAATTTAGCCAACAAAGAGATAAAATGCACAGTTTGGAATGAAATTAATGCTGCTTTTGTTTCGGGAAAAACTTCATCACAGAAGGAAAATACATTTTGGAAAAGCGTTTTTCCCTTTTCAAGTTAGGAAAATTTTCCAACTTTAAGCCTGCGTAATTTTTTTGATCGTGATTTTCCATTGACTGATCATTTTCAGTAAGCCAAACACGTAAAAAATCCAGAAAATCAATTCACTAAAAATTCTTTTGCTCAAACAAATACACCCGTAAGATAAAATTACGAGGTGGAAGAGCAATAGAATTGAATAGCTTCCATAGGAGTTATGGTTCACCCATAAATCCTTTCTACCAGAGCAATATAATATTAACCAGCACTTATGTTAATCGTATAGGGAACAACAATTGTACGATACAAGATACGGATGGATATATACCGTCAATTTTCTTAAAAATAGGTGTCAAAAATCCGAAATTACTCTAATAATACACAGGAATGATGTTATCGTGAGTTTATACTAGTTACATAATAAACAAGAAAACCTTAAATATAGAAAGCGGGTCATTCAAATTACAAGATACTACAAAAACCTCCTCGTATCTAATAATTGAATTGCACCGCTACTTCTTGCTGTCTAAGGAAAGAGCAAAAGAAAACTAGATTTGTAATAACTCATGATGTAACCATAAGTTTGACCTATGTATAATAAACGATACGTCACGTCATTAATCTGACTAATGGAAAAAGATGTTCTGTTGAACCGAAAATCGAAGTACTCCCTTCGCAAGCATAATACGTCGCGTGTTTTGTACGCGCGCGTTAATACAAGTAAAAAAAAGGTACGAGTATTTTTACCAACGACAAGCTCTGCCGCTAGTATAATCCTCGGTAAAAAAAAAAAAAAACGCAGAGGGAGCGCGGCAAAAACGGCGTCGTTTCGGGGAGAGGGGTTGGAAGGAAAGTGTTATAGGATCCGGTGACGCTCCAGCTAAGCTAGGGTTTGGCGACATCATTGGCCGCGGGCCTCGTTGCTTCTCCTCGGACCTCTTTTGACTCGATGCATGCTGAACACGTGTCTCCTCCTCTTCGCAACAGTAAAAAAAAAAAGGAGGAGGCAAGTGAAAAACAGAAAGGGATAAGTAGAAAAACAACGATTTTACAGCGTCCCAAGCCTGTGAGTGCGTGCGTGCGTGCGTGCGTGCGTGAGAAGTGCAGCGGTTTAATTTCTGTTCGGGATAAATGCATTCAAAGTACTAAAACTTGTCACGAAAGTGCACTTAAGTCCTAAAACTTTCAAAAAGTACAAATAAATCATAAAACTTGTCACGAAAATGTAATTGAGTCCTAAAACTTTCAAAAAATATAAATAAATCCTAAAACTTGTCACGAAAGTGCACTTGAGTCCTAAAACTTTTAAAAAGTACAAACAAATCCTAAAACTTATCACAAAAGTGTAAATAAGTCATAGTACTTTCAAAAAATACAGTCAATGGAATGACTTGATTGAACTAATTTGATAAGTTTTAGGACTTGTTTACACTTTTATGATAAGTTTTAGGACTTATTTGCACTTTTTAAAAGTTTTAAGACTCAAGTGTACTTTCGTGATAAGTTTTAGGATTTTGAATGTACTTATTCCAAACAGAAATTAAACCGCTGCACTTCTCACTCACACACGCACGCACTCACAAGCTTGGGCCGCCGTAAAAAACGTTGTTTTTTTTTATCTGTCTGAATTTCCAGGTGCAATTTCTTTACCTCCTTGGTGGAGGAGGATATTCACTCTGACAAAATTTCGGAATTCTTTTGGGGGGTGGAACTCTTTTCTATTATAGAATATTCTAAGTATTTTTTTAATTCGAAATTGAAATAGCGATTTCCTTCGTCTCGCGTCAAATTCGCATCGAAAAAAAAAAAGAAACATTCGTTCTCTTTTATCAATAGCTTTTTTCGTCACCCGTGCTCACTTCCGTTTTAGAAGTCAGATTGGATTTGAAATTGGTGCTCGATAGGATGGTTCCAAACCTGCCTCAGTCTCGGTCTCAAATAGGGCGCAAGCTAAGGACGTTACTATACGAATGAGACTTCATCCTTATCACGAGCGATACCTCAAATTCCAAAAATGCTCCTCCAGTCCGGAGCTCGAGAACTCCCGTGCCCCTTTTACGACATGGGTCTCGGAAGAAAAAAAGGGCCGGGTAAAAAGAGGACATAACGTCGGTTTTGTTAGGTGGTTAATGAGCTTTGGTCGGCCAGTTTTTACAGTTTTTTTGAGGTGGTCGGGGCTGGGAAAAAATGTAATTTTTACTGGGGCCTGGCTTCCTTCCTTCCTGCGAAATACAGAGGACCTGTCGTCGACTGTCGTGTCCGTTTTCCTTTTGGGTAATTTTCCATTTTTCCTCGGCCCCTCCTCTCTCTATATTTCCGGGGGGGGGGGGGGGGGGGGTTCCCTTTGCCTCACGATTACAGTCCTCCTTTGTTGATGGCGCTGTGTCTCCTTTTTCTCTTTTGCTGCTGCGGCAACAACTAAAACCCTTTTCAGGCACCGCCCCTTTTCCTCTGTTCTGGCTTCCGAATCTTCTTCTTCCTCTTCTTCTTCTTCCTCCTGCTCCTCCTCGAAGGGAAGAGGGCCATGTCGGGCTTGTACAACCCCAACTACTCGCCTGCGCGAGCTGCGTCTCCGCAGATTAGGAGCACCCCGGATGTGGATAGGTGAGTACTTCTCCGAAGTGGGAACTTGCCCCATCGGTTCATCGGTAGGATTTAGCCCGTGGAGGGAAGCGGAAAGATGCGATCTTGACCGCGTTCTTGCAGCGTCTCGTGGCTGCTTTCAGTTGTGATTTGTCGGGTTTAGTGGTTTCTTGGGTCTTGATCTGTGGCGGGTTTGTGAACTGTGTAGTCAGTACCTGACGGAGCTGCTAGCGGAGCATCAAAAGCTTGGACCTTTCGTACAAGTCCTTCCCATATGTAGCCGACTACTAAATCAAGGTTGCTTTCTCTCTCTCTCTCTCCCTGCTTTGGATCTTGTTTTCTGTTCTTGATGTGTTTTGGTGTCTGTTTCTTTCTGTTCTTGATGCCATATCCTCTTGCCACTGGGCTTGTGAATCCGTTCCTTCTAATGATTTCGATATCGTCGTGTTGTTTCTGTGTCTCCGCAGATCAATTCTCGCACTACTTTTGCATCTATGCCCGTTAATTTCTTAACCATCTTTCTCTGTGGATCGTTTTGAGCTATTGACAGTACTGTCGGTGGTGGTGGTACTACCACTTGTGGTTGACTGCCGATGTAATGGGCATGTGATAAAAATAATTCTAGGAATAGATAGGTCCTACATTCACGGCCGCCTCGGCAGTGTAAAGCATGTGGACTTTGTGTGCCTAGTTGGAAGGAGGAGAGGGCAATGACAAAGCTGGGTTTGGGTTAAAATTCTGCGAGACATCGTCTTAGCGGGTTGATTCGCCACCCTGGTAATTCAAATTAGCTTAGTGCTCTTTAGATCGATTGACTCGTGTGATGTTATCCGATGTGAGCGGCAGAAGTCCTGCCGGCGCCGTTGAACTCTTAAGAATATCTGTTATTGAATGTCACCTCGAGGGATATGTTGTCTAATGTTTGAAATATATCCTCTTGTGTCAACATAATTGGACTGGTGTTTTGAATCGTCTTTTAAAAGTTATCGATTGACATTTCATCCTAGAATTTTTGTGTGATCGGTTTTGTCTAATTGTCCTGATATATTTTGCCCTTCATTTCGTCGAGAAAAGCCTTACATATGAGTCACAGTTCAGTGTTCCTCTCGAAACGACTGAATCATTCTATTTTTCTTGGAGTCAAATTCTTTCATTGCACTGTGGATTTGTTTATTGCCGTTCCATTTCCCATATGGGTATTGCCTTCTGTATACAGAGATACTGCGGGTATCTGGAATGATGTCAAACCAAGGTTACAGTGACTTTGACAGACTACGGTATAGAAGCCCTAGTCCCATGGCATCTTCAAACATGAGTGTTGGAGGGACGGGTTTAAGTGGCTGGAACAGTATTACTCAGGAGGTATGTATACTGCAATACTTGGCCTCACATTGTCATCGAGATGCATTTATCCCGGTTGTCCTTTCTGTTTTGCCAACTTTGAAGTGGTGAAGGTTATCTTTCTCTGTCCACACTTCTTTTGTAAGTGGATTTCTTGGAATCTTGAAATATATGCAATCGTCATCACATGTTTGTTTAAGAAGTTTGGCTGTGAATTCTCTGTTTGAGTTGGAAACTTGGTCTATTTTTCTGATGTTTATTGGTGAGGTGTATGGGTTATATTTGGCCAAAGAAGGCTAAGAAAGACTTGTCATCCCTGGAGGCAGATGAGAAAACTTCGTTGAACAATGAGAATGTCTAATAGCCTCTGTGAATTACTTATGTTCCGTGAGAGAATATACTGAAACTTTTTTGCCGCTATCACTGTCTGACTTTCTGTGATTTCATACTTAACCAAAACATGTAGCGGGTAATAGCCAACTTCCCTTCGCGTAGTTGTTGGACTACGTATTTTGTTTTCATCTTTTATCTGTGAATATCCTATGACTTACCATTTCTAAGATGCAAAGCCTCCTACTAACTTTCTCCTACTGCCTTTTACCGGAGATCTATGTAGATAATTTTTGAGAGTTTGGAAAATTATAAAGATTTAAAGAAGGATTCTGATACCTGCAGAGAGTCTCTTATTGGCCATTGGATGGTAATTTAGTCCTTTGGGGTTTTGTCTGCACCCTCCAATAAGAGAAATCCACTAGGAGAGTGTTCTTTGCTGCTTGAAATTTTGAAGAGCTTGTTATCTGTAATTTAAGAAGACCTATCAATCCTTTTCTGAATAGTTAGCAAAGGGCCGATTGTTATGGTATTATACCATATTATCAAGCATCAATGTATCAATCTGATGCTGATGCAGACCAAGATATCGCTCAAATGCTATGATTGTGAATTCTTACTAAGAAGTTTTGGCAGAAGCTTTTCAGTGAGTTGGAGAAAGTACTTTGATTTGTGACATTGCTGTGTTTTTCCTGTCTGATCAGAGCATTGTTTTTCGGCTGCTCATATTGCCACATAATATATAGTTACTATCAAATCGACAAAAGCAGGTATAGAAGTCTTTACATGCTGAGAGGTGTGGCCACACGGATCACCTAATGCTCTTTTGCCTGCTATTAGCATAGTCTAATATCAACTGTCGTTGTGATTTTCCTTGAGCAATTGTATGAGTTGTGAAATTTTGATGTTGCCCATTACGTGGGCTGACATTCAGCTTACTAGTTGACAGCGTGTGATGGCACAACAAGGGAAGCAAATTGAGGTTTATATATTTCTAAGGAAAATCAAGTTATAGTGCGGGGCTGGAGTTTAGATCTAGCACTCTTGAATGTTACGCAAAAGGGAAGGCTGCATTGATTTGAGTACTTGGTCTTCAGAAATTTTAACCTTCGTACCCTCCATAGTGATATTGGACTCGTGACCTTGTGAAAGGAGACTCTTGCATGATTGAACAACTCAAAGGCATTGCTTATGAGAGGGCTCACTTAATTCAGACTTATGGTTTCTTATTTGATTTTCCTGATATTGAAGGACATGTGTACAAGAATGGCCCGACGAGTGTAAATCTTCTCAATAAAGTATTATCTGTCCTCCTTTTCTGCTCACTATGAATTTGTTGTCATTTGTCTAAATGTTGAGCCTCAATACTGATGTGACATGCCTGCTTATACCATTAGTCACTGTTTGTAAATCAATTGTTATCCTGATATGACATGGGGTTTTATCAAAAATTTATTTTTAAAACGTGCCTTGGAATTGAGAAGGAAACAACTAGTTATATTTAGTGCCTGAAAGGTATTTAGCAGGACCCTTTTCCTCTAATGGGCTCAAAAGGACATCCTTCATGCTCAATTGTAGATTATAAGGTATTTGGCAGAACCCTTTTCCTCTAATGGGTTCAAAAGGACATCCTTCATGCTCAATTGTAGATTGTTTCCTTTTTATTACTTTTTCTTGTTTTGTTTAGCTTAGAGCATCATTTATGCTCCGGTAATGATTTGGGCATAGTTTTGATTGATACTTCGGGAGGATTTGGGCAAGAGAACCGAGTCTTTTTGAGAAAAATTTTCAGAAAGAATTATTCAAAGTTGAGATGCTGAAAGGTCTTTCATTCACTTACCAAATTTGAAATGAGCCCTTAATTTTGCCTTTTTGGGCACTTTGTAGAACTCTTTTTGGGCACTTTTGTAGAACTATCTTGTTGAAGCTGTTTTAGGCGTTTGCTTCCAAGTCCTAGCGGTCGTTATGATTCAGCTTTGGTTTCCACTGGCATAGGAATTTGCTGATCTGATTGTCCCATGATTGCCACTGTTCCTGTAATCGAGAACCAGCTCCCTCCTTCCAGCTAGATTTGACATGACACAAGATGTTCTGCTTTGTCACAGAGATTGAGTGGACACCCTGGAATGACAATGGATTGGCAAGGCACACCTGCAAGCCCTAGTTCATACACTATAAAGAGGATTTTGCGCCTGGAGATTCCAGTGGATCTTTATCCAAATGTAAGATTTATATATGCAAAATGGACCGGTATTTTGCCATATTAAAGATTGAATGGGTACTCTAAAATTGACGAAAGTTGCTGACTTTTCTGTTGCTCGGGTCTTTCAGTTTAATTTTGTCGGGCGGCTTCTTGGCCCTAGAGGCAATTCGCTCAAGCGGGTTGAAGTGACAACGGGCTGCCGTGTGTACATCAGAGGGAAGGGTTCTATCAAGGATCCGGACAAGGTACTGCTATTCATTGACATGACTCCATGAAGTGCTAAAACTCAGGATGATTTCACTAGAGCTGAAGGAATATTATATCATGGTGGATTTCTGAAATCGGAAAATTGCCCTCGTTATAATTACTTTGTTTGCTTTTACATTCTCAAGGAAGAGAAGCTAAGGGGAAGACCAGGCTATGAGCACCTGAATGACCCACTCCACATTTTAATTGAGGCTGATCTACCTGTCAGTATCGTTGACTTAAGGTTGAGACAGGCTCAGGAAATTATCGAGGAACTGCTTAAACCTGTGGTAGCGTATCGATCTCTTCCATTTAGTGTCATGTGGCCTTTTACTTTCTTAATAATGTGTTATTATTGTTAGTTTCACATTCGCATCACACATCATCATGTAGACAAGCTCCGGACATTGTTTGGTGCTGTTTGTGAGTTTGAAATTGTCACTTGCAGGATGAGTCCCAGGACTATATTAAGAGGCAGCAATTGCGTGAGTTAGCAATGCTAAACTCGAACTTCAGAGAAGACAGTCCTGGGCCGAGCGGTAGCGTCTCTCCTTTCAATTCCAGTGGCATGAAACGTGCGAAAACGGGACGCTGAGAATCCATAGAAGGTCGTTCCTGATGGTTTCTACCTGCTTACAAGATTCGTGGCTGAATACACTTCTAAGGTACATAACAGTTCAGCACAAGTTCGAAAAGCATAGGCTAACGGTTCTTTATGGTGAGCTGCTGGTGTTCTCCTAAAGATTTTAGTTATTCGTTTTGGTCCGGGGGGTTTTTTATTATTTGAACCACAGGCGAACGATAAATACAGAAAAAAAAACATAAAAAAGGAGAAGTATATAGTCTATATTGTTTGTGGCTTTTAGTGTAGGCTCTTTGAGGTCAGTTTTTTTCCTTGTAAACCCATTCATTGGATTTATTCTTGTATTAGACACTGATATCGCGCATTGTGGGTTAATATATGGTATTGAAATTATTGTCCTAACAACGATAGCGCTTGTTGTGCACTTCTAAACTTAGTGCACTCCTATTTGGTCCAATATTGTGCTTGAATAGAGATGAATAAAGGGGGCTAAGTTGCTGTAAGACTTGTGAAGACCGTCTAAAAAGCATTTAAAATCTTCTGACCCTACAAAAAAGGCATCTTGAGTCTTTTGGCATGTTGGATTTTTGGGAGGCCAGAGATCACTGTCAGGGGGATTCTTTGGTTCTGACCCGTTTCTGGGTGGTGGCATTAGTCAATCACTTGAAAACATTGAAGCTTTGTCAACTACCCAAGAAACAATAAATAAAGTTTGCTAAGACAACAAAGGAGGCCCGACAACAAAAAAAGAAGGAAAAAGAAAAAGAGCCTGCATTGCTGCATTGCACAAGGGCCACAGAAAGATATTCCATTTATTGTTCTGCACATGCAAGAGTATCTTAATTCCCGGGGAATCCTATGTAGGGTGCATGGCTTTGACTGTTTGCTGTCCCTAAGGAAAACAAATTTAAAAGTATTCAACATCTGTCACCTTGTGATAATGCCAAACTGTTGCTGCACAAATATTATTCGGTGAATTGGTTGATTATATAGAGTATGTTTTCATATGATTTCTTTTCTGTCTGCAACTGGGCAGAAACAGCCTGCCCTTTGATTCAGGTGCTAATATGCCACTGATTGGAATAACTATGTGTGTATGTAAACATGTATAGATGTGCTTTCTGTCAGCTTCTATTAAAATCTGATGTGCCTCCAACTCACACTAGAGTTCATAATTGCTCCTTTTGTGGCATCTTGAGAATGATAGAAAAATGTTGGAAAGGCTGGCAGATCCCCAACATTTTTGATTGAAGGAATGCCTCCAACATTTTTGATGTCTTCTAGAGAAAAGGGATCTGCTTTAATTAAACTTTTGATAGAATATCATGCACACGTGCAGCCTGTGCTGACGAAATTGTTTGATTGAAGAGTTGGACAAACCGTTGATTAGGGTAGTTTGCATTTTCCGTTTGAGTTATGCCGACTTGTACGTCGGAAAAGGAAGGACTTACCAAGCTCTATACCGAGCTGATATATCTCGAAAACGAGCCCGCTTGAATTGGCGGGCGCCTAAGAAAAACAGAAAACGGAAAAATTTACTTTGCGAGACCGTGCTGTGCGGTCAAAATGTCGTCGGAGATCGCCCGTACCGTGCCGCTATCTTCGCTACCTTCACACGACACCATCGAAAGGGTTAGATGCCCTGTGTGCACGAGCGGATTTTTGGTCTGAATTGTAGGTCAGAAAATCCTCCTCCATGGATCTTGAGTTCTTTCTTACCCCGCTCTAACTTACTAGCAATGTAGACTTTGATTCCGTTCCCGCCTTATCATTGTACTTGCTCACGTGATTGGTCAGTTTACAATTTGTCCATCCCTGGAATAATTACAAAAATAATTTTAAATCTATTGTACCGATATCAATTTAGTACTAAAATTTTTTAGTGTTTCAATTTAATCTTAAATCATTTAATGATTCGTTAATATAGTTTTTGCAATTAATTTTGGTCGGAACTCGTTGATATGGGTGTCAACTGTCCTATATGGCACGATCGGTGCTAATGTGAACGCCAGCTGTGTCACGTTGGATGATCGACGTCTACGTTAGCGATTTCAGATCAAAATTGGTAGGGCGAATAATATTGAAAAGTTTATAATTGAATTGATTTTCGTACAATAGATTTATAACTTTTTTGATAATTTATATTATTTATAATGGTCAAATTTTTAACAAATGTTCTCTCCGAACTTAAAGAAGTGTCCGATCCATTTTGAATCTAATCCGAATGAACGTTTATATAATTTACCTTACTATCTTTTAAATTTAATGTCCACTTTCTCTTTCAAATCCTCATTTCATTGTTGGACAATTATGGTAATTAAAATTTTAAAAGAAATTTCTTTACGGGCCATTTATACGGTGATGTGATATTTTGTAATTGGCTCAAGATTTTGACTGTTTACGACTCATTCTATGAAAATGAAAATTATGATACTGCGCATGTAAATCTTTTAGATGTTTCATAGAAGAATATATGTTTATAAGGATTAATTGTGTGCGTTCACCTTTTATGCAAATCATATCTATGGTTAGATAAATTTTCAAACTATAACTATCCACGTATACCACGACATGCGAGTCTTTTAGCAAGTAGAATACATATACTGTGTATTATACGAAAAATCCATAATTTAAAGGCGGCAGCGACGGCGAACCGGTGTATCCCTCATGAGCACGGTACGGATCTTTTTGTTTGTCTTGGAGCGGGTTTGGTGGGGCGTGCTATGTGAGGGAATACCAGATGTTCGGTGATCTTTAGAGCCGTTTCGATGGGGGCGTGCTATCGAATCGAAAAAAAAACGATAGAAGTAGATACTCTTTGGCTACTACTGATATAGAAAGGTGAAATATTTAGTTAAGCAACTTGGTCTTTAATTTCGTTAGGTCTCGGATGATTTGGATGACACTGTTATATTGTGCACTCGTCCTGTGAACTCTCACGAAACGTCCTCGAATTATAACTTTCCCTCAATAGGATTTGTAAGAGTTGGAACAAACAACAAATTGGGGGAAATTCTATGCATCAAGTCAGTGTTTTTACAGGACCGGAACCGCGTAGAAAAGTAGAAAAAAAAAAATTATCCGTCTGATCTGTTTTAAAAAGTGCAATTAATAACCTGCAAAATCGATTTCTTGTGGTAACTTATTGACTCTAAAGGAAAGTTATAGATGCGAAAGTGATCAAATTTATATATGATTGAGAAAAGTTACGATGAGTAGGGAAAATTATTGAATCATAGGTTGCAAAAGATCACGAAGTCTAAAGGAAAGTTGGGATTAGTTAGGCATTTTACAAACGATAGGACAAAAGAAATTTACTATTAGCTTAGGCAGATTATGAATTTGAGGAATATTATTAACCATAAGACCACAAAACTTATGACCACGAAAGGAAAATTACGTCATTCAATGGAAAGTTGTGAAAACATATTTTGCATGTAAATTGCTATTGGACGATTATGTGCTGCAAAGGACAGTTGCGATCCATTAGGTAATTTACTAAAATAGGATAAAAGAAATTTACTATTAACTTAGGCAGATTACTATTTTTTATGGAATATTATGAACTATAGGATCCATAGAACTTACGACGACGAAAAAGAGATCATGGGGATAAGTGTCAAAAAAAGTCATTAACTTGTTACTTTGGTCTTAATTTAATCCAAAACCTTTTTTTTGTGCCAATTTAGTTCTAAATCTATTGTATTGGTGTTCGGTCATTGGCAAAAGGAAGAAGAAAGAAAAAAAGAAAAATCAGAAAAAATAATAAAAAATCGAGAAAATATAAAAATATTATTAAAAAATTATCCACGTCAGCACCGGCGGTGCCACATAGGCCGGCCGGCATCCAAGTCTGCATTATCCCGCCAAAATTAGCCGGAAAGACTGAATTGACACTCTGTCAAAAGGTTTAGGACTAAATTGATACAAAAAAAGTTTATGACTAAATTAGCACAAATTCAATAAATTTAGAACTTTTCTAACAGTTTCCCAGAGATCATGATTGTTAAAAAAAAAGAAATAATGTCTAAAAATATGTGACAGGTTTGTTAATGTAAGTTAGGAAAGTTATGAATGCTAAAGGAAAGTCACAATTAGATGAGGAGTTCATGAGATTTTATCTTTTGGAATATCGCAAATCAAAAGCCCAATGAACTTAGGACGACAAAAGGGAAACCATGTCTTGTAACAAAAGTTACCGAAGATATTTAACTCCCTTCTATCTATCAGCTTAAGGTTAAATTCCTTTAATATGATCAAATGTGTAATCCCGTCAACACATGTTCAAAAGTTCTCTGTCGATCCACATGACCCCGATAATTGGTCAATTCCTCGATTTTCCAATTTCAACAAGATTTGGCAAGTCGTGTTCAATCAAAAAAATTTCTTTCTTTTTATGAGATAGAACTTGAAATTCAATGTACAATTGACCTAAGTTGCTTAGGCCACTCAATGCAATTTGCCTACAGTTTGTTATCCTCGCTTCATTGTATCGAAATTCAAACTCAGCATCCTGAGAACACCACGACCGTTAACTAAAACTTGCAACATTGCTTCGCAAATCTGTCCAATTCTGTCAATGATCTCGACGATAGCTGTAGATCAGACAAGGCAAAAGCCAGTGGAATATACACATCCCTCATATTTACACCTTTAAGTCAGGAAAAACGAAACACAAAAGACGGTTTACGATTCATTATAGGAATATACACATCTCTCAAAATTCGTTTCGCTATCGAGGCGTGATGGTAGGTACAACCCCGCTTATCAGATCGCTTCCCGAGACGCTCGACGAAATATACGGGTCCCGGCTCACGTAAGATGAAGATGACGGAAGCGACTTGCCTGAATAACTGGAAGTCTCAGAAAGCATGGTGTCGGCGTCCGGTGTCATTTTGAGGATGCTCTCGAGCTCCCTCACCACGTCCAACATCGACGGCCGCTTCTCCGGGTTGTCGTGGCAACACATGAGGGCCAGAGCGATGAACTTCTCGATACATTCCGAAGGGTAAGAGCCCATTCTGCTGTCTATAATAGAGAACATCATGCCCGCCTGATGCGCCATGTTCACCTGCCATTGCACTTGAAAAGTTCAGCACTGAAAAAAATTATCTCTAGATTCTCCTTCAGTGCATCTGATATTTGCAACTGTCACTAAGATCATGCCTTGTTAATCCTTGTTGCTGCATTTAATTGTTGCTCCCCACCTGAAGTTACAATCTACCACAGACTCACTATATTTGGGTACGATACTATAAAGATATTGAAACCAACCAACACCTGCATATGGATTTCTCTTTCTTTGCAAGAACGTCCTAGATGTCAGTTTCTGTCAGGCTCCAGTGCATAGGTGATTGGAACAAAACACGCTTTCACCAGTTTCTAAAAGCAGAAAATATCTAATTTAAGCGAAAACAAATATATCGCTAATTTACAATTAAAGTAAGCCCAAACTCTGAAGTCATTATTAGGCGAGAAATGATCAATGATTATGACAAACAAGAACCACGAGAGCCTATCATATCAGGAAAGTACCTCTCGGACAATATTCTTTCCATGTGATATTGGCTGCATTCCAGTCAATAGCTCCAGAAATACGACTCCAAGACTATAGACATCGCTTTTATCGGTCAACTTGTGCGTCAGGAAATATTCTGGGTCGAGGTATCCCTGAAAAGAAAAACAATAGTGAAAAGGGGAGGTCGGAGGAACAGCAAAAGCACGTAACTGTAGGTACTTAAAGTTTCTAATAGACCACTTACTGGCGTCCCTTTTACAATTGTAGACACATGATGGGGCACGGTCCCTTCATCATCCAGGACAGGGGCGAGCCGTGATAGCCCAAAGTCAGCAACTTTGGCAGTAAGCCTGGAGTCCAAGAGAATGTTACTGGCCTTAATGTCTCGGTGGAATACTGGAGGGTTTGCTTCTGTATGGAGGTAAAGAATGCCCTTAGCAGACCCCAACGCAATACGCAGCCTCATACTGAAGTTAAGGTACTCCTTTGTTTTACCTGCGTTCGAGTAAGATGAATTTCCATGAAGCAAGAAAAGTATAAAGTACACAAAGCATCATGATAGCATTGATGCATTAAAGTGTGTTTTTTTTTGGTCGGAACATTAAAGTGTATTTGAAAAGCTCATAAAAGAACATTCCTAATGGTTCCGTGAAGATAAATTTGTCATGGGACCACACTCCGAATGTATACTTCTGAGTACTAGAGAAATTATATCAGCGGAAGTTCTTGAACCAACACGTTGATGTGGCAATCCAATCCTCAACTCCAGGCAAAGTATTCAACCTAGATTACTCCTGAGGCTGAGAATAGTAGTTTGAAAGAGAAAACAGAATATGATTCTCTTAAGAAGAGGAATTAAACCGACGTAAAATATAATTCCTTCAATATGCATGCCTCCTATTCTTGTGGACAGCCTATTTTACTAGTCAAAAGTTTGGAATACCGATTTGTTGTTAAAATATTGAGAATATAAAGTACATACCAGAAATCCAATCCCGCAGAGTACCATTGGGCATAAACTCATATACCAACATCTGTAAATACACCAAGAGCATACAATAAGTTCTGTTTAAATCACGACAGCCATGCACACAGTAATTTTGTTTGGAGGAAGACAACCATCAATTGTAGAATTGACGGTGAAAGAAGTGTTCTGACATGATGCACACAAGTACAATGTACAAACACTACTCTCCAGCAACTGTGAAGCTCTTTCCATTTTCCAAAAACATAACCATTTTGAACAAAAGAGACAATTGAAATTTGTTCCTTCAACAATTTTTTGCTGTGGCAGCATCGGAAACATACTTGATGGCAAGCCACAAGAACCCATATATCAGCAGATGGATTGGGTGCTAAATTAGATTCACGAGTTACTTAGCAATTCTCCTTTTGCATGCATTAAAGAATTCCATTGCTATTGCTGCTCATGATGAAGAATACGTCTAGACATGTGAACAGATAGTTATGCAAGTACAATTTAGGAGAACATAGAATATCAGCTACCCCATTATTTTATCATTCATTGCAAATGTTTTAGTAGGCACGACCCCTAGCAAACAAATAGAATCCAACAACCACATAAAGCCAAACTCAAGTAGTTTACCTGTTCCCCTTCTTCATCACAATATCCTACCAACGACACTAGGTTCCGATGATGTAACCTTGACAACAGTTTTATCTCCGTCAAAAATTCTTTTTGTCCCTGTAATGATCCTTCTTCTGCACGTTTTATGGCTACGACTGTGTTGTCACATAAATTTCCTTTATAAACTTTCCCATAACCTCCTTGCCCTACTTGGGTCGATCTATTGAAGTTGTCAGTTGCGACTGCCAGTTCTCTAAAATTGAAGGCCTTCACACCTTCAAGCTTCATAGATACCTTTGAGGCTACGAGGAGCAATACAAAATCAGATCACAGGCAAGTTTTGATTGTATTAGCTAAGAAACATCTTGACGAACTTACATATATTCTTCCTTGACAGCGAAGGCTGATATCTGGTTTTCCTTCTTGTAACGAGAAGAGTAATCACGGCAGAGATTGCAACACCACAAGCAATAGATGATAATACTATGGCCACCAGTATCCCTTTACTAATATTCACCTTCTGATTTGGCAAAATCACTGTTGAATTATGAAATCATGTGAGTCAAATACTGAAGAATAGATCCAACTTGATTATTGCTTTATTCTTGATAAAATCAAATTTAACTAACAATAATACATTTTGACACATTAGCTTGTATTATCATCCTTGAAAAGAGTAATAAAGCATCTTTCTTGATTATCTAACTAAATTTACATCGCTGAGGTATACTTTTAACCAGGGTAAATTTATTATAACGATCATGGGTTTGTCTCAAACACTCAACTTTATAAAGTTTTTTACAGTGGAAGTGCCAGAGAAAAGAAGAAAAGGTACATGAGAGATGCCTAATTAAAATCTTCAAAGAGGATATACAGGTTATTGTCTTGACATGGATTGAGAGAAAAACTAACAATAATCAAGAAGGAAATATCAAGGAATTACTGTTTCTATTTTCTTGCAAAGTGATACGAAGTCGACACTTTGAGAGAGCCAATTGTATTTTCACCCTAGAGTATCAATTCTCTCAACAAATACGACCTAAAAATAATTGCTGAACTTCATACTAACTTCGCCGATCAATGTCCCATACATGCACTCACCAAGAAGCAATGGAACTGCAGAACAAGTTTTGAGGCAACTCTACTTACTTGAAACAAGCTAAATAAGTTTTATTGTGTACTACATTTCCTGATTACCCATATCAAGTGATGGCATATGTTAAATGGCTACTTGGCAGCATCAGCATCATTAGAAAGCATCACCAAAGGCAAAGGTGACTCTTTTAAGACAAACGTTGTGTGGAGTTAAGTACTTACTAGTTGAATAAGGTCCCAGGAGAGTAAAGTTCAGAAGTTCATATGGTCCATATAAGTCATTTGGAGGAAAATGCCACGATGTGAAGATGCCTCTTATTCGCTGAACCTCACTTGCGTTAAATGTACTTGGACCATTAACTACTGGGAAAAGCTTCAAATTCATCCTCAGCCGTGGTCCTTCTTCCCAGGCATACCAATCAATATGCAATTGATATAGTTCCATGTTAAGAGATCTGGTTAAGTACAGTTCAAATGGATACTCATAAGGAGGGAAATAGGAGAAGCTGGGACTCTTCAATCGGTATCCGATTCTCAGGGGTGATGCGCAGAAGCATTGCTCGGGTGATGCTGGAACGTATTCGAAAAAATAATCTGTAGGGCATTCTTGAGGATGACAACTTGTTGAATTCGCTAAGTCACCAGGTGTCCCATCGTCTCCACCCTCATTTGCACAAAATTGGCTAATATGCGTTATATTCCGTTCACTACAAACAGGATTGCCTCCAAGCCTAAAGGAAAACTCCTTCATTACATTTCACACAGGAGGACTTTACCAAAGGCAAATAATCCTTTAAAGCACACTCCGATATAAGAAATGAAAACATTTGACATTTTCCTACTTTTTTGGCACTGCGAAGCCAAAAGCATGTGCCAAGAGCTCGAAAGAGCTTCTTTCTTTTGGCTTTTCAATGCAAGGTTGAAAACATATTTGATGTTTGTAAAATAAATTATCCATAAGCCTTGATGTTTATTTTAGCCTTTTGGGACGGCTTCAGAGGCACTGCCAAAATCAGCTGACAGCCCCTGATCAGGTGCAGGACTTCCAGGTAACATTTGCCAACAGCTCCACTACTTGAGAAAACCAAAAGTAGGGACTTGAAGTATAACCGAGATCTTAACAAGTCACTATAATCATTTTCACGCATACAGTTGAAAAATCAGCATATAAACAACATAATCTACACCTATATTTTTCCTTAATGTAATTGAGGGGCAGGAAGGAACAGGAAACGAACCTTAGAGTGACATTCTCTGGAGGATTAAGATCTCCTACCACATTTGACAATGAATTCTTTTGAAGATCACTGTGATAAAAATATTAAAAGAATAAATACACATCAACTATCTCATAAAGAATAAAGTAGATGACAGATGTGCATAATGTTTTGATAAGCTTGTTGATAACATTACAGTGCATTTCAGGAATCAGCATGCTGCGAGACACTGCTTTACTTCCGGATCAGATAATTAAAAAGGAGGAAAACTGAGTGCTTACATTATAAGCATCTCTTTTGAAGTGAAGGTCATGTTCTGCCAAATGTTCGCAGGGACAGAACCTGTCAAGCTGTTATTCTCCAGTGACCTGCATTGTAAGTAATGTCCAGATTTAGTATTATGAAAAACTTAATATTTAGAGAATGAGTATCTTGTACTCTCTCAAGATTAAGTATGAGAAAATAATCTCAGATACACTGCCACTTCTACACCTGCTAATAATATACAAAAACAAGAATTTATACAATAATGAAAGAAAAGATAGAGTCTTACAGTCTCTGTAGATAGGGAAGATCGGAAAAACTTGCTGGAATAGGTCCATTAAGAAGGTTATTTGATAGATCGCTGCAATCAACAAAAATGTATCTTAAATATGGCAGTCACGTTGATATCATTTTCATGGATAGAGAAGTAAAATCATAAAATCGATTGTGTACATACATGGTTGTTATGTTATCAGAGAGCTTGCTTGATGGTATAGGCCCACTAAGCCGATTATGGCTGAGATCTCTGCAATATGGCAAAAAATAAAATGTCAAAACAAGTTTTAGATGTATTAGCAAGACTATTTTCTAAAATGCACATGATGGAAACATATATGTCAGACTTGGCAGATCATAAGGAACCGAGAACAAACAATTGGACTATTCTCAAACTTACAAAAAGCTGAGATTTGGTATCTGGCTAAGATCAGGAATCGATCCCTCCAAACTGCAATTTCGAAGACTCCTGCCAGGCAAGTTTGGAAATGCATTAGAAACCTTATGGAATAATTGTGCAATATATCCTCCACAAATGCTTTCATTGTCTTTTTGATAAATCATAGATGAAGTCTACTACTTCTTTCTTAAACAGGAAAACTGTTCCCTGCCGCAATTTCCTAATACATCTCAATCAGACCATTAGCTTCAGGAAGCAATTCCCCAAGTTTTGCAATGTTCTACAGAAGTCGTTCCTCAATTTCCTATCCATGAATTTGTCGCATTCAAGACTGTTTTCAATGATGAAAATAATACTTTTAGGTGTCTGGTCCATGTCAAATTTCTTTCATTGAGGCACTGCAGAATCTATACTTCTCCGCAGGTAATAACTGAATGTACAACAAGCCACTTTTACAAGATCTGAAAACTTTTTTCTCTCGAGCAGTTTATAGCTCAAGCAGCTTCATCATTCCTGCTGCCAATTTCTCTGATAATGCATTTCTCCAGTATTTTCAGTCTTTCTACTATAGTTAAAGAGCATGCTAGGATCATGTGATTTCATGCCTCAGCAGTGCATAATTTACTATACTAAATGCAGTTACACACCAAATGTCAACTCACAATTTTGCTAATCTGGACAAATTCTCGTAAGAAGCTGGTATTTCAGTGCCCTTGAAGTTGTTATTGTCAAGTTGACTGCAAAATCAAGGAGAGTTTTTATGGAAAGATCAGAGCAACATACTTTAACAGTGAAATATGCATGCCTCTAATGCATGTCTCCAGCAGAACCAGAGTGAGTCATCAAATGCAATTTGAAAAAATCAGATTTGCTATTCCTCATGCTACCTTTAGAATACCAGTTGACAAAGCATCCTAGGCACACCAAAATATAGCTACTACAGATTATAGAGCAGCTACGTTGAGGAGAAAACTTCAATTGTGAAGATGGCTATGAGAAGGGCAACGACAGTCCAACATTAGGTTACAAACCTGTCACGAGTATGCAATCCTCTTTTTCCAATGCTGCATGAAAATTAAGACTCATGGGCAAAACAACATCACCTGCTGTCTATGGTTCAGTCAACCTACTCGATTACGAAGTTGACCCTACCAATTGCTAATTATATCCATATTGTTGTCATCTTCAGATGAGATGTTGCAGTGCCACACCTTGTTATTACAGACTTCTTTGTTTGGTAGGGACTCCACTAGTTTCTGACCAAAAGTTTCTTTCAACATAAGGGCTTTACAAACTTCAGAAACAAAAAAGAAAAGAAAAGAGCCAGGAAAAGGAGAGTAAGCAGATGACTGAAGACCTAATAGACATCGACTACAAGGGCCTTCATACAATGGAGGCACTAGTGACCTAGATAGGCTATCATAGTTCAATGTCCTATTAATGAATGTGTGTTCACTGGACTTTGAGAGCCATATCCATATGCACCTTTAGAGTCAACTGATCTACTAAATGATGTGGGATGAGATCAGAACCGCAATAGAAACAACTTAATCCAAATTGCTATCCAGGATTACATAAGATGTCATACAGTATGCGCAAGTCTGGCAAGAGTGAGAGCTCTCGTGGAAGATATCCAGATAAGTTGTTGTTGTCCAAAAGCCTGCAAAATAATTGTATTAAGTCAAAAATGTTTTCTTCTGTATCAGTCTCTTACAGCAGTGTAACTGAAAGCTGAGAAAATCAGAAAACGGATGAGCTGTAAACTCACAAGTGATAAAGTGTGGATATGTTGGACAGCTCAGCTGGAATTTGACCACTTATTGTGTTATTATTCAAATGGCTGCATCATTTAATCTGTAAGTCACATACAATACGCAGAAGAAGGCTAGGCCACCAGCCAACACCAAGCAGCCAAAATAGGTTGAAAATCCACTTACAGGTGTTTCATGCTTCTCAAGCTAGCAAATGATTTTGGTATTGGACCTGATATTTGATTCTCGTCCACTTGAAGTCTACTCAAGTTCGAGAGATAGCCAAGCTCATCAGGTAAAGATCCAGATAACTTGTTTCCATTCAAAAGCCTGCGCTGACAGAAATTACTAAAATCACTCTCAGAAAACCATAGTTGGTGAAGCGAACTACTCTCATGAAAATGAATGTTCCAATCATGAAAACAGAGAACCTTGGAGCTATTCTCTAACTTCGCTCCAGTTGCAATTTTTCAGGCATTCAGACAAACAAGCAATTTCGAACTATGAGATTTAGTTAAAACTAATAGTATTCTTTTCTAAAAACTAGTAGTCATCTTTTGGCAAGTTATTTCTCAAAATCAATCAATGAATGAAAATCGGCAACTTTTATAAGGATCTACAGAAAACCGTTTGGAGAACAATTGAGAATGAGCACCATCTGGTGAGACCTTTTGCAAACTGCACAGATGTATCAATTCCAGAAACATGAAAAAATTAAACAGAAACTTACAGAGTAAGACATCAATTCCAATTTAGAAAAGCCATCAATTACATAGAGAAGAAATGTGTACATATATTATTCATAAATAATATACTTCAAACCACCCAATGGCATATTATCATCTATTTCATAAGTCAATGCCACTTCCTAAAGTGGAAGACCTGGTTAAGAAAGCATAGTTAACAGAACCTGATTCTTGCTCTGCATCGACAATTATATGTGCATCAAGAGTTAAAACAGTGAATTAAACAGCTAGCTGGAGGTTGCAAAATCAAACCGCAAACTCAACTTACAAGAGTTTCAAGGACGCAATACTTCCTATCTCCTTTGGTATGCTGCCAGTTAACTCATTCCACATGAAGTCTCTTCCACCAAATAAAAAAGAAGAAGAAAGAAAAATGAAAAAGGATCAGCATCAATAATTCCATCTTGCGCACTAGTTCAGCCAATATTTGGCTACAACAGATGCTAAAGGTGGAAGATGACACAATCACTGACTCACAAAATTAAAAGTTGAGACAACTGCCCGACATCAGGAGCTATACTTCCAGAAAGATTCATAGTCAGAAGCTGGCTGCATCAGGAAATGAAATATAAGAACACCCGGAAAAATTGTAAATATATCTTAAGGAATAATTTGACTAAAGGCAGGCTGATAAGTTGATATTCTCAATACCAAGACCATAATAAACTGTGATTATTTAGCTTTCCACTAAAGAATTTCTAGAACTATTCATAGCAGTTAGAATAGACCGTACATCTCGCGCACATGCAAATGACCATCAGTGTGAACTGCGTCAAAGCATAGAACTCCTGTCCAGTTAGATGTGCATGGATCCCCCTTCTTCCAATTCGCAAGGTGTTTCATAGGGTCAACCAGACTGCTCTTCACAGCAATTAGTGCATTGACTGCCAAAAGCACAAGCACTTAAACATTTTACAAATGAAATTTCCAGAAACCATCAGCCTTGAAATGATGCTGTAAAGCTGCATGCATCCTCAAATAGTAATGGCATTAGTTTCATTATCCATGCGTCCCAAAAAAAGGAAGAGTAAGTAAAGAAAGAAAGAGCCAAGCAATTCATGTCAACAACTTTTTTTTATAAACAATCCAGGGGCACGGATGTGGAGACCTGGCTACCTATACACCCATGAAACACTGTGCAAGCCTCATAAACAGTTAAGTTCAAGCGTTTGGCTTGTGCGGGTGGCTCTGACTCGGAGTAGTCTGCATATAGTTAGTAGAATTTGAACGGGTGACCCCCAATTGTTGAGCTGGAAATCCTCCGACACCCCATGTCAACTACTACTTTGCAATAATAATATTCCTAATGTGAGATAACTTTCACGAAGGCACTGAAACAGAGTTCAAGAAGAACAAGCTTGGTAGACAAAGAGCAAAACTCCTGATCCTAAAAATTAACTTCAACCACATCTGAGGATTGGGAAACTAGACAATATCATGTAACAATAAGCAGTGGAATGGCTGAGAATAATGCCAAAAATAAAAAATCAACTCAGATCCTCATCTAGCATCCAAATAGACCAACATATTTGACAGCTAACAATTTTACAACGTCTTACCAGAAAATTTTTAAGATAAATACATATACTCTGCTTCTCATGCACACTTGGGCAATGCAACTAAAGTTAGAAAGATCACCTTCTGATGGATCGGTGACCTGCGCTTCAACTAGGTACGCTAAGTAGCAGCATGAAAGGACGAGAGCAGATATGGGAATTCTCAGCTTCGGCATCCTCTTTCCCTGAAACAACATTTAAAGACTAAAACATTGCACATTTCTTCAACCTCCCAAAGCATTGGCTGTGTCTTACAGATTCGCATCTCTTCAAGAGAAAATAAAACAGACATACGCATACACAAACCCTATGCATCGTATTGCCAAAGAAACTAATATTCCTAACGAATCAAAAGAGAAGTCCCAAGTTCTAAAATACTCCTTTTTTTCACCAACAGTGAAGGAACAGAAAAGATTGTATTAGTTTGTCGGCCCCATTGATCCCATGTGGATATTGTTAAACCATCGATCCCTGGTCTCTGTCTCAAGGCAAGCAATAAACTGTCGCGGAAAATAACTAAACGAGAAATAAAACATCTGAAATCTTGAAATTAAACAGCTCCAGAGCAGAAAACACTTCTCCAAGCATCTAACTACAAATATAACAGAGACACATCAACAGAAACCAGAATTTGACTCAATCTGAGCATCTTCCTCACCTCAAGTCCAGCACAAATCTGCGCAAGAGCTCGAGGAAACCCTCAGGATTCAGGGCCGGAAGTTAAACAGCTCAAGAGGTGGACATATGAGAGTGAGAAGAAGAAATTTGAAAGCTCTGCGAAGTGGGTACATCATGATCCGGGCCAGTTTGATGAAGGTGACACCAGGCGTGGACGGCGACTTTTCTCCGGTTTGAACACGAGCTGTGGCTGTGAGCATGAGATGGGTTTGGCGTCATGGTGGTTGCACCCACATAGTTAAATCGAACAAGCAAATGCACGAGTTTGGATGAGCGAGGAATCCGCATCTCCTTTCGAGGCGTGTTAAACCTTTCTTGATTTGATTAATAGGGCAGTTGACACTTTTGACTGCGGTTGTGAAGATATGACAAAACGGAAACGACAGGGCATTCCCGCCATTGAAGCTCGCTTTGTGCTTTCGCACAGAGTGACGTCACAAAAGTTCAGAAAAAAATGTCGAGAAAGTAAATTTTTTATACGAAAAAGACTTGGTATGAATTTTACTATATACTTGGTTATTCTTATTTCTCGGTATAATTAATGTGAGAATTTGTGAACAACTGCCAACTGTCCTAAAAGCTTAAGCTGTTAAATTAATTAGTCTAATAGTCCCCCTCACGCTTAATTTGGTCTTTTGGCCAATATTAAACGATGACATATATAATTGGGAATGCAAATAGGATTTGGAAAGATTTAAATTCAGATATCAAGCTCTAATAACATGTGATATTTTATGGGATCAGTGTCAACTGTTCTAAAAGTTAAAGCTATTAAATAAAGGCGTAATTTAATATTCAATTAGCTTAATAATTTGATTGGTTCAAGCTCTTAGAATGAGTTCGAACAATTTTTTTTTTCTTTTTGGAGTACCATTTCCCCACCAATTTTTTCATTTATTGGTTACGATATTCTCTATAGAAAATTACGACAAAATGCAAGCCATTGCAATAGAGTTACGACGAATATTCTTCACTTAGAGGCCATGTATATAAGCTCCCTAAATTCGGATGCTATATTTGCACAAATCTCATGTTTGCTTGTGATTAAACTTTGGAGGAGTTATTGAACAAAGCGTCATTCTAATTAAAACACCGTTTAAGAATACCTAAGGAGGAAATATTAGATATTTATTACACATGTTAGGACAAAGTCAACGCACGTTCAGTCGTACGGGGCTTTTCTTATTTTTTTAGTGCACACTTGTCTTAAAGTTTGCTCTTTATGAAAATATAAGTATATAATTATAGATACGAGATTGTGCTGGATTTTGGGATAATAATCTGAAATTCTACTTCAAGTTTGTCATTTCATCACAATCGAATTTTTTATTTTGTGGCATCTTACTCTATGGTTGTTAGGAGAGATTGGGAGGGAAGAGAAATGATTCGAAAAGCACAATCATGCTTCAACGGTGGAAAAGAGATAAACAAAAAAGGAGGGAAATTATAAAAAAAATCATAAATCTATCGAATTTATATCAATTTAACCATAAATATTTTAATTTGGCTAATTAAGTTCTAAATCTTTTTATGATTTGTCAATATAATCCATTCGGCCAATTTTGACCAGAAAATCGCTTACGTAGATGTTGACCGTCTTACGTTATGTTTAGATCGTGGGAAACATGAATGGATTTATAGGAACTTTGGGTGATTTGTGTACAAATAAACAAATTTATTCTTCTCTTTTATTTATACCTTTATTCCACGTCTATTTATGAGTCAATAAAATGTTCGCTAGTATCAAAACAACACGATAACTCAATTCATTCAAATCATTTCTCTTCTCTTCTCTCATGTATCCGCTCTTTTTCATTCCTAATCACTCCATCCAAAATGAGTGTTAGTTCTTTAGCGATTTCTATCGACTCATGCGGTGCAAGAACTTATCCTAAATTATTTCCTTGTATAGAATGTACATGTTGCTCTTAAATTTGTTCTTTTCAGGGAATTTCGCCTTGAATGTAAGCACCATTCTTATTATTTATCTAAGATTGGTCGAGCCAAAATTTTGCACAAGTTGCACATTTGTCGATTTCGATTTTCTATTTTGTGGAAATATTTTTGGGAGCTCGTTCGTTCTCGTTCCACTTGGAGACTACTAAAGGAATTTAAATTGCTTTATATTTTGAGTTTTTGCCTCATTTTTAGTGGAGAACACACAAATAATATCTCGATCTAATTTTATATAATTATTTTTGGCTTTTGAGGAGTTTATAAAATAATCAAGAAGCATTTTCATACTATCGTTTGGTTATGAGAATAAATAAAAATTCTTCCTGTGTAAACTCACTCTCAATATCATCATCGTCTTCTTCTTCTTTCTTCCTTCTTCTTCTTGTTGAGCTCGTAACAGGTAGTCTTCACCCTATAGAATTCTCTATTGTAGATACTAAATCAAAGTATTCTTCGTAAAGAGTACGAAATGGCGGCCTATACAACTGCAATTGTAAAACGACGAGACAACTTGTTGATCACGTGGGTTAATCTAAGACGCTAACCAAAACCCAGATGAGTAGCGGTATGAAAACAAGAGATAACTAGGAAAATCCAGGCATCCACACAACCCTACTTTCCTTTCACCTAAAATTTATACCGACAAGACTACACTCTTAGATAGACGGTAGAATTAACCAGTGATGGGATGTGATAATCCATATGTACAAATCGAATCCTTTCATCTAAGTAGAAAGTGCTGAAGCACTTACCTCTCCATTGATAGGACGCCATTAAGTTAAACATTCCCACGACGAGAAAGTGTTGGAATACTATATTTGAATTACTGAATTAATGATTAATTTAATTTCGTATATCTCAAAAATAAAGTAGCAGTTGGTCCAAGTATACTATAATACTCTTGCTAACATCAACTGGCTAAATCATAAATCACGCTAAGATATCTCTCTCTCTCTCTCTCTCTCTCTCTCAATTTGCTTATGATAACCCTACTAGTTGGTCAAGTAGTAGAGGTAATTTGTCATAAAATATTGAACGCAGGACTTTGTGTTTTCATATGGAGTGAAAAATGTGAAGAGAAAAGACAATAACTTGATTGTCTCACTCACTATAACAACTTATGACCTATTTATATGACCTTATATGACCTTAAACTAAATTGGAAAAGATCACATCGAATAGATTGTGTCATGATTCTAGACACAAACTTGACTATTTACATACACGATACATATAATATCTTACGCATGTGAATGATTCGCAGAATATACGTCGTCTCGGTAAAAACTCTAAAATCTCTTTAAATTACCCTAATATTGTGAATACAATGATTTGTCAACCGTCTTACGGGGTATGACCACCTTCGTGGACGATTTTGCAATTTTTTTTAAAAAAAATTGTGAATTTTTTTCTTTTTTCCCTTTTCTTTTATTTTCTTTTATTTTATTGTTTTCTGATCTCTAGGTCACCGGTGAGGATTGCGACACCCTCGCCAGATCTGGGCTAGACGTGGGCAACCGATGCTTATTGAACCACCACGTTAGTTATTTTTGCCAAAAACTGACTGGATAAACTATATTAGATAATTGTAAAAAATTTTAGGACTACGTTGGCCAAATTAAAAAATTTAGAACAAAATTGGCAATCATATAATAAGTCTAAAACTTTTTGGATAATTTTTCTGAGAATTGAATATGTGTTGTCTAATTAAGGTATAAACTCATGTTTTTCTAACTTCTGTATAAGACAAACCATATAATTATTAGCCAATACTTAAATCAGTTTAATTTAATATCTCACTAGCAAATAGAGACGCCAATATGGTTTCCCATTCATTTAATAGACAATTATATCACGGCCTTAAGTTAGATAAAATGTAATTGGATTTTAATTCTTTAATTGTCTCCAATTCATTCCCCAAGAGGCAGATGGTTTTGTCCTCTACGAGAAGTCGAATTCTCGAAGAAAGTGATTTTTAATGATGTTGGACAGGCATGACGTTACTCTTGATTGCTCAGACTTTACTTCCCGAGGTGATTTTGAGAATATCCAATTCTAAAAATTTAAGCCACAAAAAAAGAAAAAAAAAGCATCTAGATAAGCTAATATAAATTCCATGGATAGATGTGAGATATTACAACAACCTTATCTTCCAATTATCAAATGAGTTTCATTTTCTATTGCCCTAACTTGTTGTTAGGGTAGTATGTTCCGACAACTCTAGTCGAACAAAATTTTGTACAGCTAAAAACTTGCTTCCCATATCATCGAGACCGAACACCTGACGTCGCCCAACGCTAGATCTATTAAAATGGGTCATAAATAAATTTCTTAACCCATATATCAGTAAATATGTTATAAATGAGTTAGTTACATTCACTAAATGGGTTATAAACAAGTATAAAAATAATATTAGTGTTAAATGAGTCGTAAATAGATTGACAATTTATTTAAATTCAATTCATATATCTCGTCCTCACTCAGTTTCGCGTTCACTCACTCTACATTCTCATTTCAGTTTGGGTTCGAGTTTTCTTAAATTGAATGAAATATGGAAATGTTTTAGTAATATCAGTCGGATCGGGTATGAGTTATATATGAATTGGGTTGGGTATGAGTCATTAGATTTGCATTACATGAAAACATGTCAAAACGGGTTAAATGGATTTATTTGGGTCGGATTATTTTCAACCCGATCCAAATTCGATCTGATCCATCCGTTTGACAAGTCTACCCAACGCCAATCCGCCACCATTGTTGACTCAAATCTCTTCGTAGCTTTGCAACATCCGGAGTTTGCAACCACCGCACAAGTTGAACCAATCTTAGATTAAATATCGCCCGAGGTCACAGCCATTGATCTGGCATCACAGCCTCAGATTGGCGATGGCCTGAGGTCGTGGCGGCAACGTCCACCACAGAATTTCAGCATAAATAAATAATCTTGGATCCATTGAATTTCATCATCTTCGTAATAATCCTTGAGAATCACGTACGTCACCGTGAAATCTTATTTTATGCACGCGACCGAGGCGGCTTCTGTGCATCTCCGGAAGTTAATCGAGTCAAGTGGACGTCCATATGATTACAAATAAATAAATTGATTAATTAAAGCAATGGCCCTCCTAATTGCAAATATATCATAGGCTCGCTTCTTTTATGATTAAAAAATCTATCACTCGCTGATAGCGCCGTGAACGGCAAGATGCCAAGATGATACGGACTGCCTTGTACGTATTCTGCTATCAAGCCAAGCTGAATTGCGTCACTCTTGGACCATTTCGTGGCTATCTCTTGGATCAAACAAGTCGAGCAGCCGGCGGAAAAGACTTCAATCTTTGGCTACATGTGGTGCCAACATTCCCAAGATCGATTGGTTAGATCATTAGAATATTATTGTTTAATCACGCAAAGTCAACGCTTCTAGATGCATCCCAATTCCCAAAATCGTATATTTAGATCATTATTACCTTATCTTTTATCATGGTTTCTACGTAAATCGACATATTGCATAAGAACTTAAAAACATTTGATCAACATCGAGGTCTATGTAGCTGGAGATAATTGAACAAAAAGTTACGGACCTATTGTATGACAGTCAATTCAGTTCTAAACTTTTCAATTGTGTCAATTTAATCTTAAATATTTTGATGATTTGTCAATTTAGTTCTAAACCTTTTAAAGATTTGCTACGTTAATCATAAATTTAGAACTAAATTGCCACAATTGAAAAGTTTATGAAAACTTAAGATTCAATTGGCACAATCGAAAGGTTTAGGACTGAATTGGCCACCATACAATAAATTTAGGACTTTTCGGACAATTTTTCTATTTAGCTGTGTTCATTTTACTTGTATCACTTTCACAAGGGAATGATCTATGGAGGGGGTTCTCTCGATGGGTTGCAAAATCCCATGATTTTACATAAGATGCTATATCAAACTAGAGATCTAGTCGGGTTGGCTATGGCTTAACAGGACTCGAGAAGCAATGATTGTGATTGCACAAATTCAAACAAAAATGACGCCCCGGGGTCTTTCGCTCCGATAATTACTCGATTGCCACAAGAAATGGAAACTTTCATGATCTGAAATTTCACAAGGGAATGGTCTATGCAGGGGATTCTCTCGAGGGGACAAAAAACCCTAAGATTTGCACAACAAGATATTTCAAACTAGAGATTTAGTTGAGTTAGCTATGGCTCAATGGGACTCGAGAAGCAACGACTGTGATTGCACAAATCCAAACAGAAAATGACAACTTTCTTGGTCCCCCATTCTCGGGGTCTTTCGCTCCAATAATTACTTGATTGCCACGAGAAATGGAGACTTTCATGAACTGATAGGATTAGGCGGGTCGACATGCAACGTCGTGAAAGAAGTGATTCCTAGACCCCTTTTTCCAAGGAAAATGGGCGGATGCAGACCTTATACCGTACATTCCTCGTTGATTGGGAGTTGCTATCCAAGTGAGTGTGAGCACTTAGTAAGGAAGACTTTCATGTATGTGAAGTCACAAGGACAACTAACTATTCATCGTTCCAAAAAAAAAAAAAATATAGATTCTTGTCTGTGCTGGTAAATTTTTGAGAGAAAAAAAGTTACCCGTCACCTAATTTTCCAGAATAATTTATCAAGACTTTTATTATGTTTTTTGCTTTTCTTTTGACAATATCATCAACTTTTTCTTCTCTTTTACTAACATTTATTTGTTTTTTTTACTAATACCTTAAATTAACAACTCTCATCATGCTTATCAATCTTTGTTGGAGCGACTAACAATTTTTTTTCTAATTAAATTACTAATCAGTTTTGAGTTACTTTCCACTTTTATTTGTTTTTTTTTTCTTGTCTCTTATTATCGTTTACCCAAATTTATTTGTCCCTTTTAGAAAGTCTGTTAATTTATCAACTTTCGAACAATTTTACCAATCTTTTATACGTTTGATGTTTTGGTTTTTTCCCCACTAGGCTACCGACTTCGAGTTGTCTACAGACATTTATTTTGTAAAAAGTTTACCAACTTTTTAATTGAGTTACCAATTTTTATTTGCTTTATTTACTAACCTGTTAAATTTTCCAACTCTTCTTAGAAACTACCAACATTTTGAGTGATTTATCATTTTCCTCCAATTTAGTCAAGATTCATTTTTGGTTTTTTACACTCTTATTTCAATTGCTTACTAAAATTCATTCATTTATTTTGAATTTACCTAATTATTTATTGAGTTACCAATTTTATTTGCCTTACTTGCCAACTTTTTAAATTTATGGATTTTTTTTAAAATTACCAATCTCAATTAAAATAATTACCAACTAACTAACTAATTTTGCATTGCCAACTCCTAATTAAGTTAGTTACCAATTTTTATTTGATTTATTTTGAACATCAACTTTTCTTATCTCTGACAAAAACAAGCTTTTGTCATGGTTAACCCATTTTTGTTTATATTTCTTACAAACTGCTTAACACTATTAATTATTATATGAAATTATCAACTTTATTTGTATGACTAAGGCAACTAGTCCCCATAACCAACTAATTTTGAGTTACCAACTCTCATTTGAGGTGATTACCTACATTATTTATTTTTCTTAGATTTGCTAATTTCTCTATTGAGTTACCCCTTTTATTTGCTTTGCTTACCAATTCTCAGAAATTACAAATCTCAATTAGAGTGATTATCAACTTTTCTTCTTGATCCATATAGCAAACACCACTAGTGTAAATAGAATGTTCTACAAGTGGCTTCATACACTATTGATTTGGTTGTTAATCAACGAAAGTGGGTAGTTACAATCATGAAATCAACGGTGAATCAAGCCGCTGGTGGAACTTTTTTGTTACACTAAATGTGTATGCTATAAAAGTCCTTTGAAATTTATAAGCTTCTTTTGTCTTTGACAAAGAAACACCTCTTCTATCTTTTACCAACTTTTTATTTACCCTTTTAGCAACATCTTAAATTAACTAATTAAAAAACCATTTTCAAATAATTGATTTTTCGTTAAACAAGGCATAATACCTATGGTTTCATTATTCAATTTCTCCGTCAGGCATCAAAAGATAAAAAGAAGGGAAGAGTTGGACAATGAGTTTGGTTTATATAAAAGGAAATAGATATGCTGGCGTCATAACAAAATCATCCATGAAGTACAACTCAATCTTAAATTTTTCATCCTAAAACTAATAAATATTTGTACGATAAAGCTTTTTTTGAATAATTGCGATTTTTTCATACTAAATTCTCTAACCTATTATGTTAAGTCCAAACAACAAATTCTTGGTATCACTTCCTAGAGTATGCGTTTCTCAAAGGCATAGCTTATGACAAAAGCTTAATCCAACCCAAGTCACCTCCAACTTTGCGGCCCAAATCAAATTCCCAGGACCCAAATGCAACGGACTATAACCGAAGCAAGTTCGAGATATCTTACTCTCGTATATCCTTGTGAAACGACTTTTGTACATTGACATAAAAGTGTGTGATGAAGGAAAAAAAAAAAACTGAAATCCTCCAAGGATCATAGCTAAACAAAAACATGAGAGTTATTCACTTTGGTCCTATGTGAAGCATTTCGTTTTCAGTCAAAGCAATCCTCAATCGACCCAAGATCCGAACGCGCACCATGGGCCTGAATTGAAATTCAATTGGTATGGACAAAAATTGGCTCAGGTTTTCGGTTCGATCTCGATGTAAATTTTTTTTTTGCCCCGATTACAACTATTTTATAGCACCTCACTTGTATCTATATGAGAGGAGTAGTGGTTGAAGAGAACTCAGGTTCAAAGGTACTCTAGTTGCTCTATCAGGCCACTGTACATTATCTTGAGGTGACAACCAACAAGTATTTCTAGCGGAAGATCAAGCTGGGCAGATATCTCATGAACATAACCGATCTACGAAAGCTCCTGATGTACACAACAGTTCCTTCCATATATGCTTATGCCTGAACCATCTTCTGGGTACGATCTCAAAGCATTCGCAAGAGAAAAAGATCTTGCAGAGTCCAGCTCTCAGGACTTGTAGCATCTGCGAGTTGTTAGAAACTTTGAGAAATGTCCAACACGTCAAAGTTCTTTGATCGAACTCGAAGTCTAATCACAGAACCGAGAAAAAAAAAAGGGACACCACACAGTACAAGGTCGATTCACCGAGTTTCTTCATGCACTGAAAAACACTCTGGGGGGGCCCGAAAGATATATTACATGATGCGACTGATCCTAGTTAACGAGAAGGAGAAGTCTGCGGTACGTTAACGGGGCCTGATTTTGGGTATCACGCCACTTACAAGGTCGCTTCCAACCAAATCGGTAGATGTGTATGGACTTCGCCTGGGGTAAAGAGGCTGAGGGCCAGAATCCCCAATTCCTGAACCGGAAGCTTCTGATTCTGAGGTAATAGTGTCGGTTTCCGGTAGCATGGAAGATATATTCTCCAATTCTCGTACCACCTCCAACATTGTTGGTCGCCCCTTGGTCTGATCTTCACAACACTTGAGGGCCAATGCCATGAACTTCTTGATACATTCAGAAGGATATGGGCCCATGCTTCGATCTATGATGGAAAACATCGATCCAGATTGACAAGCTTGTAGCACCTGCCAATGCCATCAACAACATAAAAAAAATAACGGTGAGAGAGTACCAACAGTGGGACAACGACATGATGCTAAAGTTACGCTTCATCTAAAAATGCTGATACTATGACGAGAAATGCAATGGAATCGAATTTGAGGCCACTCTCTGAGTAATGAACAATAAATGGTAGGATTCTATGTCGTCTTGACATAGAATTCAGCACGTTGGTGAGTTGGGAATATAATCATACTGACACTGCCTTGGATTGCAAAATGCATGAGTCAGGAGAATACATCAAGGATTCTCCGGTTGGGTTTATATGACCATTCTATTAGGATTTAAGGGAAAGCCAAAAGAACAATTACCTCCCTGACAATGTTTCTACCCTGAGATATGGGCTGCATCCCTGTCAACAGCTCCAAAAATACAATCCCAAGGCTGTAAACATCACTCTTTTCTGTTAACTTGTGTGTCAAGAAGTACTCTGGATCAAGGTAGCCCTGCAAAGGAAAATAGGATACTGAGAATTATAGCAGCACAATGTACACGAGAGATGACTATAGAGCTGGATCTCTACTCATTTACAGTTCCACTTGTATATGAAACAATGTCAGATCCAAAAGCAGCAATAATGCCAAAATTTTCTTGTCTGATACCATACTAATGCACTGGTGAAATTACAGATAACTCGAAAGAATCGCGATTGGTTTGTTGTCCTTTAGTTTGTTTGAGACTATCCATTGAGCATCAGATGATTGAGGAAAGCAGCTCTGCATGTCTACGACTAAATGGGAAGGCTGGCTAGACAGGAAATAGTCATCAAGAATGTGGCTGGTGGCCGATGGTCATTCTCCCACAGATTTACAAAATTCTAGTTTTGCTCTGCAGCAGTCATATACTCTTTGTTCTTCATTTAGTATGATAAATATTCCAACTATGACAAGCAGGATTACTTACTGGTGTGCCCTTTACGTTTGTGGATATGTGAGCAGTTACATGACCATCAGTATTTGGTGATGGTGCAAGTCTCGAGATTCCAAAGTCTGAGACTTTTGCGTTGAGTCTGCTGTCTAATAATATATTATTGGCTTTGATATCCCGGTGTATTATGGGAGGGTCAGCTTCTGTATGAAGGTAGAGAATGCCCTTGGCTGAACCCATGGCGATGCTCAATCTGACTGCAAAACTCAACGGGCTTCTATATCGACCTGCCAATTAATAAATATCAAGATAGAGAAGCCACATTTAAGCTCACAGCTATCAAAAGAAAAACCTCGTTTGTGGATATATCTATATATGAAGGGAAATTTTGGCCTTAGAAGCGTGTCAAAGTACCATTTTAAGTTCTTTTCCATGTTTCCTTTCATTTTTAGGTACAAAAAGGCCAGATACTGCAACATGGAATTAAGAAATCCTGCTTTTCATATTGTAAGCATGAGAAAGTAAGCAATCAAAATTTGTGAGGACATTTTAAGCCAATTCACCTGGGTACCAGCTTAGGAATGTTTATAGATTCTAAATCATCCTGCCTTCTGCCAAGGGCAAGGAACAGATTATAGGACATGTGCGCACAAAAGTTTGCACTTGAAAGAGAAGAGGGAGAATGAAAAAAAATTGTTCCTACATAAACCAAATGAAAATCTATTTTACTCAATCATAAAATGAAAATGGCAGGTAATCCATGTGGATAATTGAGAGACCGAATGGTTTCAAGAGATAAACAAATTAGACAGATGAGCTTTACAGAGCATGATGAACAATCACGGATACAGCTTATGAAACTTCATGACTTTTTACCTGATAAGACATTGTGAAGGGAGCCATTTGGCATGAACTCATATACCAACATCTGCAAGGACAATTAAAAAAAGCATATTAAACTTATTTATAGTCATTGTCATTATTGAAATGCAGCAAGCCAGTTTGATCCTTCTAAAAAATAGTGAAACAGGGGTATTATTACAGCGGGACAATTATGAAAGAATAGTATAGGCACAAGAACTATGCATAGTCACTTGTCATTGACAAACCTTTTACCTATGACCTCAGTTTAGGACCTGATAATTTTCCGATTTGTTAGATAGACTTGGAAGGACTTTCATTACCACATGAATTCTGTCTAATCAGGGTTTTTAATTAAGGTGTGACTTAGATTCTCGATTACTAATAAATTATTTAGAATGTAAACAATTCAACTCTTAGAGACATATTCTTTACCAAGTATAAAAGTACCCAAGCCCATGTAAGACAGATTTCAAAAGATCACGACAGAGAGACCTCATTGAATGCGATAAATCTAACTGCTTGCATATTCTCAAATGGAAACATTAGTTGCAGAACTAATACTGCACGTCTATCGTAGTATATGATAATAACAGGCAATGCTGATATAATAATGCATTTCTTTCCGTATACTAAATAAATGAAAAATTTTCTGCAAGCTCGTACAAGAGAACCCAAATATTGATGGTCAGACTCTTGGTAGTAGGTTATCCATCAGTCCATTGTGGTCTTCTGCGCTTGCATGCAGACGAGAGCATGTAAAGTGCTCCAAACAGTATTCACGACTCATAGTGGTAAAGATGGTATTGCATTGAAAATATACTCTAATCAGAGGCCTCGCTGTACTAGATGATATACCCAATGTCCGCATCCTGGTTCTCACCATTCTAGATGATGCGGAATGAATCATAAAAAGGTCAAGATCATCTTAGTCATTTCATAAGTTCCAACCTTAATGGTTAGAAAATTGAGGATTTGTTATAGAGTTGATTTTCTTGCACTTGAGGTCACATAATTACGAAATTTATCAGCATGCACTCCATCTTGGCTGCACTGTAAGTTTGTACTGTATAAACATAACAACTGAATCCTCAGAAGGGCACCTATTGATTACCTTATTTTTTGTAATCTTACCAGGATTCACTTTTAAAGTGGGATTCTACACATTGTCATCATTCAAACCATAATATTTGACTTCAACATATGAAGGAAGTAGTAATTATGTAGGCTATCTACACACTTTTGAATACCTCGTAGCTGGAGTTTAGCAGCACGAACCTTGTACCCTTGTAAAGTACTTTTTAAAGGGTTTTATTATGTGAGAGAATATCTTAATGAGGAGCATCATACCGTCAACGAACAGGGAAGGCAATATGACACTTCTTTAAAACATTGCTTTAATGAGCACAGCAGCGCTGTCAGAATCAAGAAGATTCTACCTGCTCACTTTGTTCGTCGCAGTAACCAACTAAGGCAACAAGGTTGCGATGGTGTAGCCGTGACAAGAATTCTATTTCGGTAAAGAACTCTTTTTGGCCCTGCAGCGATCTCTGCTCTGCACGTTTGATTGCCACCACCGTGCTATCTCCCATGACACCTTTATAAACTTTCCCATAACCTCCTTGTCCTATCTGAGCAGTGAGGTCGAAGTTACTTGTTGCCTTCTCGAGATCAGCAAAGGAAAATGCTTTTATCCCTTCAACTTTCATGGGAACTTTCGAAGCTACACGAGGAAAAAATAAATAAAGAGTCACTCTAGAGGATGAGGCTTTTCAAGGTGCAAATAATGCAGCAGAAATCACCCACCTGATTTTTTCCTTGAACCTTGATCCTGGGTCCTAGGGTGTCTTAGGTAGAACAGAAACGAAATGGCCAGGCATATGACACCTGCAGAAGAGATGGACCCAAGTACAATTGCAGCAAGAACACCCTTGCTCATGCCCGAGCCCAAGTTCGATGGCACATTAAAATCTGCACACGAGGAGATTACTGTTCTCTAAGCACCAGTTTAACTGTGAAAGACAGCTTTATTTGTTTCAGAAGATGCCTCTGATTCAAACATTTGCAGATCCCCATTTCAAATGACCACTTGGAAGAGTTTTGAGAACAAGAGGAGAAATGATATTCCAATATAGATGGCTCCCTCGTTTAGACATGCTCAAGATGCATTGCATGATATTAGAGAAGCTATCAACATTTATTACATCTAAGGATGGATTGGCTGGATACTCTATAATGTTTAGTCAAATCTATACATGTACAAATGATCCAATTCATTTATGTAATCCATAATTTCTGATAAGGCAAAAAATATTATAGAAGAATATGCCATCAGTAGTAGAGAAGGGGGAGGAGTATATTTTATTACTAGAGAGATACCCATGCATCGCACGGATCTAATAATGTGTATTTTGGCCTTTCGAAAAATCAATAGGAATATTCATCTTTCAAAATTCAATTAATTCATACAAATTCAAGATTTTAGGAAATTATAAGTTAATCTAAATATTTTTGCTCTCATCAATGGCAGACTTATTATAGTTCATAATCAACAGCTACAAAAAGAAATTTTAAACTTATATATCTTAAATATGCGCAATGAAATATATTATCTTTTATTGTGTAAACTTTTTGTAAAATTCAAAATTCTCACTTGATAATTTCTCATGTTTCTAAAGTGACCATGAAAATAGAATTGCTGGGCAAAGATCGCACGTGAGCGTGCCACGTGGCTTGACCTCACGCGATCTTGACCTACGCTTGAAACTTACCGGATTGATACTGTCCATAAGTAAAATTTAGCAGATCATAGGGCCCGAATGTATCACTCGAGTTAATTGTAAACGTTGAGATATCGCTCACAATCCGATGGACCTCGGATGCATTGAATTCACCAGAATAATTGCCAATCAGAGGATAAAATTTTAGAAACATCCTGAGCCTGGGACCAATCTGCCATATGAAGGAGTCAACAACGAGCTGATACGGTTCCAAGCGTAGATTGGAGGTTATGTAAGATATGAACTGGCCAGCATACGGGGGGAAATCAGATATACTAGGACTGCGTAAAAGAACTCCAACACCAAGTGGTGCAGCACAGTAACATTGATCTGGGGCATCAGGCACATGTTCGTAAGGGCCAGGGCAATGATACGGGCAGCTGCTGTTGTTCAAGTACGTAGAATTGGCAGGAGCATCAGCGCTGCCATCTTCTGGCGCACAGTAGGTGACAATGTTAAGTTCGTTTTCTCTTCTGCAAACAGGATTCCCTTGAAGCCTGTGCATGGATAAATTAGTAAGTTACTAACTGCTCCCAACCGTGATAGAGCTTCTAGATACAACAGAAAGATGAATGGTGCTTAGTCAATTTTATGTAAAATTAGTAATATTAAGCGGCTCTAAAATCAAAAGTTCAAGATACTAACAAAACCCAAAAAAGAAAAAGAAGAAAAAACAGCTATGAACTGATTCAGACCCAGTTAATACATTGAAACAAAGGGAGTGATTGGAACTATGTATAACATGCCTAGATCTTGGTTAGCAGAAAGCGTACCTAATTGTGACATTTGGAGGAGGATTGAGACTGCCCACAACATTAGTAAGTGCATTGTTTTGGAACTCCCTGAAATTGAAGATTCATATACAAGGGTAAGACGACAAAGGAATCAGATACCTATGAAAGTTCTTCAAACAAGTGGGAGGTAACCCCGTAAAGATTTGAGGTAAGCCAACAGTTCCTTTGTCCTTGTGTTTCTTTCTCTAGTGCTCAATGTACAGTTTGATCTCTTGCTTTTTATCTGGTTCAAATGAAAATTCTGTAATTGGGGCTTCGGGTGGGGAAGAGACAGAAAGTGTGTGTGTGTGCGTGTGAGCACACGTTCAGTATATGACAGTTCATATAAATATGAACCATAAAAATTCCTGACAGTTCATACCATAAGTCATTGAACCACACAATAAAATGCTCATAGTATTACTAAGAAATGGCTAAGAATGAACCCATGATTTAATCTTTCTGCAGTTGGCTCACAATTTAAGTGTTGCTGTTGCGTTAAAAGTGATATTCTGCCATATATTGGTCGGAACATCACCGGACAAATAATTGTCGTGAAGAGATCTGCAAAAGATAAACATAGTCATCACTCCTATGTAAGTCCATTATGTAACTACTTCCATCCGTAGAAAAATGATATAGCACCATTAATTGATGAAATGATGTGAATAGCTGCTTAAAGCTTCAAACTAGGATTTTACTATGAGTTTGCGGAAAACAAGAATATGTAATCAAAGTCCAGATGATCCTTACAGTTTTTGAAGCCGGAGAAAACCAGCAAAATTTGAGGGAATAGTCCCATTAAGCTGATTATGGGAGAGATCACTGCACGATGTGAAGCAAATCAATTAAATATGGATGAAGGTTTATCATTACAGACGTTCCTCTGACCAGTATTCAATTCCAAGTGTCATTATATTTGTATGCAAGTGCCTTTCTTGCTCATAATTTCTTTCTAAGAGCATGTGAATGTGAGTGTGAGTGTGAGTGTGTGTGTGTGTGCGTATGAGAGAGAGAGAGAGAGAGAGAGAGAGAGAGAGAGAGAGAGAGAGAGAGAGCAACATAAATAATTTAAAATCTCACGGAGCACCTACATAGTAGTGATATGTGGAGAAAGCTTATTCGTGGGTATGCTTCCATTTAGGTTATTTGAGCTAAGATCTCTGCAAATTGAACAACAGTTTTGGTCAGACAGCATGCCCAGATTATTTAAGTCTTTTTACTTAACTTGATACTGCTCAAATATCTCCTCATCCCATTTACACAGCTAAAGCCAAGAAACGGCGAACAATTGGTAAAATAATCGATGCTAACTACCAAGCATCAATTAAAGAAGTAAAGATTGAAACTTACAAGTAAAGAAGACCTCGGACGGTGCTAAAATCGGGAAGAACGCCTGTCAAATTGCAGTTTCTCAAACTCCTGTTAAAAATTGAAAGATTCGAGTTTAGAAAGTAGAAAACTATCCTTTTTTTGAGACAAAATGGAGAAGAAATATGCAGCTTGTGGCTAGCCCTGGCAGAAGAGTTGAAGTTCCATAAAGATGAGGAGCAAAGATTGCATTCTCCCTCCAACAGAGTAAAACTTTCGATTGCCATAATACAGAATGAAATTAGCCTCCATGTGGCGCTAAGTTCTATGGTAATCATATTCATATAAATACAATATTGATAACAAGAATTAGAAGCACTGCGACGTCAATCAGCATGCATGGTTGTCTTTTTTCTCTTCAAACAAAAGAAACCAAAAAAGGCAGCCTAATGCTGGCTTTGGTTACATGCTGTATGCATGCATGTGTGGCGTACATGCATGCAGGTCAGAGAGAGAAATAGAGACCTTACAATTTCAAGAGTTTAGGCATGTTTGAATAATTACTTGGGATACCATTCCCCTCAAAGTTGTTGTTGTCCAGTTGGCTGCATTGAAACAACAGAGTTAAAATTATAGTAGGTTTCTAGTAATAGATTATAAAAATTTCAAACTTTAGTTGTTTGTATGAAACTTTGTATACCAGAATTGGATGCAAAGAACAAGACAAACAACCTCAAGCAAAGCTGAGCTCCCGCTCAAATCTTAACTAGATATACCAGTTTAACATTCCCTTAAATGAGCCTATACATTTTCAGGTTCCTGAATGTAGGAATTTCCAGAAGCTGTCTTACTTTTTTCTTGACCAAAGTAGTCATAATTGTTAATCATTTTTGTTTCTGCACATAGTCAACAAGTAATGCTGTCCGAGTCATGTCAGTTATAAGCAACAAATGATTATGTGATAATTTCAGCCTCAAAAATCATATGCTTGGATAGCAAGGAGAGAAAAGCCTGTGTATAAGGCTTCATCAAAAGAAACATACAGAATCGTCAGACTTGGCATCATATAGAGCTCTGGTGGGAGATAACCTGACAAGTTGTTGTTATCCAAAAGGCTGCAAGCATTCCATTAGACTGTTAAAAGAAAGAAGGAAAAAGACCGACATAATGTAAATAACATACTCACAAGTGTTTAAGAGTTTGTAGTTTATAGAGCTCAGGAGGAATCTGGCCACTGATGGAATTGTTGTTCATGTGACTGCAAGACATGGCATCCAAAGACTCGAAGTAACTAATCTGGTTACTTGCCACTAAGAATTAAATGTTGATCTTATTTTCTGTAAAGCTTACAAGTGCTGAATCTTTGATAAATTTGCAAATGATCTGGGCAGTGGTCCTGATATTTGGTTACGGTCCAGCTGAAATCTTGTTATATTGGGGAGGGATCCGAGTTCATCTGGTAGAGGACCTGATATATTGTTTCCACTTAGAAGCCTGCATTAAATATTGCCTCCGTAAGTTGCTTTTGCATATTATTATCAAGTTTCATCTGATACAGAAAGTATTTCCTATTTGCTAAATGCGCTGAAAGAATAGACTAACGAAGCTTCTATGAGCAAGTACACAGCATTCATCTCATCTCCAAGAAATTTTGAACATCGCCATCATGTCAAGTCAAAGCAAATTCACACTGAAGATCTCGTTCGACTGTTCCATTAAGAGTGTTAACTGGCATGTGATAACAAGAAATTATCTGGCATAGATATTCTGAAAACGTGAACCATGACACCAGACACTCGGACATAAGTTGTCCGATTATGTAACTGTATATGCTGAAAGCAGTTTGTGTACAATAAACAGTACCCCCAGCTATCTAGTTAATCACCCCTGCTTATACAGATTCGTCTGTCATCATGCATAATTCAATACTCTGTAACAGATAGGAAAAATTTATCGAACTGAAATGAAGTGCATATAACTATCGGTGAAAATCGAAAAAAAGGCTGCAAATAGGCTCATCTGTGTAAAATTCTATAGCAACGTAGCATATCCACTGGACCTAGTACAAATTGAGTTCTCACATACAGGAGTCGCAAAGAAGTCATGTTGCCGATCTGCTTTGGTATGCTGCCACTTATGTTGTTCCACATAAAATCCCTGCCAAAAAAATGTTTCGGAGTTGGGAAGGAGAGAGACAGAGATCAATGGCAACTTCAACTTTCAAATTGAAAGAAGTGCAAGTTTATACAGGCATGAGCACGACACTTCACAAAAAGGAAAGTATGACATGGTTAGACCAGCGGCATACAAGTAAATCACATGGGTGAGTACACCAAGCTCAGGAGCTAATGTCCCTGTCAGGTTCTTATTTAGCAACCGCCTGCACATGAGAGAAACCACATGAGAACAGACTATCACCACATATATATTGATGCAATTTACATGTTTTTAATCAAGATTTGCTTTAGGATTTCAAGATTGAACTCCTGTACATGAATGGTGTTAAATATGTCTTGAATTTTATGTACTGGGTCCGGTTTATGACCCGATCCGACATATTTTTGTGCGACCCGAAAGTGGAAAGGAAATTGAGATTTGGTTCGCGATGCGAAGGGTTGGGCCGATAGGCTCAACCCGCAGCAAGCGAACAAATCTCCAAAGCGGATTGCCCGAGCAGGAGGAAGCGAACCAATGCGCGGGGGGTTCGGGGGCGTAGCCCCCGAGCAAATTTTCGGGAACCCTATTTGTACTGTGGCTAGGTTTTCTCATTGAGTTTTAGGGAGAGAGTTTTGTTAGCTGTGAGCTTGTCGTCGTTTTTCGACTTCTGCAAATTGTACTCTCTTCGATTATAGTGGAATTTGTCTTGCCTCGCCCGTGGACGTAGATCACCTTGTGATCGAACCACGTAAATCCCTGTGTTTTGTTTTCTACTTTTCTGCATCTGTCTTCAACAAATGGACATTTTGACTCCCACATATTCAAAAGTTCTGCCATGCAACAGCATAGAAAAGTATCATTGAACCAGAATCCAATGCTAGCAGAGATATTACCACAAAAACCTATCAAAAGATTTAAAGCGATAAAATTTCAAAGGAAACACCAAAAGCAAATATCAGATGAAACACCCGAAAAAACACAAAACTAATGAGAAATCTGTTTCTCACTAGCTAAGCAATGATGGTATCTAAAGTAATGTTTAGCATATATTTGTGAGGAAGAACAGGTCAATCGGTACTTCAAAACGAGAGAGAGAAAAGTTCATTTCTTTAAAATTATATATAGGAATGAACATACAGTTCTTGAACATATAGGTAAACAAAAAAAAATGAACTTACAGTTCTTGAACGTGCAAGTAGCCATCAGCTAAGATCTGTGTGCAGATGACTCCGGTCCAGTTGGAAGTGCAGGGATCGTTCTTCTTCCAGTTGCGAAGATTGTTAAATGGATCGCCAAGATTACTACGGATTGCTTTCAGAGCACTTACTGCAAAGCGTTAGAATCCATCTAATCATAGCAAGAATAAGAACAACCGCAAATCGAAAACATCATCTTGCTTGAAGATCATCTTTTTCTTGCCATCTCCTTTTTGTAATTCTCACGGAAGAGCATAACTTAATATACCGACAGACATATTGCAAGACCACAAAACAAACAAGAAAAAGCAAAGAAACTGACGTTCTGCCGGGTGAATGATCTGTGCCGAAGCGAGTGAAGCGAGCCAACATGCCGACAAAGCAACAGCCACTCCGAGCAACAGAAGCCGTTCCCTCGCCATCTCCGAAACACAAAGTCAAGCACTATCAAAATAGAATCGAACTCCCCTCATTTCTCTATATATAAACGCCAGTTTATCGAGAAGAGAAACGAGAATATATATGGAGAACGGGTGAGGTCAACCGAGCGGGGAGTGGTGGGAAAAGGCCGTCCTTGTAGACGCCGTGGATGCGATGACGTGAGCACCGTCGGGGCCGGGTCAGAGGGACCGCAGAGAAAGCTGGAAGGTCATGGGATTCGGCAGAGGGTGCAACTTGTCTCGGATTGTGATGGGAGTTCCTGGTTATTTTACGCACAGAAACTTGGGGACTTGCTCTTCTTCCTCCTGGAGAGTGCGTGCGCGTGCGCAACTGGCGTGGCGCGAAAGGCTCGCGCTGCTTTGGTCATGTCGAGCTTTTATTAAAACGGAGGACTTCCGTCATCTGCAGTGCACTGTGAAATCTGAGAGTATAACGCATGCAAAACGACTACGACAACGGCGGGTTCCGTACAATATTTGATGTGGTCTCCAAATTGTTTTTTGACGATCAAAAATCCAAAACTGGTATACTTATGATAAATTTATCCCCCGTTAAACTAAATTAATGCCATGAAAAATCACAAATTAGTACACCCGAGACAAATAGAGGGTTAAAATCCCAAATCGATACATCCGTCAACTGCCACATGTCATCTAACTTTGAAATTTGAAAGTAAAATTTAATGGAAACAATTAGAGGATTAAATTATCACAAGTGTACCAATTTAGAGTTTTTTGTGGTCAAAACATTAATTTGGAGGTAAATTTGTCACATGTTTACTGGTTTGGAGTTTTTTGTAGTATTAACTATTTTTTTGCATTTAGTCTCTAAACATTTAGGGTCGACCGACAAGATTTAGATCTTTTTTTCTCTTTTTTCTTCCATTCTCTTCTTTGACTTCTTAAAATCTAAATTATTATCTAATTTTACAAAAAAAAATATTGCATATTTTAAAAGTTCTAAATTAAGAATAAGTTAAAAGGGCATAAGACTAGAAAAAACACTTTATATCAACAAATGTCTTAGTCGGCTTTTGTGCCTATCAGACTAACACGTTACATTTAAATAAAAAGAATGACATGCGGATGAAGGAGACAACAAGTATTTTCAGGGATGGTAGTAATTTCCACCAAGCAAGCTTTTCCTAATCCCATATTTTAATAATAAAAATAAAATTATTCCCCGCCGTGCATAAACAAATATTCCGGTGAAAATTGTAGAAGAAGTCAAGATGGAAGCACTTAATTGACAATTCACCAATTCAGGTACCTCTCTCAATTTTCCTCAATTTTGTAGCACTTGGGACAGAGACATCGACTTATAATACTAATTAATCTTACAAAACTGTGGGCATAAACTATAGAGAAGCCTCAAATCACTGAAATTTCAACACCTTCACCAACTCTTGGAGATGAAATTGGACCAGTCATTTCGACTTAGATACTTTATTCCCACATCATTGGACTCGTTCTTTGCATTTTCATAATTAAAGTATATAAGGCTTTAACCGGCCAAGTCAAATGCTCATCCACAATGTTCTTAAATTCGATTTTTCCTAGAGTTGATTAGACATTTAAAGAAGGAATTGGAACTAGATTATATCTATCGAGCTGACGAGCATGATTTGATCTCCTACCAATTGTTCTATCAAATGTTTGTCAAAGTAACTCCGTCACTTTCGCATACCCATCGAACGGCAGCCCTTCCTGGGAAACCCATCTGAAATAGAGGATAAGAACCTCTTAATAGACGAAGGTTTAGACTCGATTCATATGAATTGACCGAACCTCCAAGTCAGAATGCGCGCATGTGTGCACAACTCCATATTTATCCCAAAGATTTTGTTGACTAGTGCCTTTGGGATACTAGTTAAATAATTGATAAAATATTTTCGGATCACGTACTTCTTCGACAGTGCATGCAGTCGGCATTAGGCATGCTTAACAATATAACATGTATAATGATGCATTTATCACATCTGATCATATGTGAATTTGAAGACACGTCTATATAAGTGATTGTGTGTATAAGCATGTGTAGATATTCATGTCATGGATTTCCACCATCTTGGGATGTCTTCACTACACAGCCAACTTGCGGATATTAGCATCAATTCAATCTCAATTGAATACTAGATTTCCGTTTGGTCGCTAGAGCCGGTTGTCATTCTAAACACCTTTACTTCAAAAAGTAACACTATTATTTAGGTAAGATTGTACGTTTCGATTCTATACTTTCACGCTTTTTCTAATCAAGACCATATACTTTTAATCAAGTTCTTTTTTCACGGAGAACCTTTCACCGAACGTCGTTTCGATTTTTATTAAGAGGAGATGGGATCGGTGGTGATTCCAAACGAGAGTCTTATTGGATCATAAAGAATAAATATGCTTCGTCGGAATTTAATTAATGACAAAGTACAAAACACTTTACCATAATTTAATCGACAACAAAATGCAATGATAAAGATATAACGTCAGAATTTAATTGACAATGGAGATATCTAAAACTACGACTAAAATAAGGAAATAGAAAGATATTTAAATTGTGGAAAAGATAAATTGCGAAATAGTAAAGATAAAGATAACGTTGAGTTCTTTGATTAATTGATAGGGCTTTACAAAGATTACACTTGGGGTATTTATAATCTCCGAGTGGTAGTTACAACTTTGGAATTCAAATAAACAAATAACTTCTTAAAAGGCAGGTACTAGAAGTTACTTCACGAATCCTTATTTAAAAAAAGTTATACAAATCCTATAACCACCCAACAATCCTCTTCTTGTCAATTGCTCACTCTTGATAACGATGACTTTGTCAAGAAACTTCAAGGCTCTCGTCAATAATTGTATTGTTGATGACTTCACTCAAGAGTTATTGATTCCTTTCAAGTTATCAATAATTGTGGTCATAAATGACTATACTCTACTCTCAATAACTAAATCTATCACTGGTCAATAATAAGCAAAAATTGGTCATTTTTTTGTGTATACGAATATTTGATTAATCGCGGACTTCTGGGAGTATAATGATAATTTCATCGGGCAAAGAGGAAATCGATCTCCTGTTCATTTTTCCTCATGAAGGTGGAGTACAAATGGCATTTAAATTTTCAAATTTGTTTTAATTTCGGCTCATAGTATTTTTCAGATTTTGATTAAAAAAAACATCAGACTACAGATTTTTTTTTCATATATGTTTAAATTCCTACTAAACCATGCCCATAAAATGGGCCACTATCCACCCGCATATAACATCTCTCTTTAGGCTTTGATAATGGCAAAGTTAGTCACTGAGTAATTAGTCATATTTTGGAAATTTTAAATCTATTCATGGAGTGAAATCATAAAGGTGTTGCTACATGATAGTTAACTTAGTTAGTTGTACCAATTGAGTAAGGTAAAAGAAATTTGACCAAAAACACTTCACGTTATACTCCATGGATTCTCGAACTGGACTGATCATAATTGAATACATCTAAGTATTGATGGAAAATTGAAAAGAAACGAAAGGGAACTAGATCTCAACAAGTGTCATGGGTCGAAAGCTTCTTGGCCAAGGACAAGTCCGTGTGGTGTCTAGTGAGTCGAAACACTAGGTCAATATAATCTTTTCTCGAGAGATCGTTTCCAAAGACAGTATAACAAATTGCATTATCATAATAATCGATGGTATTACACCCAATTTAACTTGGGTATCTTACATCGCGAGTAAGATATACATATCACTTTCAATACAACAAACGATTTCGACCTGCGATGGCCATCATTAGGAGAGTGGTATTAGCTCCCGAACAGTCTATTCACCGGAGGCCAAATTCGCCTTTAAATAACCTATACGATAATAATCATTCCATCCCTAAATTCTTAGCACAAACATCCCAAGCCACTCTCACAAACCAATCGTACCGACCATTCTCCATCTCTCACTCTTCATTTCGATATTACAAACCCCACATTTCAGCCCATATCGATATGTGAGAAGCCGGATTGTGACATTCTCGCTCACCCAAATTCAACGCGGTCATTGTTGGGAGCTATTCTTTCGCTTCTTCGCATTATTCAACCGTCACTGCCACTCCCTCTGGACTTACATGAATGACAAATACTCACCCAAAAATATAGATCAATCCAGTCTATCATTTGCTACCCCCTGTCAAAGTTGTTGGCGAATCTCCACTCAATTTGCGCTCTCCGTAATAAGTGTGACATTATGAGCCAACTATGCTCCCTTAGTAGTACTTTCTTTCGACTACTAGATTTCTCCTTATCTTAGCAAATCAACAACCATTTCTCTTCTCATTGATAACGTGGCAATAAATCTCTTCATAGAATCTGCCGACATAGTTTGAAACCCTGCTCTAATTTCACTTTTCACAAGCCAAAAGGTTCATGAACGAGGACAAGCCCGTGCGGCACATGTTGAGCCGCAACTCCGGCCTTCCCTCGATAGATCATCCCCAATGACCATATTACGAATGGAATTTCCATAAACGATTGTATCACGCCCAATATAGCAATCCCAATATAGCTCGAGCATATAGTTTCTTGAAGACATACATATCACTTCGGCACAACAATTGATTTCGACTTGCCATAGCCATCCTTAGGAGAACAACACCAACTTCTTTAAGAGATCCTCTGATATGATCATATCCCTAAATTCCTAGCAGAAACACCGCGATGCCGCTTTCATGAAGAAATCGGATCGAGAAACCAGTAGCCAAGGCTCGGCTTCTTGTCAGTGCACCACCTGCACAAGTTGGAAGATTGCCAGTGGAGATCCTTTTGTAATTTTAAGCCGCGAGAGCAGAAAAATAAATCCTAAAAGCAACATAAGTTCAAAAAAAACATAAATAAGAGGGAAAAAAAAAGGAGAGAAAATGTAAAGCGTTGTCGACCCATTAGGAAATTTTTTTTTGCTAATCCCTCAAAGAATAATTGCAAATTAGGGAAGGCAACTAATTCAAGTTCGATCTTACAAATGGTAAGAAAAAAAATTGCAAAAATGTATAGATACCTATAAACTTTTCTCAAATAATAAATAGAAAATATTTATTAAAAGGGAAAAATTTTGAAAAAAAAAAACATATAATCTTTTTTGTCGAGCAAATAATGAACAGATATAGACCAAAAAAAACATTGAACTGGAGAAACCCTCCGTCTCGTCCGTCGTCTCCATCGTCCGTCGTCTTCCAAGCTCGGAAACTCGCCCGAGCTTCGCTTCGCTTCCAAGCGACTGAGCTTTCTCGCCCCACCACCATCTCGAGCTTTGGCCCTTTCGAAGATCGATCAAGCAAGCTTCCCCCTCTCTCTCTGTCTCTGTCTGCTTGCTTGTAAGTTTATCATTGATTACTGGGTCGGTGCCACTCTGTGGTGTCTTCGGTTGCTTCGCTTCCTCGTTTGAACGGCCGGGGCGGGGCGAGCATGGCGTCTTCCCTCGTGAGGCGGCGGCGCCCCCCGGCGGCGGCGCTGTCTTCTCTCCTCTCCCTCTCTCGGAACCATCCCGCGGCCGCCCATTTGGCCGCCTGGCGCCGCGTGACCTTGGACCTCTCGAGAGCCCTCAGCACGCACGCGGTGCCGAACGAGTGTCCTCCCGCTCCACCGTCTGATTTTAGGACTTTCGACGGAAACCCAGATGAAGGGGCGCATCAAAATCAGTACTTTCACCCTCGGAACCCGCAAGGGAGCGCTCATGGTTACCAGAACCAGAGCTATCCCAATGCGGGATGCCCTAGTCAGAGTCGGAATCATGCAGGCCGCGGATACTCTAGTCCTGCTCCGGCTTATTCGCAGCAGCAAAGCCCTGAACAGTGGAATAAGCAGGTTCCAGGACAGGGCTATCCTGGGCAGCAGAATCCTAGTCAGTGGAACACCGAGAACCAGGGCTATGGTCAGTATCAGAGCCCGACTTGGGTGACCACCCCTAACCAGGACCATCAGCAACAGCCCAGGAGCCCTGATCAGTGGAACAACCGAAATCAAGGGTATTCGCAGCCGAATAACCGCAACCAGTGGGCACCGCAGAACCCGAGGACTAATCAGTGGAACCATCAGCAAGCAAATGTAGTGCGTGGGATGGAGAATCGGGCGATGGAAGCTCCTGCTCCGGGGCCTTCGATTGCTGATCTGAGGCAGTTGTGCCAAGGAGGGAAAGTTAAAGAAGCTATAGAGTTGATGAATGAGGGGGTTAAAGCCGATGCTGACTGCTTCAGTTGGTTGTTCAATTCGTGTGGGAAGTCCAAGTCTCTTGAGAATGCGAAGAAGGTGCATGATTACTTTTTGCAGTCGACGTGTAGAGGCGATCTTCAGATGAAGAACAAGGTGCTTGAAATGTATGGGAAGTGTGGCAGTATGATCGATGCTCGGAGAGTTTTCGATCACATGCTTGATAAGAACATCGACTCGTGGCATTTGATGATAAATGGGTATGCATACAATGGGTTAGGGGATGATGGGTTGGAGTTGTATGAGCAGGTGAGGAAGTTGGGATTGAAGCCAAATGAACAGACTTTCCTTGCAGTTCTGTCAGCATGTGCCAGTATAGGGGCTGTGGAAGAAGGTTTTATACATTTTGAGTCGATCCAGAATGATTATGGGATTAAGCCGGGGATTGAGCATTATTTAGGGGTTATTGATGTTCTCTGTCAACCTGGGCATCTTGCAGAAGCTGTGGAGTATATTGAAAAGCTACCATTTGAGCCCACGTTGGAGGTTTGGGAGGCATTGAAGAATTACGCCCGGATCCATGGCGATCTTGATCTTGAAGACCATGTTGAGGAGTTGATGATGGCTCTTGATCCTTCAATCACTACTGCTAATAAGATTCCTACACCGCCACCCAAGAGGCGCTCCGTAATCAACATGCTTGAGGGGAAAAACAGAATCAGCGAGTTCAAAAATCCTACTCTTTACAAGGATGACGAGAAATATAAGAGTGGGAAGGAAGGGGGTTATGTACCGGACACAAGATATGTACTTCATGACATTGATCAAGAGGCAAAGGAGCAAGCCTTGCTCTATCACAGCGAGCGACTCGCGATAGCTTATGGACTTATCAGCACTCCTGCAAGGACGCCTCTTAGAATCATTAAGAACCTTCGGATCTGCGGCGACTGTCATAATGCGATAAAGATCATGTCCAAGATTGTGGGTAGGGAACTAATTGTTAGAGACAACAAAAGGTTTCATCACTTCAAGGATGGCAAATGCTCTTGTGGAGATTATTGGTGATCCCTTCTTGTTTATTTATACTCGTTCCGCATGTACCTAATGAGAACTGTCTTGCTCTAGGCAGTTGGCAAAAGATACTGAGAAGTATAGCTTTTAGTGATGGAATGAAGTGATGCTGCCAATTGTAGGGGTGAATGTTCCTGATATATTCTCTTCAGTTACCACAGTTTTGCTTGCCCTCTTTCTGTGTCTAGTTCTTCAGTTTGCTGGTTTGCACTGATATGCAGAGTTAGCCTCCTTTTGCGCTTTTAGGATAAAGAATTGGTTGCCGATGCGCAATAACGGCACATGTTGCTCGGGACTTGGGTTTTGTTCACTTCTTGTGTGCTTGGATTGTGCTCCTTATTCATATTTACTTTGCCAAAATGCTGATATAGTATAGGATGTGCATGTATCTTTTGGTCATCATCAGGGCTCTCGTGGATCGTGGCTGAGTACATGACCATGCTCTGTCATTATATTTTAATCTTGGGATAAGTGGAAAAGTGCATTTTCTTAAGACACCTAGCACTGATAGGGCGTCCGTCAAATGTCAAATCATAAAAACCTGAAATTTTAAACAGAAAAAAGGATAAAAAAATCGATGAAAACAGGAAAAAAAAATGATGAGTTTTTTTCCTTTGTTTTTTCTTTTTGGTGGTTTGACTCTGTTGGAGACAGATGCAAAATAAGAACAAGAAGAAGAAGCTACAAGAATCGCCAGCTCTCAAAGCTGTGCTCTCTGAATCACAGACCTACAAATAAATGAAGAAGACAAACATTCTTGAATCCTTCAAATCACAAAGCCCTTCTTGTAAACTCAGTCCTTGTGATCTAGATTTTCTTATTTATTGATGACGTTTTGGCAACGAGCGAAAGATTCGAAGCACAAAATTCTCATGCTCTCTTACAGAACAATACACAAAGCCAGAGCGGCCATGGCCAAGCTCAATGAAACTCAATTAGCCACTGCCACAAGCTTGAAGAAGCTTGGAAGCTAAGGCAACCATGGCTGTGAGCCCAAAGAAACTCGAGCGGCTATGGCTAAGCTTGTCAAAGCTTGAGTGGCCATGGCCGCGAGCTTGGAGAAGCCTTGAAGCTAGAGTGGTCAAGGCTGAGCTCAATGAAACTCAGAGTGGGTGTGACTTCGAAGAAGCTCGCGTATAGGGTCGAGCTCGGCAAAACTCAAATGGCCATGTTCCTGAGCTTGAAAAGGCTTGGAAGTTGGAGTGGCCATGACAGTGACTCTAAGAAGCTCGAGCGGCCATGGCCGCGAGCTTGAAAAAACCTAGAAATTGCATTGGCCATGGCTGAGCTCGACGAAACTCAAGCAGCAGCTCCAGACTTTTTTTCCTTAAACTATTTTTTATTTTTGTACTTCTTATCTTTTTTCTTTTGTCCCCTTTTCTTTCTTTCTTTTTTTAATTTTGCTATCCTTCTTAAAATACTCAAGTGTTTTTTTTTCCAAATGTGGCACTTATTACGAGCTTTAAAAAAGTAATAGAAAAAGTCACGTCAGTAAATTTCTTTAACTAACTTAAACGGAATTAACTGAGAAATTTAATTGTACCAATATAATAAATTTTCAAACTTAATTACACTTTTAAAATATTTTAAAATTCAATTATATACAGACTTTTAGACAATTCACTTATCCCTCTAATTTTTAGATGGATCAAAATCAAACATGCCAAAAAGAGTATGATTGTTCCTTGCTTGAAAACACAAGCGTGCGAATTGAGTTCAGTTCGTGTTTGGCATACTCCGGACCAAAATTGTCGTACATGGGACCGACCATACCCGGCACTCTTTCCTGATTGAGAATTCATTCAAATTGCCTAACTTTGGAAATTGGATCGAATTCATATCCTTTGTCGCCCAAAACAAAAAAAAACAAAAAAAAAATCCATACGTGCATAAAGTACTAGCTAATTCAAATCTCTCCAAAAAGACAAAAAGGACAAGCCGATTCAAGTTCGTACTGCACCACTCTTTTTATCGAACATATTTTACTTTACCTCTAGAAATATTACAGTATCACTTCTTAGGAACAAACCACAAACTTGTTGAGAGACCCATTGAAGTTTAGCCACCCTTTGCAGTCCATTCCTCAGGATTCGGAATTGCTTGAGGACTCATCAATGACGAAATCTCAGTGGTTGCTCAGAAGCGACGGCCAAAACTTGTCATCTTCGCATAAAAGAAGAATGGGACCCGGTATCTGAACATTGCTCGATGAATGGACCCAGATGTACCACAGAAAATGCGATCAGTGCTTCACGGTGATGATGTGCCCCGTCACGCAATCAAAGAGCTTCGAATAAAACCAAGCAGTAAATCCAGTCCGGTTTTCAAGGTATAGATCATAAGAAAGTCCTATCATGAGTCTGCCAATTTCAACCGTGGAACGATATTCATCGATTGCAACTCCTGACAATAAATTGCACGTCACTGACAACCGTGTACAGGTTGGAATACCAAGTACAAGGAGGGAATGATGAAATTTCAGCTAAAAAGTGAAGTAGTTTTGGGTGGGGGGAGTTCACACCTGGATTAAAAGCTTGCAAGCATATGGCAATTTCATAGTTGAAATGTTGTCCCCATTCTTGCATGAAGAACATATTCCTGTTTTAAGCTTATAATTGTAATATCCTAACAAACCACAAGCTCTGCAAACCTGCCAAGGAATGAAAACTTGAAATGTAAGATGATAGCTTTCAGCAATAATTCATTAATCAGTGTGTCGATAAATGATGATAAATGCTTTCAGACAGGAACACGTTGCAACATCATTTCATCCGAATCAAGGAAAAATCCTGGGTGCACAATTTACCAAACCAATGCCAGCAAGTTTGAAAGTAAGGCTTATTCTGAGCGGATTGAGGTTTGGTTTCCACTGGATAGTGATTTAGAATGACAAAAGTGGCAGCTTAATACTTTGACGAAAAAGATTGGCCTTTTCCTTTAAAATTACATATTCATTATTTTTTACAACAGATATAACATGACAGACAATAATGTCATACAATTCCTCAGGCTAATCTGTGCCACACTGAAACATAATCTTTATTTGGGAACAGAAACATGGTTTGATTGATACCTGAACCTCGAAAGGATCACTAGATAACATCAGGCGCTCGTAGATAAGCATACTTGCACCATAAGCGATCAAACAATCACGTTCCATCTCTCCAACTCTTAACCCTGGATGATGCTCAAAATGATTATAAATTATAGTTACTTTTTTATGCATGTAATCGAATAAACAGATAATGTAGAGACCTCCATTCCTGGCTCTTCCTTCCGTTGGTTGTCTGGTTAGCATCACACGTGGACCACTGCCCCGAGCATGCATTTTATCCAAGACCTAGACATTTCACGTTCAGAGTCACTAGTTGCTAATATCAATACAGATGGGAAATCTTCATTCACAATCTGCAGAGTCCATATAATCTGACCAGACTAATGCTGATAGATAAACAAGGTATGCTTTTTCACAGATCTTGCAATACGAAAGTAACTCCTCACATAGGATGATAGATTGTTAACAATACATGGTAGAGAGGAAGATTTCACAAATAAATACTCCTTAAACATTTAGCACTTTTTCTCTTAAAGTAAAGTGATTAATGGGCTTGGAAGGTATAGGAGACAAGGTCAGAAAAATAAATCTTGAAAGTTGCTCTGTCTTGCTACTCTTCACTTGGTGCATGTGGAAGTGTGGATTGAGGATTTGGAGAAAAACTACTCTCTTTTTAATGGACGGTCCATTGCAAATTTCTTCAAAATTAGTCAGAGTGGAAGGGATAATTCTGTCAACAGTTTATTATTATCAATGTTTCTAATTTCAATGTCCTGCACAAAAGTAAGTCATGCAAGAAGGCAGGAAAGATTATCAATTTGCCGGTTCTCTGGCTACCAATATATGGTTTAACTTTCTCGGTTGCATTAGGATTTTAGCAATGTCTATGACCAAGTAAAATGCTGAACAAAAAATTGAGGCTAAAAGATGACCAATATCTAAGTATTCTTGAGGTAATAAAGCAAATATGCATACAAAATAATTTCGGGGAGAGGGAGAGAGAAGAGAGTAGATACTTAAAAGTTATGGAAAGGAAAGTACATAAATGAATGACAGCTACTAAAAAATATACATCAAGAAAAAAGTTTGAAGAACATCTAATTTCCTACCAAAAATTGGCATCAACTTTGAAAAGAAAGATTTGAAAGATTATCCTATTAAAAAGAAAAAAGAAATGGAGGCTAAATCGTCGACACCAAGTTGCAGTGAAACCTAGAAAATTTGCTATTATTTCTTGGGTATTCAGCTACTCAAAAGGGTTATAAAGTGTTATCATCCTCCTAGGCGCAGTATTATATCTATGGATGTAATTTTTCATGAGTCTACTTCTTATTATTCTACTCCACCTCTTCAGGGGGAGTGTCACAGGACAAAGGTGTTCCCAATTTTAGATGTTCCCGAGGCTATCACTTACTCTCCTCCTCCTCCTCCTCCTCCTCCTCCTCCAATAGTCTCTTATAATTCCCCTCCTTCCCAAGAGGAGAACGATGCAACACAAGCAGAGGATAGTACAGTACCTCAGGAGAAGATATCAGAGGTTCAGGGGGAGACCACACCTGTTAGGCAAAATACTGATATCTTTCAAAGGCGAATTAATAGTGGGGAAACATTGAAGACATATCGTCGTAGGGATCCCACTACCAGCACGCAAGTTAAGACCACTGATACAGTGCCTATTCAATCATCATCTCTAGATCCGGATTCTATTACTCCTCCTGGTGAGGTTTCTCCTTCTAATCTTCGTATTGCACTGCGAAAGGGTATTAGAACTTGTACTCAACACCCTATATCCAACGTTGTCTCGCATGACTCTTTGTCCAGCTCTTATCGTACTTCTGTGTCTTCTCTATCTTGTGTTTCTATTCCATGGAATTGGTAGGAAGCTTTTGCAGATGAGAAGTGGAAGGTAACAATGGTGGAGGAAATGCATGCTTTGAAGAAAAATGACACGTGGGATCTTGTTGTTCTTCCTCCTGGGAAACAACCGGTAGGATGAAAGTGGGTGTTTGTAGTCCAATAGAAGATGGATGGTGCTGTGGACATATATAAAGCAAGATTAGTGGCAAAGAGATTTACTCAGACTTATGGAATTGACTATCAAGAAACCTTTGCTCCTGTTGCCAAGTTGAATACTGTTCGAGTGTTACTTTCGTGTGTTGTAAACCAGGGATGAGATCTTTAGCAATTAGATGTGAAGAATGTCTTTCTTCATGGAGAGTTAGAAGAGGAGGTGTATATGGAGATTCCTCCAAATTTTTCTTGTGACAAAACTCAAGATAAAGTGTGTAAACTGACACATGCACTTTATGGTTTAAAGCAATCACCTCAAGCTTGGTTTGGTAGGTTTTAGAAAGCTATGATCTTTGTTGGGTATAAATAGAGTAATGTTGATCATACTTTGTTTGTGAAGAGATCAGGTGCTAAAGTCACTATTCTTATCGTCTATGTATACGACATTATTGTCACAGGGAATGATACTAATGAGATAAGCCGGTTGAAGAAGTTTCTTGGACAAGAGTTTGAAATAAAGGATCTTGGAAAGCTCCAATACTTTCTTGAGATTGAAGTTGCCAGATCTTCAAAAGGTATCTTTCTATCCCAAAAGAAGTATATCCTCGATCTTTTGACCGAAGTTGGGTTATTGGGATGTCGTCCCTCTAATACACCTATTGAGGTTAATACTCATCTTCGAGAAAAGGATGGTGATCTAATGGATAAGGGTCGTTATCAACGGTTAGTTGGCAAGTTGATTTATTTATCGCACACCAGACCTGATATTGCTTTTGTTGTGAGCCTAGTGGGTCAGTTTATGCATGACCCATACTCTACTCATATGGATGTTGTTTTTTGAATCCTTCGATATTTAAAGTCCGCTCTCGGACAAGGGATTCTTTTGTCTCCTCATGATGGCTTGAAAGTTGAATCCTATACAGATGCTAATTGGGCTGGATCTCCTGACCGGAAGTCTATTTCTGGGTATTGTACTTTCTTAGGAGGGAATCTTGTGACTTGGCGCAGCAAAAAGCAAAATTTGATTGCTCGATCTAATGCTAAAGCAAAGTTTCGTGCGATGGCACAAGGAGTTTGTGAGCTATTATGGCTTAAAAGATTACTTGAAGATTTTGGTGTATCTATTCCTGTTCCTATGATGCTATATTGTGATAATAAGGCCGCTATTAGCATTGCTCACAATCTTGTACAGCATCACTGTACGAAACATGCGGAGATTAACATGCATTTTATCAAAGAGAAGTTGGAGAGTGGTTTAATTTGTATGCCCTTTGTTCAGTCCGATGATCAACTTGCTGATGTGTTGACTAAAGGATAAAGGAGTAAATCGTTTCATCCTGTTTTAGTCAAGTTGGGCATGTGTGATATCTATGCTCCAACTTGAGGGGGAGTGTTGAGAGTATTTGGCTAATAGGGGCATATTTGTCTATTTCCTTTATTATTTTATGTATTGCAGCAATAAAGATAATATTGTAATTTTTGCCTTTTGGCTTTATTATAAATAGATAGCTTGGGGTCAAATAGATCTAACCAAGTATTCAGTTTAGTTTTTTCTCTCAACACAAGTGTTTCACAAGAGAGGCTGTGCTACTAACGGTTCTTTTCAAATAAGAAGGGTTGCAACGGACATCTAATTGAACCGGAATTATCAGTATTTCATCCTAATGCATTTGAGCAACATGTTTCCAACTAGTAATAATAGACAACAGTAAGACTTCCCAAATCATAAGTCATCAGAGCTTCTTTGTTGCCAGCAAATTGCAGCACTCTCCTCATCATGTCTGAGTAACAATAACTAATTACATCCTCTGAGAGAGCAATGACCGTTCATTAAATGATATGTTCCCAGAACCCACTAGATTCATCAAAGCAATGGACAGAGAGGTAGCAGTATATACCAATAAACTAAAAACTCACCATGTGTTTCAACTTCTGGTAGTAAATTGGCCCCATAAAAATATAGGCCTGCAGTGGGCAACCAGTTATACCTATAAAAACCACAGCAACAATTAATATACTAGTTGACATAAATCAGCATAGGCAACATGAACACGCTAATACAATCAGCTTTTATACTCTCTCCTGAGCGTATACGCAGGTCGAAACTGCTGCACACAATACAATTGGGTCACACATAATCATGTCTATCATATCTCCTGTAACTTCACAATAACTTTACAGTGAAAAGTATGAAACAGACAAACCGTACGCTAAAATAAATGCAAACTGTCTAGACTACAAGGATTGGCGAAATACTTTCCACATATATGAGAACTACATAGACAGATTAGATACAGTTACATTTGAGAGACTACACTTCAATTAGTCATTTAGATCAGAGAAAACTTCTTCAGCAATAAAGTCCACCTTTTCTTATGTTTACCGCATATTGGTAACTTGAACGCAACTTATCAAACTCTTCTTCCCAAGGGAAGATCTTTTAGTATGCATGCACAGTTCAGTCCTGCATTTCACTTCCACATATACAGGACAGACTTTGAAATGCTTACCGCTGTCCTGGATACCGTAGATCATTTATCTCATACTAATTTTTACAATTCCTACCGATTACTTCTGCTTCCAATAGAGTTTCCCTTAATGCCCAAAAAGAACTTCTGTGCAATTTCTGACTGGGATTTTTCGACAACCAATCAATTTGCAAATTGATCCTTCCACATAATCATGGTAAATTCTGTTATAGCTGCAACTATCTGATATGTATATGAAACGCTTTGTTTCAATTATACAAGCATAATTTCTCAACTAACATAACAGTTCATTCTAATAAAAAGAATATAATATTTCATGACATCAAAGAGAAGCACAAAAAACTTGTGCTAGGACAAAAAGAAAGAACCAAGCAAACAGATAGAGAGATTGATGCATCGAAGTTCAGTGAGAAAAACTTTACCGCGATTGAAGAATTACCTGAATAGAGAAAATCCTTCCCATTGTAGCTGAAGCCATGGTTGACAAGGGTTTCACTATTTAAAGCAAAAGTAAGTATGTTATACTAATTAAATTTGCTAGAAAGGAGGGATGCTCTACTAGAGATAAAAAAAAACCTTATAGCCTCGACCCTGTCTGCATGACCGCTTGGTTCACCAAACGCACTACCATAATGAAACCTTCCGCATGAAACTCCAGCTTTACTACCAAGAAGCTCAATCATCTTACCTACTGTCATTCGACTAATAAAAAGAAGCATAAAGTCAATAGATTTAACAAAAGACTGAAAGAGTGACAATGCAAACCTAAGTCCCTAATCGCAGTGCATGTTTAACCAAAAAGAAAAAAGATCACGATGATGAAGATAGACTACGATCAGACAATTTAGTTTCACTAAAAAAAGAAGAACAGCATGCTAGAAAAGAACATTATCTTAAGAAACATCAAAAGGACAAGCTCCTTCCCCACCAAAAATTAAAAAGTCCATTGGAGTGAAGTGGGGGGTGCTGGGGAGGGAGGAAAGATCATTCTCAGTTCAGCCTCAGAAAGGCAAATTGTTCTATCCAAAGGAAGCTCTCTTTCATTGCTTGTAACTGTACCATATAACAATAGGTTTTTTAATTAGTCCATAACTTTCGAGAACAATTTACAATCCGTTTAAGTCCTTTATTTGGAGCATGGTTAAAATGGTACAAACTAAGTACCATGGGTAATAGGCCATACTGCTAATGCACTATCAACCGCCTCACTTGAACAACAGCAAGCAAGATTAACTCAGAAAAAGATTAAAATTTGAAATAATATGTTGAGAATATCATTAGTTGTGTGAAGTTGAAGGGGTAGTGTGACCAAGCATGGCAAAGTTAGGATATATGCATATGATGAAACAAGTGCTGCAGTAATTGCAGCAAAAAACTGTGATGAAGTTCATAATCCATACTTCTAATTAGCTGACTAAAACATCTTCTGAGGAACTTTGATGATCTTCTAGGAATTGTAATAAATTTTCTCTAATAAACATTATCTTGATAAAAAAAAAACAAAACATTTATTATCAAATGTCATTTTTAGTACAGATTCTAGTGGAGCAGATTATGATATCAACATAACCTTCAGTATGCAAAAGAAATTCTTGCTACTTCAAATATTTTAACAATAGCTTTCAAAATTTATCCGGTGAAGCTCCTTGGTGACTTGTTTTCCAAAAAGTTTTCCCCAAAAAGCCAACTAAGAAATGTCAACCATGGAAAGTTGGTGGCCTGCAGGCATGAAAAGGCTCCTTCAAACGAAAGATGAGAACAATTCCAGTTATTGTCAATGAAAGCCATTCTCAAAAGGCATGTCCACACCCTTTTTCTGCTGCTCATGCCATTTATCAACATAAGCAACTCACTTTTCTCTTTTGAAGAAAAAGCAATACAGCTTAGACTTTCCAACAAGCCTAGTATTCATAAAGCTGTTAACTTCCCAACTAAGTTAAGAATTTTATCAGGCTGATATCCATGCAATGCAATGCTAGTGATGCAAGGTAGAACTAAGGACTTTACCTTGGAAAACCATGAGGATTCATAATTAAATCAGGGCAAATCCCTCGTTCAGAAAACGGAAAATCTTCTTGCTGAACAATGGTACCACAAACTCCTTTCTGCCCATGTCTGCTGCTGAATTTGTCTCCGACCTAAGCATGCACTCAGAGAAGTAAATTGAAAAATTGACAATATTTACAGTCGAACAGCATTTATATCGCCCACCTCAGGTCGACGAGTATGCCGAATCATGAATTTAATTGATAAATTGTTGTTCTTATCTGAACACAGAGTCACTCTATCCACCACGCAAGACTCCCCTTCAGTGCCCTTAAATGTTTGTCGGCTAGGCTTATAGTCACTGAACAATACATGAAAAAAAGGAGTCAGAAGTCATTGGGAGACACAACAGCTACTTCATACTTACCCCAGATACTAAAACTCACCTATCTTTCAGCCCAACCTTTGCCGGACCCTTTGTTATGATAGGAGATTCCTTGTTAATGTAAACATCATTTGGCCTAATAATTTCCCCAGGCGCAGCGATGCCATCGTTGTCCAATATCTAAACAAGCAAGATAAATGAAGCAACAAAAAAAGATCAGCAGATTCTATGCAACTTCATTCGTAATGACTAATGTTGTTCCATAAAATAATCACATGATAAGTCATAATTTGTGGGCATGCTGCATCAAGAAGATCCATTTGATAAAAACTTCTAGAGAATTATTAAGAAACTGCAACAAACAGAAAGGTTCGGAAAACAAACATAACCTCATAGTTCTGACTTCTTGTATATTCAAACATGTCCAAAGGTTAGAGAAATTTAAAATCTATAGAACACAAAATCTCATTGGAACAAGAAAGTTAAACAAACAAAGTCAATTATGATCTAGAAGATTTTATAGAAAGCTTTATTTCCTCAACAAATTACTGGATACTAATATTTTTGGGAGATCTGATATTTCATGATAACGAGCGGAATAGCAAATAATAGTGTGTCACCATTCCATAATTCTTGAAATGCAAAACATCCTGTGAGAGTCTGGAATGATGGGCTTTTGACATGAAAAGTTAAAGTCTAAGACAAAACAAGTACGGCTTGCCTGCATCCTTTCCCAGTCTGGATTTTCACCTTTCTTGTTTCTGTCATCTTTCCTAGGTGGCCTCAGTATTCTGTCTGATGTCGTATTTTCATACTTCTGATTGACAGCACTATACCTTGAGAAAAACCACACTTACCACATCAAGAAATTGAAGGAGCAAAAAGAGAGACAAGAAGAATTAAACAGCATCATTGCCGAGGGAGGAGTTGCATACTTTTTCATCACTATACAACGACCGAATCCACGATCCAAAGATGATTTATTCATGACAATTGCATCCTCTATATCATAGCCACTGTAACTCATCACTGCAACGGTCGCATTCTGCCCAGCTCCAAGCTTGTCATATCCAATCTAAAACCAAAGATCAAATCACACAATCCCTTGTTTACTTTATACTATCATAACATAACTCTGACCTTACTCACCAGTTCAATTGTTCTTGTTGTCAACAAAGGGCGTTGAGGGTAGACCAACAGATACAGTAATGTGTCCATCCGAAGCAACTGGAGAATCAAGACAGCGCAACAATCCTTAGATTAAAACAGAACCATCTCAAGGAAAACAACAGCTCATGCTATGAGCTCATGTTATTATGTGATATCTGAGGAGAAAAGATGTAATAATATACACAATCAACTGCATTGGTCTTCGACAGCATAAAGCTTAGGGGAAGATCGTTGCACACTCAACTTGAACATGCTATCAGAGTTGGAGATCTTGTATTCAATTTGTTGCACTCCACTTTCACCAATTTGTGGGTTTCCCTCAATTATACAAGATGGGTTTTCAGAAAGTCCAACACAAAACCCTAAGTTATTAGGTTGAAAGAGACTTCATGTGTGTGTGTGTGTGTGTGTGTGTTTGTGTAAAGCCCATTGCTAGCGATACAGGATAACTTTAACACCCGTTTCACGTGCAAACTAGACTGAGACCGATGCAAGGAATTGACCAACAGGGAGCCACACACATGGCTGAACCTGGCTCTGATACCATATTACCCAAAAGCTTAAGCTATTAAGTGAAGGGTTATTATATGTAATGAGACCCACTGAAACTCCATAGACAAGCAATGTGGACTAGCTTTAAGTTTTTAACAATGGGCATCAACAATTCTTGCACTCGCAGAAATTAAGTTTCGATTGCTTAAGACCTCATACTAGCCTTCACATGAAGTGTGTATAAAATGAAAACCGTGTCATTGCTTAATGTTAGAAGTATCAAGGGCAAAGTGGTCTTTAAGACTCTTAGGGTTTATTGGGTTACCATTGTATAAATATGGTATTTTGCCGAATAATACAATGACTTTGTCCCTCTCTAACATGGTATCAGAGCCACAAAAATTCTAAACCCTAAACAGCTGCTTACCACCGTCTACCACCAGTCGCAGCCGTGAACCATCCACTGTCGACCACCAACCAACCCCCATCAATCAACCCCCTTCAATCAACCCCCTTCTCACCAGAATCTTTAGACCTCGCGTTGCCTAGGCCCGGCGAGCCTTGCCGGGGCGTCACCTAGGCCGGCGAGCCTTGCCATGGCGTCGCCTGACGTCGCCTTGGCCCGGCGAGGCCAGATCTAGAGTCAGCAAGACCCAGCGACCCACGTAGAGACATCAACCAGCGTCACTAAGGCCAGCAAGTCCAAATCCAGTGCTGTCCATCGTTGGGGAGTCTTGTAGAGAGGTCATCCAGCATCAGTGAGCCAGATTCAGCACCCATCTCTCGGTTAGGACCCATAGGTTTGATTTTTTGGCGGCTTGATGGTTACTGAGCTTCACGACAGGAATTTTGAGGCGTTATTTGTTGATTAGGCTTGATAATGATGTGGGTAGCGCTTTATTAGAGTTATGGATGTGTTTGTGGAATGTTTCTGAATTTTTTGGAACTTATGCGATGCTGATTAGGTGAATTTTGGAGATTTTGGAGTTAATTATTTGGGGCTCTGGTGGATTATTGAATTTTTAAGGATGGGTGATCTGAGTAAAATTGATGGTAGTTCTGGAAACAGTGATACCATGACGACTGAGGTAATTTCCTCTTCATCTTCTCGAATTACTGACAAGAAGCTTGAGGGTATTATCAATTTTCAACAAAGGAAGAAGATTGTTAAGTTTGTTTTGACGGGTAGAAATCAACATATGCACTTGACTAAAACTAAATCTACTAATGATGCAAATTGGGATGTTATTGATGCACGTCTTATGGGTTAGCTTTTGAACTCCATGGAGAGCAATATTGTAGACTTGGTAACTCATATTGATACAATCAAGGACTTGTGGGAGTACTTAGATGTTTTGTATTCTGGCCAGAACAATATTTATAGGATATATGAACTATCACAGGAGTTTCATTGATCTGAGAGCAAAGGGCGTTCTATTGATCAATACTTTGCTGATTTTAATAGAATGTATGAAGAATTGAATGCTCTCCTTCCTATTTCTTCTAATGCTGAACAAATGCGACTCCAAAGAAAACAATTGGCTGTAATGAATTTTCTAGGAGGTCTTGGTCCAGCCTATGATACTGTTAGGTCTCAGATTCTTGGAGGAGAGACTATTGCGTCACTCAGGGATACATATGCTCGAGTTCTTCGAGCATCCCATGGTTCTTCTCAGAGCACCACAGCTGTGGTTGATAATTCAGCTCTTGTTTCTCAATATCGAACTGATGGAGGTAGGGGTGACGAAGGAAATCGTGGAGGGTATAATGGTCGTGGTGGCCGTGATGGTCGAAGCACAGGAATAGGAAGAGGCCAAGGACAAAGGCAGCTTTATGGATCACCCCAAACTACTGCTGAGAGCTCAGGGACTATTCGAACTTGTCATTGTTGTGGAAAACCTGGCCATATTCAGAAATTTTGCTACAAGTTGCATGGTAGACCAGGATAGCAACAACAGTTTGCAAATGCTGCATCTGGCACTAACTCTTTGTCCCTACCACAACCTTCACAAGGCAATGTAGTGGTTATGTCTGATGAGGAATTTGCACAGTACAACCAGTCACAGATTTCACTACCTACTTCGTCTTCCACTGCTACTCTAGTCTAGACAGGTAATGCTACTGCATGCGTTTCAGCTAGTTCTCACCCTTGGGTCATTGATTCAGGGGCATCTGATCATATATCAGGTCTTTCAGGTATATTTTCCTTTCTTACTCCATCGTCCACCGTTACTTTAGCTAATGGTTCATCTACACATGTTAAGGGAGTTGGCACAGTTCATCCAACTCCTTCACTGCCCTTGACCTCAATGCTTTATCTTCCACAATTTCCTTTTAATCTCATGCCAGTTAGTAAGTTAACTAAAACCTTTCAGTGTTTTTTTTTTTTTGTAAGGAAAACCTTTCAGTGTTCAGTAACATTCTATCCTGATTCTTGTATATTCCAGGATCTGGCTACGAAGAGGATGATTGGTAAAGGACGTGAGGAAGGGGCACAGTATGTGCTTGAAGACTCAACTTCCTTTGCATGTTCTGGTGTTACTTCTCTACATCAGATCCATTGTCGTCTTGGTCATCCTTTTCTTCACAGTCTTCAGAGATTGAATTCCAGTTTTAAATCTATTTCTAGTTTAGAGTGTGATTCATGCCAACTTGGCAAATTACATCGTGTTAGTTCATTCAGATGTTTGGGGTCCATGTCATGTGACTTCCAAGTTGGGTTTTAGATATTTCATTACTTTTGTTGATGACTATTCCAGAGTTACTTGGTTATATCTAATAAAAAATCGTTCTGAGTTATTTTCTATATTTCGCGCATTTATATCTGAAATCTTTACTCAATTTGGTTTGCATGTTAAAGTGTTGCGTTCTGATAACGCTAAGGAGTACTTTTCTGCACCTTTTTCTGATTTTATGACATAGCATGGTATGATTCATGAATCTTCATGTCCTGATACACCACAGCAGAATGGTGTTGCTGAGAAGAAGAATAGATATTTGTTGGAAGTTACTAGATCTATGTTATTTGAGATGAAAGTCCCTAAAGTTTTTTGGTCTGATGCTGTCTTGACTGCATGCTATCTCATTAATCGCATGCCTTCCTCTGTTCTACGAGGTGGTATTCCATTTTCTACTTTGTTTCCAAATCAGCCACTATTTGCCTTACCACCTCGTGTATTTGGTTGTCTGTTTTGTTCGTGATCATCGACCTGGAGTACTCAAACTTGATCCCAAGGCTATCAAGTGTGTTTCTTGGTTACTCCCGTACTCAAAAGGGTTATCATTGTTATTCTCCATTACTGAACAAACACTTCATAAGTGCTGATGTCTCATTCTTCGAATCCACTCCATATCATGATGTTCCAATTTCTGTGTCTGAGTTGGATGAAGAATTACATGTGACTACAATTCGGTCAACTACTCCAGGTGTTTCACCTGCGTCTACACAAGAACCACCTCCTCTACAAGTTTATGTTCCAATTTCCTCGGGTTCATACTCCCCCCCTTCCTCCTGTCACGACTGTGTCATCTTCCGTCCCAGATCCACCATTAGTTGATTCTCCTCATCTGTCAGATCTTGATCTTCTAATAGCTCATCGCAAAGGTACACGTGCCTGTACACAACATTCTATCGCAAATTTTATTTCATACTCTTCTGTGTCTCCTTTTCGATCATTTTTATCTACTGTTGACCAATATCCTATTCCCAAGTCTGTATCTGCAGTATTACAAATTTCTGGGCAGAGGAAAGCAATGGAAGAAGAGTTAAAAGCTCTACAGGTAAATCAAACTTGGGACTTGGTACCTCTTCTTTCAGGCAAAACTGCTATTGGTTGTAAATGGGTGTATACTATCAAAGTTAATCCCGATGGTTCTCTTGCTCACTTAAAAGCGAGACTTGTTGCGAAAGGGTATGCTCAGATCTATGGGATTGACTATTTGGATACTTTCTCTCCTGTTGTCAAGCTTACTTCTGTTCGTATTTTGATATCTCTTGCTGCCACCTATTATTGGCCTTTATTTCAGCTTGATGTTAAGAATGCCTTTTTGTACGGTACTCTACATGAAGAAGTTTATATGGAGCAACCTCCAGGGTTTGTTGCTCAGGGGGAGTCTGGAGGAATGATTTGCAAATTAAAAAGATCTTTATATGGTTTGAAGCAGTCTCCTCGGGCATGGTTTGGAAGATTTCCTGAAGCTGTACTTTCTTTTGGACTGTCTAGATGTGACAATGATCACTCTTTCTTTTATAGACAGTCAAGGAAAGGCAAATTATTCTTGATTGTCTATGTGGATGATATTATTATCGCGGGAGATGATTTAGTTGGTATAGATAAACTAAAGATCTATCTTCAGAAACAGTTTCAGACTAAGGACCTAGGAAAATTGAAGTATTTCTTAGGAATTGAGGTGGCACAGTCACAGAAGGGTATTGTTCTGTCACAACGAAAATATGTCTTGGATTTACTCATTGAGACAGGCATGCTAGGATCCAAGCCTCTTGATTCACCCATGGAACAAGGAGTTAAACTGGTTGCCGAAGGAGGAGAGCTATTCGATAGTCCTGAGAGATATAGAAGATTGGTAGGCAAACTAAATTATCTCACGGTTACTCGACCAGACATTGCGTTTCCAGTTAGTGTGGTCAACCAATTTTTGTCTTCTTCTCATACTTCTCACTGGAATGCAATAATTCGAATTTTAAGGTACTTGAAGAAGACTCTAGGGAAAGGCATTATTTATCAAAATCATGGTCATAGCAGAGTTGAAGGATTTTCTGATGCTGATTGGGCAGGGTCTCCAGATGATAGGAGATCTACTACTGGCTACTGTACATTGGTTGGCGGAAATCTAGTGTCATGGAAGAGTAAGAAACAGAGTGTTGTTGCCCGCTCCAGTGCTGAATCAGAGTATAGAGCCATGACACAAGCAACATGTGAATTAGTGTAGATTCAGCAGCTATCGACTAAGTTAGGCTTGAAAGTTTCAATTCCTATGTCTTTATGGTGTGATAATAAGGCTGCAGTACATATAGCATCTAATCCGGTGTTTCATGATAGAACAAAACACATTGAGGTTGATTGTCATTTTATTTGAGAAAAGCTGCAAAGTGGAATGATTCTTCCTAGTCATGTTAGAACTGGTGAACAACTTGCAGACATTTTTACTAAATCTTTGGGTAGCGTGAGGATAGAATATATTTGTAACAAGCTGGGCATGATTAATATCTATGCTCCAGCTTGAGGGGGAGTGTTAGAAGTATCAAGGGCAAAGTGGTCTTTAGGACTCTTAGGGTTTATTGGGTTACCATTGTATAAATATGGTATTTTGCTAAATAATACAATGACTTTTTCCCTCTTTTAACACTTAACAAATAAACTTTCAAAGAAGAAGTTTGCCACTCAACTTGAACTAAAAAGACTGAGAAATAGGCATTACAAAATAAATCAAATTGAAGTGATCCAGAAGGTCTAAGTGAAAACAAAGTGCACATTAGTGCATGGGTGTAGGCACATACGCCATCCAATATAATGACTAGAAGTTGTATTTTTACAATGTCTTCTACTACCTGGATCTCCATAAGTCCGCAACCCCCAGTAACAACCCCCCCCTCCCCCTGCCTCCAAAAGAAATAAAAGAAAATCACATAGACAAAGACCGTCCTAAAAAGCACTAAAGAAAAAGGGAAAGGAACATCACAAAAAAAGGGAAAGTAAACATAAAAAAATGCAGGTAAATCTTTAGGTATCTTGATTTTGATCCCTAAATACTTCAGTTCCAAAATATCAAGGAATGATATTCCCAAGAACAAGCAGAGGTGAAACAGAGCCAAATAATGGGTCGATTTTTGCATGCACACATCAAGAGTTCTCTTTGGGTCAACCACTACACAGTATCAGGAGAGATATAAAAGTTATCCTCTAATTGACTGATGAAACTGGTGGAGAATGCTAGGATGAGTGATGGTCAGCAACGACATGATTCAATATACCATCTAAAGAACAATTGTGAAAAACAACAATACATTTAGTTGAGAAATACAAGTAATAGCAAAGAGGAACATGGTAGATGCATACACATCTGAGAATATAAGGAAGTCTATAGTAGGGAAAAGCACACTAGAAGTGTCAAAATTTTGGTATGGTGCTTAGTTTTGTGCCAAAACATTTCGAATGCTCATTTTACATCCAAACTTTTAAGAGTCGACTACTTAAGTTACTCCAACGACTTGGCATTTTTTAATTATTAACGTGTTTTTATTGGGCCTTTTTAATTGATAAAAGATCCCACATGGCAAAATAGGAGGGTAAATGTGACGAACCCTGGTCTCTCTCTTTCTCTCTCTCTCACACACACACACACACGTGCGTGCGCGCGCATCAATCAACATCCTCACAAATTCTGACATGACACAACAAAGCCCAAGCTACGAAATGCAGCTGCCAACTCCAGACACTTCCACTTCGCCGCACACAACCTTCCTTGACACGATTGCCCTCACCTCAACCAACAGTCCCATGACCAATAAAGCATCAAACTAGTCAATAATGGAGTTGAGCCACACCCGCTCCACCATATCGCAGAGTCCCCAACCCACTCCTCCTCAAGCAACAACTTAAGGAAGAACACATCCTCTCTTTCAGATCTCCCTCAAAGAGACCCAAATCGACTCCATTTGCAGCGAGATCACCCAACTCCGAAAATCATTTTTCCTCTTCCACTCCCTCTCTCCCCTCCTCATCTTTACCATCCTTCATGATGTTGCTACTGCTGTGTGCCGCCCACACATCCCTCTACAGCTAGCCTCGAGACAAGGCTCTTCAAATCTGCATGCCAACGCCCAAGCCGCCAGGGATTGACTAGGAGTCAGGTTACCCTGCTGCCGAACAATCCATTAAAATGAACATTTGGGGCTTGGGGAGCAATTTAAACCTAATTCCTCAATTAAGGGCAAATTTGTATTGATAACAATGTATTAACAAATGATTTCTACGGCGACCCATGTAGAATTATTTAATGTTGAAATAATGCCAAGTACGCTTTTCCAGTGAGCCAAGTGATTCGTGTAACTTAAATTATCGAATTCATTGAGCATTAAATGAGAGATCAAAAAGTTGTGGCATTAAACTGAGCAGCGTGGAAGTTTTGGCACTTCTAATGTACTTTTCCCATTTATAATTTATTCGTAAAAATAGGTCTGAACTAATCATAGTTTGTTAGGCTTTATTTTGAGGAAATGAAAAAAAATTCATCAAAACTACAACCATTAAATCAAGCTGATAAAACGCAAAAGGTTTAAATTCAAAGTTTTGGAGGAGATAAAAATTCAAAGCAAGAAAAAACAATATAGGAACTGATACAATCAAATTTGAATGGCATAAGACCAAATGGAACCTAAAGTTCACAAATTCAAAGTAAAGCAAGAGACTTGCCTGATTATAAGCAATATTCCCCATCGCTTGCTTCCCCATTGCACACTATTAAACATCGGAAGTGCTATAGTGAGATGAAGTTTTATTGGTCCACAAATCACAGCAAGATTACCATCAGTCAAAGGAGTCCATCAAGAAGAACTTCCAGCAAACCTGGTATGTATTTCGAGGTGACTGGTTATGATGAGGAAAAGGAATCAGCCCAGCACAAACACCTAAGATGGTGAATGGCTCTATCTCAATATGAGTTGTCTCTGGAGTAGCATCCCGTTCATATAAAGCTATCTACATGTATATGCTCACGTAATCACTACCGTAGCAGTAAAAATAACTCCAAACATACAATGGACTAATGAAATGGAGCCAAACCAAAGCGTTATTCTCCTCATTGACGTCTAAATATTCAACCAACCCTTCTCGCAGAAAATCATCAAAAGTACGTGCTCCATCCTGAAAAGTTAAGTCAGAAAAGCAAAGACACATGTTAAAAGGACATTAAAAAAAAAAGTATGGTTCAGTCAGAGGACATAAAATGTTCTTACCAACAGTCCCTTCATATGATGCGCTTTGATCCTTGATATGCCTTTGTCAGCTATAACAAGTGGACGACAGACCCGGCCACCATCGGAAGCAATGTAAACACAACGCTGATAATTTTTCTTCAACAGTCAGATGCCGCACAAATAGCAGGAGAACTATTCATAATTATTTGGTGACACCCATCAAAATTGGCAATGATTATTCTGCCATCATGGCGACTGCCACTGATCCCACATAAGGTACCGAACTCAAAAGTATATTGGACATCCCTAAGGTGATGATAGACTATATTTTTTATTTGTCATACACATGCAGTGAACCTTGAAACAAATTGTCATTTGGGCTATGAAGTAAATCATTTGCTCCCAATGGTTTCATGACTAAGAAGCAAACCCGATGCATATACGAGTATACGGTGATAAACTTCAGCTTGTGGTACCATACGGAAATCACTCAGTATCTCCAATATCTTTTAGTTCTTTCAGAAAGTACCATTCCTGCCATGTTCGAGACTTTTTTCTTTGACAAATGAACAAACAAAGAAACAATACACATTTTTATAGCCAAACAAAGAGATAGAAGCTTGCTTCGTCATGCTCCTGATTTTAATTTGGCTGGGAAGCTTCTTGGGACTGTGTGCTTACTTTGTACCGTGAAATTAATAAGGGAACTGCTGAAAATACATCTTCGTTTTGTTCAATTCAAATGGCATGGAAACTCTCCAGTTAATGCATGTTCTATTTGCAACAAAAGAAGGAAAACTTAGAAGTCAGAATTTTTTTCCAATTGCAGCGACCCAAAGAGATCAACAATGGCCTTGGAGGAATATCATGCATGTACAAAGGGAAAATATTCTCGACATCCTTCAATCATACCTTTTGGGAAGGATTTCGAGAAAAGTAAAAACTCGTAAGGATGTAAAAACTTAAAGGGACTTTAATTAATTGCTGAGGGGAGATCGTCGAGGGTTAAGAAGTAGGGAGCGGTAGTGTGCCAACGAATGATGTTGAAGTATTGTCCCATGTCGCTTGACAACGGGTCCTAAATACTCTTTACATTCATGTGATTTCCCTCCACCTATTAGCTTAAGCTTTTTTATTGAACTTTCTAACATGGTATTAAGGCCACTGCTATCCCTTTCGCGAATGTGCGTGGTCAAAATTCTATATGAATGTGCAAAGTCAAAATTCAACATGTCACTTGTAATCCAGCTTGCACGTGAGAGGAGATGTTAAAGTATTGTCCCACATCGCTTGATAACGGGTCCTAAATGCTCTTTCTATTCATATGATTTCCCTCCACCTATCAACTTAAGCTTATGGGTTGGACTTTCTAACAAATAATCATCGAGTATCGATCCAGATCCGACCCTTTAGGGCTAGCAATTCGTGTTTTTGTGTCATATCATGTTGTATCATGGCCGTATTTTGTCAACTTTTAGGTCTAACCCAAACACAATAAATGTATTAAACGCATCCTTTTCTTTAAACCCAAACATGACTGTTTACTTAACTGGTTACACGACATGTTTATCACGTTAAAGATATAATCCCTCATATAAATACACGAAAATGTGTTTAAACGTGTATCACCGTGTCTATATGTATCTAAACGTGTCATATTGACAGGAGTAACAAATAAACCTGTTCATTAAATGTGTCTACGCATGGCATTAACGGGTTGAAAAGGTCAACCCACAACCAACATACTTATTATTTGTATATTGACAAGTTGTCTCGTTTATGATAAGAGCATGATTCAGCTCGACCCATGCACGCTAAACTACCAGTTGTGTATACCAATCGTGTCAAAAATTGCTACCCCCATAACCAATAGAAAGGCCAAGCCTTTTTATCTGGACCCATAATATTGCTACCAAGATAAAACTCGGTTAAGTATAGGGGAAAGGAGAAAGAAAGATTTACCTGCTTTTCATTGACAAAGACACTAACAAACTCGCCTATTCGACCTATTCTCCGTAACTTCCTCATAGTGTTCGCAAATCTCTGCAAAAAGAAGTTGCAAACCAAAAGTCACATACATTTATGTTCACAAACTACAACCCTTTCAGACTGAGGAAACCATAACGTACCTGCGGTCTCCTATGCTTGCCCAGGATGAGCCCATTAAAAAAAATCAAAAATGAATTGGGTGTATGCAGCTCTTCACCAGATAGTAGTTCCAAGTCTTCGACACCCAAACAGTAGCACTACAGAAACATCAAGAACGTCAATATTATTGTCTAAAGACCACTAAAAAGCCACCAAGCTAGCCATGTCAATAAAGATAAAAAGAGAATTTCACAGCCAAATGGAGGCGACCTCATCAGTTCATAATTAGCTGGTTAATTCATCTTCTAGTGCATACGGATAGAACCACTTTTTAAGTTTTGTTTTTAAGAGAAATCATCTGGCATGAATCTTGCCTTTTCTTAACCACCAAGCCCTATCCCAAGGGTGCTGTCCCCTTGTTGGAAATGGAAATCCTAAGAGTAGGATTCATATACTTACCAGACATTCTTCACTAAACCTAGGCTAACAAGTTTGTGCACAAATCTTTCTTTCTGAAAGCTCAAACAATTAGAGAGGTACCATCAACAAGTAGAGAACATATTTCTTATACTCCACCAGTATGTAAGTTGGGTCCTATATGCAAATAGAGAATGTGGAATAACCACCATGAGGAACGGGTGCACAATAACAGCAAAAACAAGAGCAAAATTTGTGTAAGACAAGTGCCAAGATTTCAACACTTAGCCTAAGAAAGGTTACCGTGTTAATTGACCATTTTTGTGAAAAAGGCATAATCAATGGTAAAGGAATCGATAACAGATCTTACATATATGTCAAGCATATTCCTCCACATAACTATACATCACAAATTTGCCATGTACATATCAATAATGACTCTCATGGAATAAAGAGTTAATTGGTCGTGGCTATACACCAATGCTAAGAGGCCTTTATTGACTCCAGCAAAGCCATAAATATGTGCGATACAGAGGACTATCCCAGCCATACATCCAAAATACTTATGAGATATGCACCACAATCTTAACGACGTAGTGGCAGACATGCAATCATTACTGCCTCTATTTCTCTCAAGCTGGTGAGTAAGAATGAATTACTGGTCGATAGTGAATCTACGTGCATGAAAGAATATGTACCCACAGAATAAAACTTTAATATTTTTCTTATCAGAATAAAACTTTAATATTCAGGAGCCTTATTAGCTCATAAAATCGTAAATCCATTTTTTCAGACAATAACTACTGAAATAAAATACTTTCAGAGCTGGACGTAGAATTTATCATACAACATTAACATGCTATATGCAAGAAAATTAAATGAGAAAAACAAGTTCCCTGCTATTACCAAAGATATTAGTGGACCCTCCTCTTGATCAGTGGTAACATGAGTCATCAAAGCCAAATTCTTTACTAGACCGCAAGCCTCACCCTCTGGAGTGTCACATGGGCAGAGCATTCCCCACTACAACCAAAGAGAGAAATTTTAAGGATTGACTAGAAGGCAATTAAAAATAGCTATTATGAGCAGTGCAGACTAAAAAGCTAAGAACTACACAAGACCACAATTTGAAAGTATCCAGGAAGTCAAACAAATCAAGCACCTGGCTTGGTTGCAATGCCCTCGGTCCACTAACTTTCCTTGACTTCTCAAACTGAGGTGAGATTCGGGTCACATGGCCCAATGTCCCTATAAAGGATAGCCGAGCCAGCACCTTCAAATGTAAAATTTACTCATTAACACCAAACATAATAAGGATGATCAGAGAGAAATAAAGAAACATAAGTTAAGAGGAAAAGGGACAAACCTGGGTCATGCCCTTCCTGTGCATCCTGAAACGTTTGACATCCCAATTTCCAGTTGAAAGGGCCCTTTCTAAGCCAACAGTTATACTATCCTTAATTAATAACTGCAAAGAGCAATTCTACACCATATTGGTAACAGTAAACAGATAATCTAATTATTGTGGATTCTTCATCTTGTACATCAGCTTAATTGCTTGATGCACTCTTTAGCCTAGGGGTCGACAACTAACTAGTGCACTTTGATATTTACTTTTACCAAAAAAAAGGTGCAACGAATAGATGATACAAATTCATTCTGGCCCATATTAGAACCTTCTAGTTTCTCATGGGAAAGAACAAGCAAGCAATCCAGCCTTAAAACTGCAATTATTAGTTCTCCATCTCAGAGTAGTTAAAAATGCGTGTTGAATTGAACAATCAAATCGGGCTAACTCGCACTAAAAACAGACCAGTGGGAATGACGCACAATCACAATTTGACTCATTGTTAACGATGAAATCCTGGGTCAACTCACAAGTTACTGCTCCTGCCTTTTGAATAAACTGAACTGTTCATTTCTTTTGGCCGATAAAAGTGTCATGGGCAGTAAGAAGAAGAAGATAGGTGCAATAGACATAAATGAAATGGTTTGTTTACTTAGGGATTTAAGTCTACCACCAATTTTAAAAAAAAGAAAGAAAGAAACACCCCTCCCTCCCTCTCTCAAATGGACACTGGATGGTCGAGTGTCTTCAATTTGGAGCCAAATATAAAGAATCTGGATATTTCACTTGCATTGTTATGATTAACTTTCAAATGTGTTGCTCAATTAACTATGTATTTTCTCGCTTTTATATATCTTTAATGCATTTCTTTTACAAGTATATAGGATCATTAGAAATTTCTTTCATCCAATATTTAGTCAAATATTGTAGTAATGGGACTAACCAACCTCTCTTTATTGCTTAATAAAGCATAATAGAGCTTTTAGTACATTTTAATGAGCATGTAGAGCAATATCTAGCCCAGAATTTGCCAGGACTATTCCAGTGAGTCCACTTGCCCCAGATTGACTTTAGGAAGCAGAAAAGGTAAGTCCAGGTAGAGTTGTTTGGTGTCAAGTGGAAGTGCAGCGATGTATGCAGCTTTGAGAGGACCTCTTCTTCGACCTCCCGTGGGGAAGTCGGGAAGTAAGGTAAAGAGCCTTTCTTCTTTTTCAACGTGTTGCTTCATTAACTATGTATTTTCTTGCTTTTATATATCTTTAATGCGTTTCTATTACAAGTTAATGGGATATTTAGAAATTTCTTTCTTCCAATATTTAGTAAATTGTATCAATGTGACTAACCAGCCTCTCTTTATAGCTTAATTAAGCATCAAGGCTTTTAGCACATTTTAACGAGCGTACAATAGTTTGAAGTTATTTCACGTGGTTTGTAAAATCATAAAATTTTAACAATCCGGTTTTACAAGCACCATGCCAATCTTACATAAGAAAGCGATTTTGACTACCTCACTCCATCTACTTAAGTAAGTCCATCTTAAAAAGTTAGCATGCCAATATCCACGATATCTATCAACCAAGTGAACAATTCATGATATTGAAATGACGATAGAACCTAACATAAAGAGTAGCAGATTCTTCCAGCACATTCCCTAAAACAAGTCAAGATGGTGGTCAGAATGGTCAGATGGAGCTTGTGACGTATACCAAGCACATGCATCTCGAACTATGATGTTGCAAGGAAAAGAGTTGTTACTGTAGGAAAAAAAGTGCTTACCATAGAAAAGTCAAGCGGGCTTGACCTGCTGCGCTTTGATAAAACATTATCTGCATGCTTTTGGACCTCACTGATCATAGTCTTAAACAAGTCCTGCAGCAAGTTGTCAAATAAGAAGTGACATGAAAAGGTATACACATCCTTATGACTTATAAGCAATAATACTTTTTCTACTAAGTAATCATGAAAAGAAATACTTAAACAAACACATACCTCAAAAAGCAGAGAAATTAATTGGCCAGATAACTCCAACCGCTTGTTCCCCACGTAATCCTAATAAAGAGAAGCAGTGTTTACGCTTTTTATTTCATCTTGTTGGGGGGGTTGCGGAGGACACACAACAAGCCACTGAATTTTTTAAATGTATATTCGCAAGCTTTGGTACTTCGCACAATATGGTTAAAAAAGGGGCGATAACACTACCATGGCCAGCATCACTTGAAAGTAGACGAGCATACGAAACAGAGTAACTCAGGATTCGGTGGTTTCAACAAACCCCATATAAATGTTCATCTCAGTCCAGGTCTCAGAAGCTTATTGGTTCTACAACATATGCAGGATGAACTATCTACAGACACAAAGAAGTCTCGGTACCTGTAAGGCTATCATTTTGTAATTCCACACAATCATAAATTCTTTTGCTAGGAGGATGAAATATGTGCATCAAATGATAAAGCAATACTTAAGCATCCTTCAACTGTCAAACATAAACACCATATTGGCTGAAGCAGGGTAAGACTTTTGAACCATATTGCAGATCACCCAAAGAGATTGCCAAGTCTCACTTGTTAATTGTGTGCTATTGCTCTATGGAAATGTCATTTATGAACATGAGATTTACCATATCCAAGAAAAGCATCTGCGAGATCTAGTGCAAAAATCAGGAATCCCAATACAATTGTCATTTACCACCTATATATAATATATCATACCCATGGGGAAGTTGTAAATATCTTAGAATATCAAGAAAGATGGAGAGAGATTACTCAAAGGGCTACATCTTTACTCATCAGACTTATAGAAACACTAGGTGAGAGCTCTATTTATAGAGCATTGAGAGATACTGCATAACCCTAATTGTCTAATTTAATACAACTTACTGGCTAAATGCTAATATTACTAATTATTACTTCGACAGAAGCTATTTAACGCCAGCCAATACTGCAGATGATACATTAGCATCTTCTGAAGAGTTAGGGATAATGCAGTCGAACTTTTATTGGAGGAAAGAAATTTTGAGAAGCAATCAAGTAGCAGAATAGTTTTCCCATCCTCCCAAAATTTGTTCTTGGCCATCCTAGCTAAAGCATGGTTATGCAGGATGAATCAACCAACACTTCATTGTAATGTAATTTACTCCTGTTCAATCACCAAAATATTGCCACAATAGAAAGAAGTTTTTCACGATAGGGTTCGGCTCATTCACCTTGTCATCCATCGCATCCTTATTCAAAATTGCTTCCATCACGCGTCGTAACATCACAGCAACATATATACACTTTGGGCGGAAGTTATTCTTGATCACCTTGTGCATAACAAACACAAATAGATGAATAAATGAACAAATAAATAGATGAATGAATACATAATAAATAAGAGTAAGATTATGCCGATGACGTATAAGAGAAAGACAATAAAGCAAAATTACCCGCACGTTAGCAAGAAATACATCTCGAAGAATATACATAGCTCTGCTTTCCTGAATAAGTCATACAAACAAAGTAAGTGCCACTCAGCAAGTGCTAATAACTACTCTGTACTAGGGCAAACTCGATAATTTGTAATAGCATGTCCTTGAGCACAGCACAACCTTTGCGGTTGACATATTTGTATATGGCAACTTCTTCACCTGCAGCAGAAATCAATGTGTGAGAAGAGACAATAAACACTATGCCCTCACCATGAAGCAAGCCAAATATACACCAAGTTAAAAAAGCAACTAAATCTCCCATCTACTTAACATACAAGAGACAATAGAAATTAGCTGTATCTAACTTTTTCAATGTCATCTAACATAGTTACTGTACCTTACTGGACTGAAATACCACAGAATAGTTACCAACAATTTGGAAGTACTAACACTATCATGCAAAAAGTATTGAGAAGACATTCCAGATAACTATAATTCTATTAGAATACCAATGAGGCTGAGCACAAGAAAGAGTTGAGAAGAATATTAACAGCTGCCCACAGGGCATAGTGGGTAACAGGTCCTAAACAAGAGTCGCCTTGATCACGTTGATTTAAGATATTTTTTACACAGTCCACTTAGAACCATGTACCCCATGGCCAAAATTCTGCCAATGGCTCAAATCCATGGCAATCTGAGTTGCTGAATTCTTGGACAAAAATCATAGGTCCTAGAGTGCATAAACAAACAATCGGCATCGTTTACATGATAATGGAATGGTCCCCCTTTTCTTTTTAAAGCATAAAGTCAATGGGGACTATGTTACAGGTTGAAGGAACTTGTTGCACTCTTGCAGAACAGAAATGCAATAGGAAAGTCAAGAGCTTGAAGTTGCAAAGCTTTTCAAACCTTTCCCTCCAGGAACTCAAGAGCTTGTTGTTGTGTAAATATACCAAGGCTCGCACATTCCTGAGATTAAAGCAACTTGTGAGAAGATACACAACCAGAAACATGTAGCCAGATACGACTTCATATCCTTCCTATATGGTACAGATAAGTAAACTGGATTAAGCTTATCTGCTTCCATGATGACTTCACTAAATTTATCCAGGAGTACAAAGATTTCCATAACTCCATTTTCCAGGAAGATGATTATCATTGGCAATTAAACATGTCATGATAGCATTAGAATATTAATGCTCCAAAAGATCATAAAACAAGATAAGCTATTACATGCGCGTAATCACAAGCATTAGAGAAAATCTGTCACTAAAAGATTCACTTTAATGCGTACAGAATTGTCACATGAAAAATGATTGATCATAACAAGCATAAAAAAATATCTTGACCAGACACATACCTCAATCGATGGAAGAAGTAGGGCACTATATCTAGGGTCCCTGCCGATCATCTGGACAACCTCTTGATCACTTTCCATTCCCATTGCCTTCATGACTATCATAATCGGAATATTCTGCACAAAGCTCAACACAAAAAATCAGAGCCGTTCCTTTTAAGCATGCGAAAGAAACTAAAACACATGAAACCACCTTTGCAAATTGATTGAGTTGTAAGTACATCTTCCCTTTTTCCATCACCACAACTGTTTTGCTCTTTGTCACCTCTGTGCTACTAGTAACGGATGCATTTATGCTGCAACAAGTCAAACATGGCCATAAAGAACATTACATTCCAGACGTAGAATATCACAACAGTCCTAACATGGCTTGGAGTTGTGCAGAATCAGATACGTGTTAAACTAGACATTTGCAAAAGAGTACCAATGTTTCCTATAGTAAAATGCTACTTCAAACGAGATAAGAACAAGTAATTTAATCACAAAGTTAGTAGTACAAATTCTACCGGGGGAAGCTAATAACCGGGCAGCAGCAAGATAAATCTATGAGGTCTTATTTTAAGTGAAAATAACAACAAAATTCTGACAGTAAAGAAAACTCACTTCCCCTTCTTGTCGGTATCAATAATTATCCTGTTCTTCGATAGTTGTTCTTGTATTAGTATCACCTGCAAATGATACAGTTACCGTGATAATTTTGCAAGATATATGCCATAACAAATATGCAAACAGATGATTCAGCAAAAATGGCAAGAGAGAAAGTGGTGCATAAAACCAATGAGACACACAGAGATATATATATGCAAATCTCAGTCTCTCAAAGTACTGCATATGTATCACCTAATATTTCTGATACTAGGCATCAATACTACAAATACCATTTTTTATTACTATTAAATACACAATTAACAACCATCAGATCACAATGGATATACACAAACTTAAAAGAGTGAATGCACATTACAGAAACTCAGGAGGAGAATCTCTGGCTCAAAAAAAATTACAGAAGATGTAGAATAGGTATAGATCCCAGTTTGTCATAGGTCTCTATCAACTTCACCGAGTTTAAGTTCACTGAGAGCTACAATAACTGCACGTCTTGCGCAGAAACAAACTCCTTTCCAGAAGATAGGCATTTTAAATGTATCAACGTGTGTGTGAACTTAGTCCATTTGTGCCTCATACATAATTAGACTTCCTAACATCAACAAGTGAAAGCATGGCTTAACATAATTAAAAGACATCTGAAAACCAAAACTGTAGAGTACTTTACAGACTAAGGGTGAAACAAACATGGTTTAGAAATGAAAAAGCAAAGAACAATCAACAGTGCAAGAACAGTGGAATGCAGAGTGATTTTGTCTATACTCTACTACAGAGTGCTTTTCTCTTGTAACTTCTATTCTTGCAGCAATTAGTCAGCACATAATTGTTTCTAATAAGGGTTTGTCGCCGTTGGTGCCTCCTAAAGGTCATTTGCAGATTAAATAGAGCCAAGGACCCTTCAACTTAATTGAAGCCATTTAGACAAAAGGACCATCACGAATAATGTCATATTGAGGTGCTACCCAGAGAGCCGAACCAAACGCAGCATGTTTTGCTAAAATGCATAAAACTTCCTATTAAATTATATCCTTTGAAAAGCATGCACATCAAAATAATATGATACTACAATATAATGGTACGATACCTTTTCTGTTCCTTTTATTACAAAATACCCTCCAGGATCCAGGGGGCACTCACCTGAAGTGAGCAAAGCAACAAAGTGACACTATCAAGATAACAGAAACTCATTGATGAAGAATTAAAAGAAGCTAAGAGGAGAAGATTTTGAATTTAGCACACAAACCAAGTCTTGCAAGTTCATCTTCATCTTTCCCGAATAGAACACAGCAACAACTGCGAAGCATGACAGGCATTCTTCCAATTGCCACATCATTCTACAAAATCATTTCTCCTTGGTATCAAGATTACATAATGCCCAAGAGAAAATCCAAAAGGTTAAATAAAACAATCAAAGAGACCAAGATTACCTTTTCTAACAAGCTATATCCTCCATGACTTCCTTTGGTGTACTCCACATCAACCAAAACTGGAGCAGCATACCTAATTATATACAATGATAATTCTTATTTTTGATGTGGCAGGGCAGCGCAGGTGAAATCTCACTTCTTAGTCAACATTAACAATTCAAGTTACTGAAGGAATTCAAATAATCATGCTTAGGACATCCAGATGCTAGTTGTAAGGTGATGTGTGGGCGAGGAGAAACGAAAACTGTCAACGATGTTAAGAACAAGATAGCAGAAAAAAAGAAGATAAGCAAGTCTACTTTGCTTCTATATCAATAGCAAAAAAAAAACCAACAATTATCCCAAAGAACATCATGTCCAGTCAACTAAAATTGGCTGATCTTTCATAGTCTTGGTGGCTCAGAAATTTCTGATGACCCAATGATGTCAAATACATCCAAATATAATTCAACTATTAAAGTAGGAGTAACTCGAGTAGTCCCATCTCATCTTCACCTATGCCATTAACACCATCTGAATGCCAAAGCAACCCTCTTCTTTATTGGTCTTCTATCATCAGAGAATACTTAAACCACAACTCTTGCGAGTCCACGACCAAAGCAGAACCTATCTTCCATTCTTATCCTCACCAACCACCATGTCCAAGTATGACACCAAGAATTCAACTCTAGTATGAAAAGTACCATCCAGAAATCTACAGCATCAATTCTATATTTCTCCACATTCTTCTGAAAAAAAAAAAAGGCTACACACTTAAGACCAATGACTAAGAAGCATATTCAGCATATATCGTGTGCAAACACAGTACATAGCTGAACAAGATGCAGCAATAAAACTAAAAGATGCACTACATACGTCATATCGGTCAAACGGCACTTTTGAGGAGAGAGATCCTCAACAACGCCATCCCCCATGGCTACAGTTGGATTGCCAATTCTGACATCTTTGAACCTACACAGATGGCAAGAAACACCACATTAGATTTCCCTCTAAAATAAAGACAAAATGAACTTGGACAGACATATACTAGAAGATCTGTCATGGAGAATGGAATGCACTTTTGTACCAACTATCATGGAATTTTAATTAAAATTGCTACAGTGTTGATGATCAGTAGCAAGCAGACAAAAAGCAAAAAAATCCTCCGACAAGACAGGCGAGAGCATCAAACGCCCTTTTGATGGCTGAGGGAGAAAAGGATTGACAGGCAGATGTAAAAACTTGAGTATTAGAAGATTATCTTGACAAGAGAATGAGGAAAAAATAAAGGTGCGTTCACAAAAAATGAGTGATTGAAAAATATTTTCCGAAAATGATTGCTTATATCATTTAGAAAAATTAGTCAACGGAAAATGTTTTCATCATCGATAGCAATCTATACCTAACTATTTTCTTGGGGTTGAAATTTTGCGATACAAGCCATCATTTTTTGAAAAATATTTTCCAAATCACTCATTTTCAGAGAAACGAAGGCTCCCTAAATGGGTATGTCACCTGAGATAAAGGTTGGGATCGATGTTTGACACGATCTTATCATT